>CM031242.1:456410074-456772574 GCA_018340775.1 Taxus wallichiana var. yunnanensis | reverse complement strand
TCCGGTTTATTCAATCATATATATATATATATATATATATATATATATATATATATATATATATTATATAAATATATATATATATATATAATGTAGATGCTTATTTGAAAACTAATTTCATATTTTAGTGTAAAGAGGTTAATCAACCACTACAAAGGAGAGAAAATGTCAAAGAAGAGAGTTGGGAAAATTTGATTTTTAAGCTAAATCCCAATAAGGATACTACTTCCGACTCTTCATTTCTACCCTTTATCGTAAGGTCTAGATATTCATTGATCGATGACCAAAAAATCACCATGTCCTTTTAATTACAAGACCTTTGATGAAGAAGAGGATGTAAAAAGTAGTCGATGAAAAAATAAATATTAAATTATGTTTAATAAATTGATCAAAGATAAAGGTCGGATACATACAAACCCTTTGGGATTTCTAAGAAATCATATGAAATTGTATAATGTATACACTTGATGTTTCATAGAATTTGGTGTATGGCCATGAAATAAGATCTTCCTCATGCATATAAACCCTTTATCTTTTTGGTATACATAGATGATACAACCATCCACCATATTTGATGCACATTAGGTATCTTTATTTTGACCCCATCATTTTGGATCAAAAACACATCAAATTCATAAATTACCATATTACTATTATACATACTTGAATACTCATTCAAATATTGGCTAGGTATAAGTTTAGCATTTCATATCATGGTTTATGTTCAAATGCACAAACAATAAGTGAGAAAATTGAAAAGGGACATAAAGTGCATTAAATGTATGATCACACATATAAAACATGGTGTGTATATGCTTAAGAATATACTTGGTTTGATAAATAGTTGTAAAGGATGCGAGGTCAAAGAAAGATAATTGTCAATTTATGGAGTGTAGGAATGATAAAGAGGACTGGTACATGCCAAAGAAATTGTCTCGTTATAGAATGGTTGATGAAATTATGGGTCTTAGAGAAGGAGAATATTTTCTTATTTATTATAACTATAATTATCCCACTCTTGTAGAGAAAAATTCCTCGATTGATGATATTTCATCAACTATTCAATTATGAAGTTTAATAGATGGATTTTTAGACAAAACTTGGAGACAATTTTAATGAATGTTTACTAATATACAATGATATTACTCATATTTAATATAATTATATTGAGTGATTTATGTTTCTTGTGTTGAATGAATTGAAATTTAATATGAGAATTTATTTGTGTTCATTTTTTTTATTTCTAATATTATAGATCGACAATCACCCTCTCGGTTGAAAAATGAAATTGTGTAAATATTGTGTAGTAATATAAATGGCCAATTTTACACCTCGATAATCTTATAGATCGTAAGAATATGAGATGAAAAGAAAGAGAAAAAATGAAAGAAATTTCAATTCCATAAGTCTAAAGACAATCAGATTCTATAAGGTAGTGTAGTACATGAACTTGAAGGTAGTGTACTACATGAATTAGAATCTAAAAATAATCAACATGGGGTTTGACATAATATAGTATCTCTTTTTTTTCTCATTCATCTAGTCATATTTATGATCGTGATCATATTGAGGAAGACAATAACAATGAAACGGTGGTTTTAATACAATGAATGAACTTAATGGCATTATTTTTATAAAGATCCATTTAATGGTGGAAAAGAGTTGAATGCAGAGGATGAGAACATTAATTATGTAAAAACATAACATAAACTCAATTGTTTGAATTTAAGGAGGCTAGAACAAGAAATTTAAACGCCTCACTAGCATTGATGGTATAATAATACTACTAAAGTGAGTAAAAATATTATCTATGTAAAATAATGATTTTATTATGAACATTCTCTTATATATAATATAATATATATATATATATGATATATATATATATATATATATATATTAATTCTTAAAATGATTAGGTTGCTTAAAAATCTTGTACATGTGTAAGTTACTTGAAAAAATTCATTTTACCCAAAGAAAACCCAATTCTTTCATCATATAGGGCAACCAACAAATCATCTTCCTTGAGAATTTCTTATGATGAATATGATGCATGTACGCATGCTTCAACATATTATTTTAGGAAGGAGTATGAAAATGCTGATACCAATATGAATCCTAAGTACATAACATCATTGGAATGTCGGTGTTAATGGATATTATATTTCAAGGAAGGTTTTGTGGTTTTTTTCATTTATTAACATTGTAAAATATTTATCATTAAAAATCACTTATAGATCTAATGACATGGCATTCAAATAATAGAAGTATTGATGGGATAATTTTTGTACTAGGTGATTTCCATACTATGAAACACATTGAGTAGAATTAGACTCACAAATTCAAATTCAATACAGTAGTATCATGCTTAGGTTTTGAATGATGGTGTTAATCCTCATTTTAACTTGTCGATAGATTTTTATTTTAGTTTGTTATATTGATAAATTATACCATCACCACATGACTTACGTTATGAAAAAAATTTTTTTCTATCTTACTCAATCCAAAAAAATTACATAAAAACATGGATGGTTACCTTGAACCTCTTATATGTGAGTTGGGGTGCATACTTTATGAATTGGGGTGAATATGTATGGTATTTCAAGACCAATTGAAAACAAAGTATTCAAAACATATGGAGCTCTTTGTTTGAGAACATGCATGCATAGGGTGTGAATACCAACTATGTTTCTAAGGTACTCCCATGATTTGAGAAAACATGTTAAAAGGGATAAACTATTTTTAAGGATGAACCATGAATTTCATAGTGCAAAAAAATGAAGTTCAATGGTCAAATGAAGTGACATAACCACCAGATTAATATCTCCTAAAGATTGGATGTGGTGTTATAAGGATGATTATGATGTAGAAAATGTTGTTTTTTCATATATCTAGTGATATCATAGTGGTAAAATGAAGTGGTGTAGTTCAAACACACATGATGAAATTCTAAGGGAATAAAAAGATTATTTGTTTTATACAACCTTCCTTCCATACCTAGAAATATATTCTATTAGGACATATTATTTACCCAATGAATATATTTAAAAATGTTATTGTATCAATGTGGCTACATATTATAGCAAAAGATAAAGATAAATTAGAACCACGAAAATACCTCAAATTTTCTAAAACTAAGAAAATATATGCCTCAAGAACAATGGAACATATAAAAAGACTCTATGGATTTTAAGTAAACACCATATTTTAAAGTTGCCAGGTCATGTGTGAAATTCACCCACCTCAATTCTATGGGTTATCCCTTAAGAGAGTGTTCAAAACTAACATACATTATATAGGATTGAAAACACATAACTAACACAACATATTAAAGATTACATGTTGAAAATAATTATAATTGATGTAAATTATTTTATATAAATGCATATATTTTCTCTATCTATATTTGACACAATTGAATAAATGTGTTTTATAGGACAACATGTATTTACTCTTGGTTTAAGGGGAGGAATTCTTCCATGAGATCTCAAAAATATCACTTTGAGACTTTCAAAATTCCTAGGATGTTTGTCATCAAATGAGATCTATACCTCTACGATATAAGAGATGAGAAATGAAATTATGGAGATTATATTTTTGAAAAGGAATTGCCAACTCCATTTTTTATATCCACTTCATCCACTAGTCCACTTAGTCAATGCCATTGAGGTGGAACGTGTTTTTGGCTCAATGGGTACACAAATATGTTGAATGAGTTTAACAAGTAGTTATCCTTTCTAGATGGTTCCATTGCAAAAGGTTATGTTATTCAACAAACATTCTTCTATGTAACTGAATATTTGCAAAAGGAGTTCCCTAAGATACCTCACATATGGGAATTTGATCATGATGCTTTATGACACTTGGAGGAAACATTACATGGAAAAGGTAAGGGAAGAAGATTGAGTATGTGCATTAAATTAATCTTGTTATTTTTAAGTATGTATGTGATCATATATCGTATACTTATATGAACTTGTATTGATATTTATAAGTCGAGCTGAAAAGAATATTTTTTCAACAAGTTTATACTCTTTAACTTAGAGGAAATGAACATGTGGGTTTATATTTACAAGATGAAAAAAGGAACATGACAAGGCTAGACATGTTTATAGAAGACGATATCCTTGTAAAAATTTCCTCAAGACTTATGCATTTGACATAACGAGATAACTATAATATGAATTTGATGTGTGAATAATTATAATATATTTATGTCACATAATCCTTAGAAATGTGTCTAAGGATTCTTTTAAAAAATGCGTGTGGATGCGAATGTTGAATAAGAATCTTAAATATCTAAACAATTTTGATATTTTTACTTAGTTGAATTGTACTTATAATAATCATGTTATCTTAGGTGACAAATCATAATGCAATTCCATTGGATGGAAAACACTTTTGTATCAAGCTAATTGAAAAAAAGTAAGACACGTAGTTGTGATATAGCGATTCCATTTGACCAAATAAGTCGAAAAAGTGCAAGTGAAAAATAAATGTTTCAAGAGTGGTTTGATTATGTCAAAAATATATAAGAAATAATTAGCATGGAGTTAAGTACTTTTGTAATTATATTTTTTGATGTAAATGTACTTCTCATCCTTTGATAATAGATATATAAGGATTGATATACATAGTTGTATCTTTGCAGTTGATATGTCAAAAGAGTTGTTTAATTATAATGACCTTTTTCACAACATTGTGATTAGGTATAATTGTTATGTTTAACTAATTCCTAAAAATGAAAAATTAGTAATTAATAGTTCCTCATTGTTTTACAATTTTTATGTGTTTTACTTTATCCTAATTCAAGATACATTTATAGGAATTTATGATAGATCTTGACGTAAATTCAAGATATATCTTCCAAGAAGGATCTCGATAGAGAATAAAGAAGACAAAGATGTTATGGTCGAAGAAGAAGATGTTACTAAAGATGAATATGGCCAAAATTTTGAATAATTTATGAAAGATGAAGATGTTGAACAAGATGAAGATGCACAACAAGGTGAATATATTTATTTAGAAGATAAAGATGTTTTAGAAGATGAAGATCATGAAGAATTACAACTACAAGTGTTCTTATATACATAATGTGATGATCAAGAAATGGGTGAAATGGCATAGAGGAAGCTTAGGGATACTCAAATATTGATTGAAACAATGTATATGTATCATGTGATATATTAGATGACATTGAAAATGATGAAAATGAATAATCATAAACTTTTGATTATACCTTTCATATTAAAAATAACTTAAGGAAATGTTATGAAAACAAAGGTTTTATACTATCGCAAATGATATTTTATTTCAAATTCAATTCTAATTGTAATTTCCAATTAATTTGATGTATAAGGAGGATTATTTGAGTTATATCTTGGAAAGGATTTTGCAATGTATCATGAGTTAATGTTTTAACTCTTTCTATTGAATATTCCTTCAATTTTAGAGATAGACCGAAAGGCATGCTCCGATAAGATGAAAGAGAGACACTTAATAATCATTGAATACACATAAATTATAATCTTGTTATTATAAAACTATGGACATAAAATTGAATTGATATATTTATTGCTACATATTACTCGGTAATTTTCCAAATATGTTAATTGTTGATTGTTAGTTCCTCTTTATCACAAAGAAAAGCATGTAAACTTTGTTGTTCACTTCCTTAGTGAATGTTATTTTTATTATATTTTACTTTTTGTCATCGCTTATAAATGTTTTTCATTCTCATGGTGATGTAGAGATGTGTTGTAGACAAAAAAACATGGAAACCTTAGAGAAATAATGAAATGAAAAATTCTAGAAATATCTTAATGAAGTGAAGAAATTTAAAATCATCTCCATGGTGGACTTCAGGTTATGATTGGGAATCAACTCGCTTCTACTACTAAATCATAATTTTTAGTTTTCTTATACATGCAATACATAAATGATTTTTATAGTGTATGGAAATATAGTTTTCTCAATGAGCATGTATATCATATAAGTATGTATGATTCAAGTTTCCCAATAAAAATAAACCCTAAAATTACAATACAATTTCCATTAATCTTACTTTATTTGACCTAAATTCACTTAAATTTGAATGTCCGTTAATTTGACCTAAATTAAATTTATTTGCCCTAATTTCACAAAATTGATTTAATGTGGCCTAATTCACCATAATTTGACCTAATTTGGCCTTATCAAACCTAATGTACCCTAATTTGACATAATTGATATAATTTACCTAACTTTTACTAGTTTTTCATAATTGAACCTAACATGACCTAATTGAACCTAAAATGCTCTAATTTGTCGTAATATTAAATAATTGACCTCGGTTTACCTAATATTTCTTAATTAAACATAATATGCCCTAATTTTACTTAATTAACACAATCAATATAATTAAACTAATTAGACCTAAATATGACTTAATTTGACCTAATTAACCCAATTTATGTAAGTTTCCCTTATTTGCACGATTTATGCAATTTAAACTAAGTTAACCTAATTAACGCATATGACTGATTGACGTAAGTTTACCTCATTAACATAATTAATTTCATAACTCAAGTTACCCTAATTTGACCTAAATAATGCAAGTTGCCCTAGGTTGATGCAAGTTACCTTTATTTGACCTAAAGGATGGAAGTTTCCTTGATTTGAACTAGTTTGACATAATTGATGCAATTGAATTAATTTTCTCTAAATTGACCTAACCGACACAAGTTGCCCTAATTTAACCTACTTGATGAAAGTTACCCTAATTTGTCCTAATTGATGAAATCTTCCCTAATTTGTCCTTCAACACAAATGACCTAATTAATGGAAATTGATCTAATTTAACCTAACTCACTTGAATGACCTTATTAACATAAGTTGGCCTAATTTGATCTAATTAATGTAGGTTGAGTTAATTTGACACAATTTGATGTAATTGTCATAGTTTGACCTAATTGACTCAAGTTTCCCTTATTTTATGTAATTGATGTTATTGACTTAATTGGAGCTAATTCTACCTAAATGACACAAGTTGCCCTAATTTGACATAATTGAATTTTTGTCCCATGATTTGACCTAATTAACGAAGCTGACCTATTTGAGATAGTTGACTTAATTGATGCAATTTCCCCTAATTTGACTTAATTAATGATAGTTATCTTGATTTAATCTAATCAATGCAAGTTTCCCTAGTTTTATATAATTGATGCAAGTTGTCCTTATTTGACTTAATTTCATATAATTTGACATTGTATGACCTATTTTGACATGATTTGACCTAATTGACACAATTTGACATAGTTGATGCAATTTACTTAATTTGATGTAATGTGTTGTAATTTGACCTAATTGATGCAATTGACATACTTTGACCTAACTTACATATTTGGACATAATTTTGAATCCCCCATTCACTTAGTTTGACACCAATTTTCCCTAGTTTGACATAATTTATGTAATTGACATAATTTTACCTAATTTTTCCTAAATTACCTTATTGATGAAACTAAACTTAAATTATAACGTGACATCCTAAACACTAATGTGACACCGTAAACACAAATATGACAACCTAAACACTAATGTGACACCATAAACATGAATGTGACACCCTAAACACTTATAGGACACCCTAAACATGAATGACACACATCAACTCCAAATTTACAACCTACACACTAATACGACCTCAAACACTAATATGACACCCTAAACACGAATACCATTCCCTAAACCTTAATAGAACACCCTCAATAATACAAGTGGGATATATTAAACAATAATATGATACCCTAAAGAATAAGGTATCACCCTAAACACCAATGTGACACCATAAACGCTAATGTGACACCCTAAATACTAATACAAAACCACGAATATGAATATGACACCCTAACTAACATAAGTGGGAAACCTTAAAAATAATGTGATACCTTAGATGCATATTTAACACTCTAAACATTAATATGACACCCTAAACATTGATTAGACAATGTAAACACTAATATGATACCCTACACACGAATAGGACACCCTAAATAAGATAAGGGATATGCATAGATATCTCCTCTACTACTCATGTTTTAAAATATCAATAAGAAATGATTTATTTATTCTTTATATTATGCTTACGGTAGGAAGTTATAGAATATTTGGAAAGTTATTTGTGAGCTTGAGATTTCTCGAGTTCACTTGGTGTCTACTCTATTAGGGTTTACCATTGGGGAATCATCTTGATCACTTATACATACTTTATCACAAACATACTTTTAGTGGCCAAGTTGAGAATGTAAAGTATTTTTATGGTTTTACACCAAATGTCAAAAGGCCTAAATGTGGATTCTTGAATTTCCAATCTTTTGGATAGATCATTTTATATGGAGAATTATGTTTCCATGCGATTGGCCCATGTTTATTGCATAATTCGCATAGATTCAACATACTTTTCCAAGAGAAAGTTATATTTTATATTTGCAATGAAAGAAAAAATTCTACCATTTCTAATTCTACATGTGACAAGTGGTTTTCTAATAATACGAAAGTTATCATAATTTTAAATGTAAATATTCAAGTACATGATAACAAGGTGGCTTTGGAGGCGGCTAATTCTTGACCATACTTAATTATTGGGAAATTCAACCTACATCATGACATGTGTACTACTAATTTTTCCACAAAGAGAGAAGCTACAAGGGTCCACCACCATGTCCACTTTTGCTAATATTCTCACTATACAACTAGTTGGTCTTTTCCATCTAGAAGGCACACACCTTCATTCTCTTTACGGTATGGTTGAGCTTTACCATCCAACCACAAAAATTCCCACATGTAATGTTATGAATTCCTCCTTAATATGTATAGTGCATATGGTCAACCAATCAATTCCTTAAATGACACCAAATATTTTAATGAAACAATGCAAATAATTGTTAAGGTCCCACCCTTGAAGGTTATGACTTTCCCGATATTGGGTGGTGTTCCAAACTATAAATGAGATCGCCCTTTCATTGGCATTCTCTCCCTTGAATTTTAATTTATATATAATTTCATAATGTTTTGTTGACTTAATGATTAGTCATGTGGCTTTATATTTAATTTATTATTTTGGTGCTCTTCATAAGTCTTAGAACCTAGTGTAGTGGACTTTGGGGGTAAATTTCATTATGCCCACCTTTTTTCTAAATATTTTTGAAATATGTTTATTTTCATCAAAGGTTTTTTTGGTTTCCTAAGCGGAAAATAGTAATCCCCTTCCAAAATCTTGAAAGAAGAACCATTGGAAAGAAAAAAACTATAGATTACCAAAACATTAAATTAAAATAGTGCAAACTAGCTAGATTATTTAAAATAACAACATTTTTTTATATGTTGAAATTTGTGAAGACCAATGTTTCTAATTTCATACAATATAATGTGTATTTTTACATAATTGATCTATAACTAAAAAAATTGGTAGTGGATTTTAAAATTGAGCACAACGAGTAATAATCCGAATCAAATTGTGTATAGGGATAATTTTCTAGATGGGTTATGTGCATATGTCAAAGAAATTCTTTTGATTGAAATAGAGGAGAGAGAAATAGAATTGGAATACTAAATGTATTTGTTTACTTGAGCGTCATGTATAAAAATACTTTTGAGATAGAATTATAGTTCTTATCTTCTACCTATTTTCTAGGTATTCAATGCTATAAATGTGTACACAAATAATACAAATTCATGAAGGCGCAAGATCCATCATGGAAGTTATACCACTCATGATTCCATATGTGACTTCACCTTTTGACGACTATATGACTCGCCATGTGTGTGCGGGATGTTGTTAGGTGTTATAATGCAACACATGCCCTAGAGGTGCCACTTAGCATGGTGCATGTGTAAGCGGCCAATGTGTAACTAAAATGTCCCGCATAATGATTGGGATACACGATGTGTTTGTATACATTACATAAGTGGCTAAGGATGTATTAATGTCATATGCATGGTGTAACATGGTAGAATATAATATTACATATGTGTTGCAGTTATACATAATGTTGTTGTGAGTGGCAAAAATTTTTGCAAGTGTAGTGCAATATTAAGAGTAATATTGTGCATGTAGTGTTGTTGTGTGTGCATTATAGTACCACAAATGGGTTACAATTCTATGAGAACAATGTTGTATGTGTTATGTAATGTTGCTTGAGAGCAACAAAATATCAATGATGTGAGTGTAATATAGTATTAAAAGTTAGACTTGTCTTTTGATATATTAGATATGCTCCTTGGAATATGTAGGGAGTGCATGTGTAAAGGGATATGAGGTGCAACTAAAATAATGGATGTATTCTTCTTAACCATGTGGCATTTTCCATTACATACACAAAGTGCACAATGTATATAATGAAAGGGGATGTGTACATGTTCTTAAAGTGAATACATGCATAAATTTGGATGAGTTATTAATGCACTTGACATAGAGTGCTTGATTACATGGTTTAATATGGATCATTCACATATCCTAAAAAAGAAATCATCCTAATTGTGTTAAGGTCTCAATAAAGAGGGATGTAATATTCTCATTAATTTGTGTAACACAGTTTAAGCATGGAATTACTTCAATAATATAATACCTCTTATTTTTTACTATGATGATAATGATATGATGATTAGTTATGTAAAGACCATGGTGGTTATGCATGTACTCATGCCAAAGGATTATATCACAAGAATCACTAGGAGTTACATCAAAAATAGATTCTCTCTAAATGATGGATAACATATATGAAGTGACATTGTTGCATGATATATATATCCTTAGTTTCATAATATAATACTCATCCCAAATGGTATAGATGTGGTTGAGGCATGGCTAGTATATTCAATTACTTGATTTCTTCTATAATTAAATAGAAAATATAGTAGTTGGCCTTAAGGCACATGTCCAAATGGAGTAGGTATTTTACTTCCCCACTATACAATGTTGGTGTGGTTATTACTAAGATACAAGTATCTTGAGGATATGCCTCCTTGAATATTATGAATGACTAATCTTTAGGATATTATTCTCTTACATGCAAAAGTAATGTCTTACTACACAAGGAATTTTTTTAATGTGGTTGTGGATTTTTTTGTTTGTTGTACTACATCCCCTCCCCTAGAAAATGAATTCCTCCTAGAATTAATTACAATGGATAAGAATAAAAACCCTCATAGGTGTCACCTCCTCCCACACAATTGAATTTCTCATCAAATATGTCCCTCTAAAACCAAATTTATTTCACCATCATGTGTACCAAGGAATGAGAAACTATTAAGCGGAATATTGTAGCTACTAAAAATAAGTTTATATTCCTCATAATCTCAAATTATCTATGAGGTTGAGCATGGTTGAGTGTACAACTTGTCAATCTTTATAAAATTATAATTTTTGTTCCTTGAATTCCCCATCAACAATTTCCTTAATAAGAGAATTCCAACATTTAGACTCACAAATTTGAACCCATCATCGAGGACAAACAAAATCTTTCATATGTCATAAAATTCCTTAAAAACCTATAACTCACTTGAGTGAGATAACTCATCATGTGTGAGGTGTAATTAACCTAATAAACTAATAAAAGATAAAATAATACCCTCACATCAATAACCCCGCTTCATCAAATCTTAGGAAGAGGCATGGAAAGCCAAAAAGAGAAAGAGGACTCCTCTAAAAACTAAGAAAGATGTGTCATATGAGCCATGCAACAAGGCCTGAGGTACCCATGTACAAAATGTAATATTTTTGAAATAAGAGGAGAAGAAGAAGAGAACTAGGGTGAGATCCCAAGTATGATTCTTCACGAGAGAGGAATACTCCTCTCCCATAGTAGAATCCCACTTAATAATTATTAGTGAAAAATCACAGCACCCCTAAATGAGTCGTTAGATCTCGCTTTTCTAAGGCAGAGTCATTTGGTGTGATCCGCATAACATTGAGTTTTCTCTTAAGTGTGGGACTTAGAAAATGAGAAAACTCTCTAGATTAGAGGTTGGTTCCTATTCCTCTATTTAGGTGCATGTGTGAAAACTTACAGAGGGCCTATTCCTAAACCTAATCTAAGTTTTACCAAGGAGACATGGATAAAAGGAATGTAGGAAATCAAACTAAGCTATAAGGTGATGCACCAAAGGAATGATGAACATTTGTTTTGCTAATAGAAATAAACCAAAAAAATGCATACAATAACCAAGCACAGATAACTAGATCTATAATGAAAGACCAGATGAAAGAAAAAGAGATAAGAAAGGATCTAAAATTGATCACATACATGTTTTATTGCTCTGATTGGTACAGTGCATTACAAAGTGGCCAAGAGGCAGAAAATGTATTACAATCTAGTGGAAGGTCTGAAAACTCCACGAGTTCCTTTTCCAGAAGAAAGGAGGAGCCTGCAAAATAGAAGAATGTCCAACCCTTTATAATGAGTCTCAACCCTGTATTTATAGAATCAAAACAGAGAGAAGAAAGAAAAGAGAGAGAAGCAAGAAAAGTAGGTTGAAGCTCAACCACTGCTATTAATGCCTCCTATAAAATCTTCCCCAAATCTGTCTTCGACCGTAAGAATAATCTCTCGTTTGGCACCTTGAGGGAAGAGGAAACAACAAAACAGATCGAATCTGATCTGGTTGTTGAGGAAGATAGATCTGCGTTAATGGCCCTAAAGGTGTTTCTCCTTTTTCTTTACCTAACCTCCCCAAAATTAAAGTTTCAAATCTTCATGGCGTGGCGAAGCCGAGATCTTTCCAACGGTGTCAGATTTGTAATATTTTGAGCCCTTAGTCAAAAGATATGCCCCTTCAAAGTTTGTATCGGGTCTGTACAAAAGGGTGGGAAAACAAGTTTGAAAAAATGGGCCCCTTTTGACCTATGGGACACATGGAGGGCTAGCGCTTGTCTGAAGGCAACCTCTATATTTTTCTCTTGGAATAGCGTAGGGCTGACACGTGGCTTCCTCCACCAGCTCGCTCAATTTCTTTGTTTCTCGGCTAAGCTCTTTGCTCGGTGGGGTCATATTCCTTGACCCCAAGACACGCAGCGGTTTGGTGCTTGTTTGAGAACCCTCTCTCAATTCAATCCTTGAATTAGCACTGTTTGGACACTTGGCGCTCTCCGTTGGTCTACCACCATGCATTGACTATTCAACTCAACTCTGTCCCCTTTTCAAGACTGGACGCATGGAGGCTCTGCACTTGCTAAAACTCCCAATCAAAATTTTTCCCTTGGAGGAGTGTCGAGTTGACACTTGGAAGCCTCCACAGGTCTTTGGACTTTTCAACGACCTCTCCCTTCCTTTTCGGGCCCGGGGCTACGTGGTGAATTGGCGTTCGTTGAGTCTCTGCTTTTGGATCTACCCTTGGAGATGTGCCACTTGGACACGTGGCATCCCCGCCAACATTTCTATACTTAGCCTTTTTGAGGCCCACTTTGCCCACCTTTTGACCTTGGTTGACTATTTTCTACGTGGAGGATTAGTGCGAGTTTGAGTCTTCTTTTTGGACTCCCATCTTGGATTTGAGTCAAGTCAACACTGGATTCTTCCTACCTAGTCAAAAACTTTTCAACGGCCGCACAACTTTTGGGGCTCTGGATGCGTGGAGGCGTGACACTCGTTTGAGATTCTTTTCTTGGACTCACCCTTGGAGAAGCGCCGCTTGGACACGTGGCTCTTTCCACAACATCCTTTATACTTAGTTGATTCTGGACCGGTTTCTAAGCTCTTTTAAACCCGGACTTCGGATCTTCGTCGTTTCTTCCCTCAATTGCTCTTGTCCTCTTCGTGACACTGCTTCTTCTCCTTTGACCCTGCTACTCTATTTCTCGAGCCCACCTGTAACCCGTAGAATGGATTTAAAGCCCAGTTCACTCGACAAACTTTTTTCTGAATTTATCCTACACAGGGTTGTTTGATCTTCACAGGCCTCCGCCACTTCCATTACAGAGTCCTCTTGCAATCTATTTATAGGAATCAAATGTGATTTCTTAGGTTCCTTCAGTGCGGGGGCATTTTGATCCAATATTTTTCTTGGGGAAAAATATGGATAGCAATTTGGCAACTCACAGGGGTATTTGCTTGCTAGATGAAAAGACCAATTTCCTTATCGTATCTATTGGGCATGGAGTCAAGAATGATGGTCTGAAACTGATTCTGCCTCTGGTGGTGAGCCCGATTGTTGCACTCTCAATATTCATAAGAAATCTTGAAATGATGGTTTCTGAGAGTAGAAAATTGTTTTGACCGGGGCTTCATCTGTTTCTAAATGAGTTGTGCAAGAGCAACAAAATAACACCACAACTATATACAAAATTGAAATCATACATGCTCCAAGTAGAGCATGCAGAGTGTGCAAAGAACTTAGGAGAAAAGAAACCTAAACTACAATAATACAATGTGCACAAGCACTTAGAGGAATGAGAAACTAAACTAATATGTACAGGGTGAGAACCTTCCTTTTAGTAGCAATGTTTAAGATAGATTCCGTTTACTAGAATCTATAACTCTTCACCATCCAATGTAGACAATTGGAAAACATTGCTACTTTTACATGTTGTGATCATATAAGGGCCACTCCAAATGACATCAAACTTGGAATGTTTCCTGGTTTTGCCCGATCTGTATCCCATTTCAAAACTCGGTATCCTTCCTGGAAGGTCCCAATTCTTGCCTTCTTGTTGAAGCATCTCTTAATTGAGGCCTTATCCTTCTCTATTTTTGAAGTGCATGTTCTCTGGTTTCTTCCAACTCCATCAGCTCTACATACCTAGCCTCCATTAGTTCAAACTCAGACATCTCCAATTGCTTCATGAGTTCCAATGCTGACAACTCAAGTGATATAGGCAACACTGCCTCTTTCCCATAGATGAGTTTGAATCAAGAGCTGTTTGTAAACCTCTTAGGTGTTGTCCTATCAGCCCATAAGGCTGATTTGAGTTTCATGTGCCAAGTCCTCTGATTTTCATCCAGAGTTCTTCTGACAATCTTCAGCAGATTCTTGTTTGTGGACTCAACTTGGCCATTACCCTGAGGGTAATAGTTTGATGAAGTGCTCAGGTAAATTCCATTCCTAACGGCCCATCCTGTGATTTTGGAACCTATGAATGCCAATGCATTGTCTGATATAATGGTGGCTGGCACTCCAAATCTGGTCACTATCCCTTTGTAGAAGTCTAATATGTTGGACTCATTAGCTTCTTTGAGTGCCACTGCCTCGGTCCACTTGGTAAAATAGTCTGTTGCCATCAGAATCCACTTGTGGCCTTGGCTCGAATTTGGATTGATGACCCCGATGAAATCCAACCCCCATTGCATGAATGGTTGGTCAACTGAAATGGGGTGCAATGGGAGTGCTACTAGCCTCTCTTTGCCTCTGAAGAACGCACAGTTCCTTGCACTTTTTGATCCATGCATAGCAGTCACTAAACACCCTGGGCCAATAATAACCTGCCTTCATGATCTTGAGTGTTGTCACCTGTGGAGAAAATGGCCTCCAACTTTGCTTCATCATGGAACTCTTGTAGCACTCTCTCAACCTGATTTGTCCCAATGCACCTTAACAGACACCATTGATATCCCTTTTGAACAAGACGTCGTCAATAAGTACATATGGGATGGCTTGTAGTCTGAAGTGCCTCCTTTTGTTTTATTCATTTTTGGAGGACACAAGCCTGTTTGAAGGAAGTGCACCATGTTCTGAGTCCAACAAGGAGTGGGCACATCCTCATTTTCTTCATCTTGACTATCCTGTAGGACCAAAACAACTTCTTTTTCATCACTTGCTTCTTCTTGTTGACTTGAGGCCAGTTGCTCACACAATCCCTTCCCACGGACCAGCTTAGTGACCTTGATCTCAATGTCATACTCCATGACACGAGTGATCCACCCTGCATGCTTTTCATTTAGGTCCTTGCTGAGAAGGAAGTCTTTAACTCTTGCATGGGAGACTAACAGTTGGATTTTATTGTTTGAGACCAAATGCTTAAACTTCTTCAATCCTCTGATCATTGTTAGGACCTAATTTTTGATGAAAGAGTATTTCACTTCATAATCATCCGTGTCTTGGGTCAAGAAAGCAATTGGATGTTTTTCGTCCTCTTTGTTCATTGTAATCGGGATTGGAAAAATTGTGTCACTGCCTCCAAAGGCATATAATATGAAGTCCTTGGAAAAATATGGATTCACGAGAGTTGGGGCCTGTGATATAGCTTCTTTGATGGCCTCAAAACTTTCCTTTCCTTCAACTATCCACCTAAATGCCAAGCTCTTCTTCAACATCAATGTGATTGGCTTGACAAGGGCAGCAAAGTTTGGTACAAACCTGCGGACAAAATTGATTTTTCCTAAGAAGCTTTGAAGATCCTTCTTATGGCTTGGAAATGACAATGCTCTTATTGCTTCAACTCTCTCTAGGTCAATTGCCAAACCTTCCTTTGACACAATGTGGCCTAGAAGCCTGCCCTCATGGGCCAAGAATATGCATTTTTTGGGGTTCAATGATACCCCGAATCTCCTACACCTTTGGAACACCTACCTTAGGTGAAAAAGATGGTCTCTGCTACATTTACGGAGAATACAACAGGCATGTGTACTTTGCTTAAGCTAAATTAAATGAAGCAAGAACTACCACCTAAAAATAGTTCTATAATCTAGCTAAGACAAAGCCTAAGCACCATCAAGATAAAGAGCTAAACAAGATCTAAACTAACATCATAACTTTGAAAACATAAGATCAAAACTAGCATGCTATTTAAAATCTCTACTCTCCTAGATTACCAACAAGAATGAATGGACCTATTTAGCTCCAATGGCAATCAAAAATTGTTTGTTTGATCCTTAAAGAATGCAAGAATAGGAAGCTTTAGCTCTTAACAATGGTGACCTCTCAAGAAAACAAAAGGCAAGCTCTTAGTCTCTTTGCTATATGCTTTGCATTTGCTCTCTTAAGAAGTTTAGGTGTAGGTATAAAGGTAGAAGGAGGGCTCCTTATATAGCCCAATGGATAAAGGAAACACTTCATCCCTTTGCATGTGGGATAAAGGTAAAACATGATTATGAATGGATAAGGTTGCTTTATAAAAGGTAACCTTACTTTAGAAGGGTTTAATTTATGCTTAGCAAGTCATGGGAGTTGGGGGGTGTTTTAATTAATCAAAGGTGATTAACTAATAGGTAGATGTAAGCTTATAAAAGCTAATTAGAGGAATATTAGTACGATTTAGGCTATTAGAAGGGGATTAAATCAATTAATATTGATTTATTGGTTAAATGGAAGGAAACCTAATTAATTAATAATAATTAATTAGTCTAGGTAGAAGGGTGATTTATAACGGAAGGTCGTTAATTAGGTAGTTAGTTGGATAGGTGACTTAATTAATTAGCTTAGTGTAATTAATTAATGATGATATGAGGGAAAATGAGCGCTTTTGATGATATGTCATCGATTTGCGAGAAAGGGGATAATTAGTGCAATTTAAGTATTTAAATTGCTTGGGCGTAATTATAGGTGTCTACATTTGCCCCTCTTTGGGGTGGCGTAAGTGACGCCACTTCAAAGATAGTAGACGAAAGAAAATTTTGAAGGGATAGAAGAAAAATTAGTAGGAGGGAGAGATGCCCCCTCGAGTGTCGATGGGGTGATGAAAGAAGACGATCGACGATCGAAAAAGGTGAGAGATAGATAGAAGAATGGGAAGAGGCAAGATGCCCCAATGAGGTAGAAGATTAGGGGTGAGAAGAAAGTGATGTAGAAGAAATATGGAGGAGGAGAGAAAGAGCTTAGCCTTTAGCTGCTGTGTATTGGAACAATTTTGATGTCATCATATTACCATAAGAGCTATGTCATCGGTCCTTATGAAAAATATAAGCATATGACAAAGGTAAAATGACATGAAAAGCCATACTATGAACAATTTTCTATTGCTGAAAATACCAACTCCACACAACATACAACAATGTAATGCAATACGAGAAGGAAACAAGCTCATCTAACAGGGAAAACAAGTACGAACACACATACCCAACCCAACAATGGTCAAGACAGATTGTAAAAATGTGTTGTTATCAGTGCTGAAGAGATCCACAAGTTTGTGAATGGCGACAAGGGTTAAAAATGACGCCCGAGCAAGGATACATGCAAGGGGAAATGATAATGACACGGGTCCAAGAAAAGTGTTGTGTGCACAATGAAACAACACCAAGCAACAAATGTGCCCAGAGTACCGATGAAGAAATGGCAGCTAGCTTTGTAGATGGTTGTGAATCAGTGATCCACGAGTCGTATTAATCGGGAAGATGTGAGACAAATCAACGGGATATGGAGAAACTACCATGCACAAGACACAAGTTTCAGCCATAATAAGCAAGTGACCAATTTTGTAGGTTTTTTACTTTTTAGGATTTTTTGAAAAATTTTGCCCTATTTTTGGATTTTTTGACGTGATATATACATATATATATATATATATATATATATATATATATATATATATATATATATTGTTTTTATTTTCTGGTTTTCCAAAATGTAGTGGATAGTAGAAGAAAATAGAAGAAATAGAATGAGGGGGCTAGGGGCAACAAAAAGTGCCCTAGGTGGAAGAAAAAAAAAACAAGCGACAAAAATGTCCTTGTTTAGTGGAAAAATTAATAAAAATAAAATATTTTAAAAATAATTATTTACGAGAGTGTGGATAAGAAGAAAAATTGCCTAGGAGCAATAAAATTGTCCGAGGGAGAAGAAAGGGGTATTAGATAGCAAAAAATGCCCCAATACGGTGAAAAATAAGAGAAAAATAATTATTTAATAAAAATAATTATTCCATGGTGAACAGAGGAGAAAACGGTGATCGAAACGGGCCTCCAGGCCCTCCCAACGGTAAAAAATGGGTTAATATACCCCACCTAGGGGTAAAAACATCGCGACCAATTCATTTTAACCGAGTCGTTTAGAATTTTTATTGTGAGGCTCTGATAGTGATGAGGACAATGGTGATCACACGAGACCGAGTGAGGCGCGTGGATGCAGTCCGAGGGTACCAGCTGACACGCAGACGATGGCCCCTTCGTGAGTATCTGAACCTTTGCTCGTTAATTTCGGTCATTAATGCCCTAAATTTAGCTTTTAGCGCTAGGAAGTCGCATCGGCATGTGCAGTATGTGCAGTGTCGGTTCGGGGCACAGCATCCCTTTGGGGCACATGCGCCATAATACACATGCACACACGCACAAACATGAGTTGCACACACCCACGTGCACGCGCACACACCACACATGTGTGCGCATGCGCACATATCTAAAAAGGGGTACACACACGAAAAGTGGGGCACACACACGAAAGGGAGGGTGCACACACTGGGGGTTCGCACGTGCAAGCGCAGGCATAGAAATGATGGTACAAGTGCCAAATGTGTGGCACACACACCAAAAAGGGCGCGCAGGTATCTGAATGAGGGCGCAAGTGCCAGAAGACAAATGCACACACGCACACATGCTAAAAAGGAGGCACATACACCCAAAAGGGGGCACATGCCCAAAAGGGTGCACAAGCACCCCAGAGCGGTGGAGGATAGATAGAAAAATGCCAAAAAGATGACACTTAGAAGAAATTTTAGGATGTTTGGGTTAACCCTAAAATGATAGATAGATTTTTAGAAGAAATGTTAGTAACTGACGAGTGATTTGATATTTTGCAGAGATGGTTGCGTTTTATAGACGCGGAGTGCCACTCCCGATAGCAGAGCTAGAGGGGTATGCACTAGTGAGACTAGCATGTCATGACTATACTCCTCGAGGCGGTGGGGCTAGGCCCGTGTCTCGGATGCCCTCCATTACATTAGACCATGGCCTACTAACTATGCTAGCCGAGCGATGGCATAACGAGAGTCAGTGTTTCAGATTACCTATAGGGGAGATGATCATGACCCTTGAGGACGTATGGCGGATCCTTCGCGTGCCGATCATAGGCACCTTGATTGAGTACAACTCTGATGTGAGGCTGATTAGAGCAGCAGTGTGATCTTTTTGATGTAGATGACATACCACATGATGGTATGACCATAGCTCTACACGAGTGTATTTCTGACCCTTCATTGCATCGAGGACCTCTCTACATTATGTCTCTTATCAGTGGGTTCTTACTCACTGATAAGACAGGGACATCATTCCCAAGAGGACTATTACCTTTGGTACACGGCATTTTCAGTGGCGAGAGATACTACTGGGGACAATGCATTTTGGCCCACTTATATTGGGATTTACATTTGATTACCTACCACGGTCAGAAGACCGTGGGTCTAACCTCTTTACTACATATTTGGTCATGGGACCATATTGCCATCGGACGCCCTGTGGGCACTTTGCGTGTCCGAGACCCCGAGGAGCCATCTTACATGGCGTGGGTATCAGCTGGTGGTGATGTACACGGCCATCTAGATAGCCTATTCAGATATAGGTGAGAGTTTGATGAGCTGCTAGAGATAGATATTATCTGGTGGCCTTACAGACATTTCCAGTGGCTAGAGGATACCACAGAGCTCAATGTGTGCTCAGTAGAACACTTTATATTCGGCAGTGCCACAGGCTATATTATAGACTTGTCCGAGTTGATAAAGTGCAAAGCAGCAGCTTGGTAAGTACACGGGGTCCCATGCCAGATATATATGTATGCACGCAGAGAGACTCGAGAGGCATATCATGGGGCCTCGCATACTGGTGGCCCGAGCTAGGGCAAGTTTCACACAGGTGGTCCCACAGGCATGGGACCCAGCATGGTAGGTGTGGGACCCGAGGACTACAACAAAATATGCAGCTTGGTATGCCACTATGTTACCCCGGTGTCTCACCATCCCAGAGGAGGCCCTGGGCAGGCGGCGAGGTGCTTGCCCACCTATAGAGATCTGGCATGGGTCCGAGTGGAGAGATAGAGTAGTGGGGCCGGATCTAGAGGATCCTTTTGATGGCATTCCACACGATGGGCAGGGTGTCGCACAGGCACAGGGACCGAGGCTGTAGGCCCACTATAGGTACCAATTTAGCCTCCTGAGAGAGGGTCTTGAGCGGGGCCGGTCATCTAGAGCACCGCAGGGACCACTCCTAGTGGCGCAGACAGCCACACAGCCAGTGGCATAGATAGCCACAATACAACAACAACTACAACAGGTTTTAGTTGAGATAGACACAGCTAGAGCAGAGAGACATGAGGCTTGAGGCTAGTGTGTGACTACTACAGTGGAGCATGATGAGGCCCGGACCCATATTTTCACATTACTTTTAGACCGAGATCGTGCTCGGGCCTGCCGGCCCAGAGATGACCGAGCATGCATGGCGAGTCGATGCGAGAGACGGCCGCACAGGGGCTCAAATATTGAGCCTTCTACATCAGTCCCAAACTCAGGTGTGGATGGTCATTGCTCAGAGGGATCATGTATATACACACGGTCACAGGCCTTCTTGCATAGAGGGATCAGGCACGAGCCGAGGTGTAGACTATTACTAGAGAGAGATCGAGAGGTTACCTCTTCGAGACAGGCTGAGGCTGATTTAGGCAGAGTGACAGTGAGTGCGATGTTGCCCTTCAGGTAGCCCTCACCTCTGGAGATGCTTGACTTGATACGTGATGCTACGAGGCTCGGTGGCAAGGCTTTATTTTATAGGACTACCTATTACAGGGTAGTTCCCCGAGAGCAGCGAGTGGTACTACCTCGACAATGAGAGAGACAAGCATGACAGGCTCTCGGTCACAAAGATCGAGTCGATCAATGAGATCAGTTAGGTAGCCTATGCCAGAGTAGCCGGCTGGACCAGGGCCATCTTAGCCACCATTGTTCCGTCGGCCGGCCAGACAAACACTCCGGGAGTCTCGACGAGGGTGAGAGTTGTGGTTGAGCTCCACATTATTTTTGTTGTACAAATTGTTTGTATACATGCCTCTTATGAAGGTTGGTTTTGATGTATAGTTTCATATACTTTTATTTTGATGATGCCTCATGATGAAGGCTTGATTCTTTCTGATGCATGCCCCTTTTTGATGGCACATTATATCGATGATGTATCATTTTGAGTACCGATCTGGACAGTTTATACTTGTATAGATATATGGACATTTTTATGTATCATCTTTGTACGCCTCAAAAGGCATTTTTGATATAGAGCAGTTTTGATACATGCCTTTGATGAAGGATTTTATCCTACTATATGTACCATTCTTTTGTATGCCTCAGATGAAGGCATTTATGATGCACTGTCGTGATGTATATCCATTTTTGTGACACAGATATACCATACATGTATGATTTAGACATTTGTATATGACATATGTATATATGAGATGGACACATGTTTATTATTTCTCATGGATAGATAGATGTGTTTATGATGTATTCTATTTTGATTTGACATGTATATGTATCATGATCTTGTTGATGTATCACATGTGTTTTTAATTTCCAGATGATGTGATCTTATAGAATATATCAAATGTGTTTTGTTTATGAGATGTACCATACTTAGTGGACATGATGATATGATGATAAGGGTGTGGGGGGATAGACTTTGATATTTTTGATCCCTCTTGCCCCATTGGATGATACGATATGTGATGATTAGCTTAGCATTCATGTATGATGTATACTTAGCTTTTTCTTAATATATGGTGTATAGATGATGTTATATGTGATGATAATGATGGTAATGTGATGTTATGATAACAAAATAATGCACATGCAATAAACATAATCAAATGCTAAGAAAGAACATAATGAATTAACATAATACACCAAGATTCACGAGCATGCAAAAACACACCTCAACATGCACAAGCAAGAATAAATTTAATCTAAGAAAGAAAAGATGAATCTTAACAAAGTACGCCCAAGCAACAAACAACCCAAAAGCAAAAACATAAAACAACTATACAAACAACAAGCAAAGCAAGAAACAAGACAATGTAAGTAAATGTTTTTGTAAGATTTGTTTTCATGCAACAATTTTCTATTGTTTATGGTGTTTTGTGAAACAATTTTCTATTGTTTAGTTTTTGGAACAATTTTCTATTGTTTTGGATTTATGTGAAATAATTTTCTATTGTTTAGGTTTTTGAAACAATTTGTGCGAAATAATTTTCTATTGTTTTGGATTTATGTGAAACAATTTTCTATTGTTTAGGTTTTTGAAACATTTTTCCATTGTTTTTGAGTTGTTTTCTAACTGTTTTCCGAGTTATGCATGGTAACCAAGAAAGCATGGATGCCCCAGCGTTAGATGGGGAATATACAAGGGCAAAGGCCACGCGCATATGAACAAGAAGGTGAAGTTGTTGAATTTCCCCAAAGCATAAGATGGGAAATAATGAAAGACCATACCCCTCACAAACGAATAAAAGAAGAAAAATCCAAATCAAGGCTTGATAGGATGGGGCTCACAGGGAATCTCAAAGGCAAAACTAGGGCTAGGCCAAGTAAAAACTACCCTCCAATGCAAGATGCTTGTGAACAACGAATCCTCCCAAGGTGCGGAAACCGGTTTTCACCCAAGGACTTATCCAAAGTGCCACAATTGCGTGGTTTTCACTTGTGGACAACTTGTTTTCTCTTTTTCTTTCTCTTTTTGATTTTTTTGTATTTTTGATCATTTTACCATTTTTTTGAGTTTTTGTTTTTTTGACTTTCTATGCGCCATGTTTAAGCATAGAACCGCTTAAGATGCATGGCGTTCATGGGCTCATGGAGCTCATCACCATTGGGGTGAGAAAGTTTGTATGCCCCTATGCCGTACTTGGCCATAATAACGTAGGGTCCCAACTAATGTGGTTTGAACTTCCCTTTCTTTTCTCATTCCGCTCTTGTGTTGAACTGGTTCTCCTTCATGACTAAATCACCAACCTCAAACTGACGAGGGATGATTCTCTTGTTGTAGTTTTTGGAAACTCTATTTTGATACACTTTCAGGTGATTAAGAGCGTGAATGCGCCTCTCATCTAGGAGCTCCAACTTAGCTAGTCTTGCTACCCGGTAATCCTCATCTTTATCCAAATAGTCCCTAAGAGAAATCCTCAGGGAAGGAAGTTCAATTTCTAAGGGGATGATAGATTTTGTCCCAAACACTAGAGAATATGGTGTCACACCTGTAGGAGTGCGAATGGAGGTTTTGTAAGCCCAGAGGGCTGGATGGATTTCTAAGTGCCAATTACAACCTGTTTTGCTGACCATCTTCTCCATTATCCTCACCAAAGTCTTGTTTGTGGCTTCACTTGTCCATTACCTTGAGGGTAATATGGCGTGGACCATTTTAACCTGATTTGGAATTGTTGACAAAGACCTTTTATAGTTTTGTTCTTAAATGACTTCCCATTATCTATAATGATGGCTACGGGAATGCCATATCGACAAATTATCTGATTCATGATAAATTTAGAAATCTGGGCTCCAGTTACATATGCTAAAGGGATAGCCTCCACCCATTTTGTAAAGTATTTTGTTACCGTGATGATATGCGTATGACCATCAGACGAGGTAGGAGTAAGCTTTCCTATCAAGTCAAGTCCCCACTTAGAGAATGGCCATGGGGTAGTGATAGGTTGCAATGGTTACGATGGAGCATGGATGAAGTTTCCATACTTTTGGCAAAGTACACATTTCCTGACATAATTACAACAATCGGTTTCCATGGTAGGCCAATAGTAGCCTACTCTCAACAATTTCTTAGCTAAGACCATTCCGTTTGTATGTGCTCCACACACCCCTTCATGTACTTCTTTGATTGCTTGGATTGACTCTCGTCACATCCAAACAACGTAACAGATTCCCATCGTAGCCATGATGATAAAGTGTACCTCCTAAAAGGGTGTAACGAGCTATTTGGCGAATCAGGCTTTGCTTTTCAGAATGGGAGATATCGGGAGGGAAATGTTGTCCTTGAGATAGGAAAAGATGGGTTTGTACCATGGGGAATTGGGACCAACAACATCACAAGCCAAGCAAGATTCTGGCATGTCATACATGGGTTAGCGTAAATTTTCTACAAAGAATGACATGTCATTATTCCTTGGTGGAATACGAAGCATAGAACCCACTTTGTCACCATGGCATCTGCCGATCTGTTCTGCACTCTTGGGATTTTTTCAAATGTAATGCACACGAAGTACTCCTTTAGAGTTTCGACCAACTTCTTGTAAGGTATGAGCTTGTCATCCTTAACCTTATATTCATCATTAACTTGTTTGATAATTAATTGAGAATCACCTACAACCTTGACATGATGAATATTCCACTTGATAGCTAGCTTCATCCCTGCAATAAGTGCTTCATACTCCATAATATTGTTTGTGCAAGGAAGCTTGGGAAAAAAGCCTGTGGTATGGGGTCGCCAGAAGGAGTAATAAGGACTACCCCTGCACCTGAACCGTGAAATGTAAAGGACCCGTTATCTCGCCATATGACAAATTCATCAATGTAGAGTAAGGAGGCATCTGAAAGATCTAGATTCAAAGGTTCAGTGCCTTGCAAAGGTGCTTCTGCTAGCTGGTCAGCAAGTACTTGTCCTTTAACTGACTTCTGATGTAAAAATTATATGTCGAACTCACTGAGTAGAATGATCCAATTAGCCATTCTACCTATGAGGGCGGGTTTAGACAGTAAGTACTTGAGTGGGTCAACCTTGGATATTATCTTGGTTTTGGTATTCAATAGATAATGGAAATTTTTTTAAAAAGTAAAAACAACAGCCAAGCAAGATTTTTCAAATTGAGGATAATTGAGCTCATAGGCGATGAGGGTACGACTGAGATAATACACAAATTTTTCCTTATGACCAAGGTCGTATTGGGTGAGTAGCGCACCAATAGCAAATTGCGTAACAAAATATAGAGCAAGAGTGGTTCTCCAGGAGTTAGAGGCATGAGGATAGGTAGATTAGCCAAGTATTGTTTAAGCAAAGAAAAGGCTTACTGTTGCTTAGGTCCCTAGATAAAAGTGACATCCTTTTTAAGAAAATGGGTGAATGAGTGGCACTTATCTGCAAGCTGGGAGATGAAGCGACAAATGGCTTGAATTTTCCCCTGTAAGCTGTGCAGTTGCTTGATATTCTTAGGTGGAGGCATTTCAGTAATAATAGACACTTTAGCAGGGTCTACCTCAATACCTCATCTTGATACAATGAAGCCCAATAGTTTTCCTGATAGCACACCAAAGACACACTTCTTTGGATTTAGCTTGACCTTGTACTCTCGTAGGCGCTCAAAGATATGTCGTAAAATGACAAGGTGATCCTCTCTTGTTTTAGACTTTCCAAGGATGTCATCCATGTAGTCCTCTATGATATCATGAATCATATCATGAAAAATTATTGTCATTGCCCACTGATAAGTAGCTCCTACATTTTTGAGGCCAAATGGCATCACTTGATAATAGAAGGTGCCCTAAGGAGTCATGAAAGCCGTTTTGTTCTGGTCTTCTTCAACTATCTTGATTTGGTTGTATCCTGAAAAGCCATCCATGAGAGATAACATCTCATACCCTACTTTTGTTGAGTCGACAATCGCCCAATATTTGACAACAGAAAATCATCTTTAGGGCAAGCCTTATTAATGTCTCTAAAATCCATGCAGATTCGAATATCGACAGCGGGATTTTTCCTGGATAGGAATAATGTTCGATATCCATTTAGAATAATCGGTAGGCGGATGAATCCTGCTGCAAGTAATCTTTCCAACTCTTCTTTAACCAAGAAAGGCCACTCTTGGTGCATCTTTGAGTTTCGTTTGATAGGCTTAAGCGTTGCGCATGCACAACTAGGTTGTGCATGACCAAAGTTGGATCTAAGTTGGGCATGTCTTTGTAAGACCATGCAAACATGTCTATAAACTCTCGCAGTAGCATAGTGAATGTCTTATGTTCTTTAGCCGATAGTGATGCTCCCAATTTAACTATCTTGGGATCTTCTTCTGTACCAATATTCACATCAATGGTTTCTTCGACTAGTAATTTTGATAAGTCCTCCATACGCATAGGATCAGGAGGTAGGTTGAGATCTTCGTCCAAGGATGTCTCCATGAGATTTTCATCCTTGGCATGGTCACTTTGTTTTTCCTTTGATTTTTTTATTTGTTTGATGGCCAATGCCTCAAAGAGGTTTTCACTGTGTGACTTGGACTTTGATTTTTGAGGAGGCTTTACATTGGAACTTTTGCCCTCGCTTTTCTTTAAGTTTTGCACGACCACGAAAGCTCACCCTCCTCCTCACAAATAGGTGCAAGTATCCAAGTCAATAAAGAAACCCTTCTTGTGATCTCCAATGGGAATTGTATCCCTTATGCCCATGAACTCTGCGATAGCTTCATCATTCTCGAATAAATATAGCGACATGTGACGTTGTTGGTCCCATTCAACAAGGGCAGGGTAAACAAGGTCAAGGGTTGGTTCCGTAGGGGTTATGGTTAGGAAAACGTTGTTCATGAATAGGTTTGTGGAGGCAAGATCCTCATATTGGCTACAATGGGAATCCATATCACTGTCTAGATAATCAGAGTTATCCTCACGTTCAGAACAAGTAACATCTTGATCATTAGGGTGTGCTCCATAAGGGTGAATCCCAATGTCGTATCTTTCTATTTTGAAATGTGGAAGAGGCACCGGTTCTCTCTGTCCTTGTTCGTTTCTTCCACATCCTAGGCCCTTGTAGCCCATGGAGTACATCATTTTACTGGATTTCTCATATTCCGGGGTTTGATAACAGGATGGCTGAGTATCCTTTGGGACCCAAGTTGTAGGTGGATCAAGTAAGTTTTCCTCAACTAACAAGCCTCCAGGTAAGAATGACCCAATAATGTGTTCATTTCTAGGTCTTCTAAAACGGTAGTTGTGTCAACCTCTAGTCTTGGGTGACAATGAGAGGTCTGAAACTAAGAGGGCTTGCTATACATTATATTCTCCACAGCCATATTCAAGGATTTTCGTCTCCCATGAATCAAAAGGATATGTTGATGTAGACGCCCCATGGGTATAAGAACTGAGAGAATCTGAATCCACCCGGGATTCCATGGCCTCAAATTGGAGAGGTCAGACTATATCGGCAGAGGGACATGCATATGTGCCCTTTCGTGCAAAGCTATTGAGAGCTCTACAGTGAGTGAAGGGCTCTGAATCTCCTTGTATTGTAATGGTGTGTCCCTCATGCTTCAATTTAATGCATTGATGAAATGTCGATGGCACGGCCTGCATGGCATGAATCCATGGTCGGCCTAGAAGCATATTATACGGAAGTTCCAAGTCCAGGACATGAAACTTTGTCTGATGGCAAGTGGGACCCACCTCCATGGGCAACGTGATTGTGCCCGTTGACTCCCTTTCCATGTTGTCATATGCGGTGATAGTGATGATATTAGACTCAAGATTTGTCTCAGTATGTCCTAGCTATTTAACCAACTTGAGTGTACAAATGTTCAACCCAGATCCGTTATCCACAAGCACCCAGTTTGATCTTCCTACAGGTGACAACTACCTCAATATATAAAGGAAGATTATGTGTTGGATTCTCAGTAGGGATCTCCCTATGGTTGAAGGCAATATGTTCATTTGGTACGATGTTTGCCACTATGGCTTGTAGGTGTGTAGGATCAACCTCCAATGGTACTCCCGACCCTTGAAGAGTTTGGTACAAAATGTCTTTGTGTACATTGGATATCTTAAGAAGATCTAAGATCAAAATCTTGCAGATGTCTTCTCAAGTTGCTCTAAGAGGTTATATTTACTAGTTTGTGGGGTTGACGGAGAAGGTTCCCGAATCACAAGGCGGGCACGCCTTGTTACCACATCATAGTCCTATCCCTTGATTCGGATGGTGTTGATATGGTCAGTAGGAGAGCAAATACATCCAACAAGCAAATCATAATGATTTTTGTGTTTTTGATGTACAAGTAATTCGCTGCTTTATAACCTTGGGATGAATCTCCCTGATCCGGATTTGACTTTTCTAATTTATCATGATTGGGGAATGGTTCTTTATATATGCCCATTCTCTCGTTAGGTGTCTGCGTTTTGCTTGGGTTGTCCACCTCTATCTCCCCATTGTAATGAGGTCTTGGATATAATGATGAAGTCGTAGACATTTGTTTGTCTTATGTCCTTTGACACGATGCATTTTGTAATATTCATGCTCCTTGTACCATGAAGGTTTTGGAGCATTGTCATCAAATGGTTGTGTCGTAGGATATGTCATCATGTGAGCCGCATCTAATTGTTTTAGTATAACCGACAAAGGTTCATTAAGAGAGGTGAACGTTCTTCATTTTGGTGGTGGTTGAATTGGTCCTTTGGTCAGTTTAAAAGGTTGACCGGTTTGGACCATTTGTACACGTTTGGAATTAGTGATCCCATCTCCCACCACATTTTTGTTTTTGTTAAAACCTTCAACTTTTCCGTGGGTTTGACATTTTGATTATCTCTAGATTGGGTTTTGAGGGTGCCTTTGGCAATGAGATCTTTCTCTATCTGAACCCCTTTTTTGATGACCTCCTCAAAAGTGCGAACACAATGCATTTGGAGGTGGAAAGCTATATCGAGTTTAGGTTGGGAACGAAAATACTAACCAGTTGTTTTTCAGGGAAAGTGCAAGGGAAGTGACTAGCTATCCCTCTCCACCTTTGGAGGAAGCTAGCGAAAGTCTCATTCGGGCATTGTTTGGCACCACATAAATCTACCATGGTGACATCACTCTCTATGTTGTACGAGAAATGACGCACGAACCTTTCTGCCAATTCTGGCCAGGTGAAAATTGATCCCCGAGGTAAATGTGTGAACCACTCCAAGGCTTGACCTCCGAGACTCTTGGGGAAAATTCTAATGAGATAATTGTCACTATAAGACACCTCTTGACATGCCATATAGAAATATTTGACATGATCCCGTGGATCTCCTTTCCCTTTATATTTGTCAAATTTTGGCATATCGAATTTCTTAGGAAAGGGTTGAAGGGTCATAGTCTTGTCAAAAGGATAGGGGCATAATTCTTCGTATTGATACTTTCTAATGCTCCCTATATTGCTCTCTTGTAGGCTCGTGAGTGTCACTTTCATAGATTGTACCTCTTGTGTGAGCAATTGTTCTCTAGTGGGAGAAGTGGGGATATATACGCGATGATACCCCGTATCTTCTTCTCCTTGGTTTTCTCTATGGAGTTCATTGATCTTAACCTTAGGCTTCAACTTTTGAACGTTCTTGCTTGCTTCCTTCTATACATGGGAGGTTAGCAAAGCTAATTGTCAGCTTAGGTTACTAATCTGTTGTTGAATTGTGGTTTCTTCTTCTAAAGGTTCTTCCTCCTCGTATTGTGGAGGTTCTTCACTAGTCTCATGTCCTGTCTTGTTTCTACTTGGCACTTTGATAAAGGGTATTCTATGTCCCACCACTTTATCATTCCCTGCATTAGAGGTAGAAGCATGTCCATGCGTCAAAATATCCTCCATATTGATAAGGGGTCGTTCTTCCTCAGTAGCATTATTTGCAGGTGGGATTGTTCATTTTCGGTGGGGAAAATTTTCCCCTAATTCTACGACCCATGCTAGCACTCTATCTTTATTTCTGAAAAGAAACTCGTTTAATAAAGTAGGGTCAAAATCAAATTCTACGTGTGGGGATTCTAATTCATTTCCACTATGATTGACCATATCTTCTATCTCTTTTTCTGCAGAAAACAGAGGTCCTAGATCATGTCCAATGAAGGGATTCGACCCTTATCTGTTAGAGGCTTCCCAAGCTTGCACTTGTTGTTCCTCGTATGTCTGTTTCTTGAGTCCTAATCATGTTTTAGGAGCCATGTTTTTGTGATAGTTTCACTAGGGTAAGTTGTAAATGTGTTCAAAACTTTGTGACCACACCTAAGTGAAATGCAACATGTATTGTCAAGAATATGAATGAATTAACAATGTGAGAATACTAATGTGATAGAGGGATAAATCACTAGTGATACAAATGTTTGGTTTCTAAACCTGTCAAATGAAGTACCTCCTCGACTATGTTTCAAAAAGTAGTTTCGCGTCGTAAGATAATTAACAAGATGTTCTTACTTATGGTAAGTTCACGAAAATGAACAAAATGTAAGTAAATACAAAAATTCAATGTGACCCCCTAACAAGATATACTAGGAGCGAGATCAAACTCGATTAAGACCTATATCTCAAAAAGTGCCAATTACAATTCGTGAATGACATAACAATATCACCAAGAGATGTTAACCAAAATTTGTGAGAAAGTAAGGTATTGATATCAAGGTGCTATTAGTATGACACGCACAAATGGTAACACCCAAAGACTCTTTAAAATCGAGGTAATAATAGAACCAAACTAAAAAGCTCAAAGTATAGCTTGTTATCCCATTTTAGTGTTTCCAGCTAAAATCAAGATAACCATAGAATTTTTTTGGAAAAAATCTTCTAAAATGCTCTTTTGAGAAGATTTTCGGTTTTCGGGTTTCAACAACGCATGACAACATATTTTTTAGATGCTTCATGCAAATTGTTCCCCGAAACCTAAAACCCAAACAAGCTAGTCTATCAGGTTTTCGGGACCTTGAAGCATCAGAACATGCCTTATCAAAAACATGCTTCATGTCACATGTTTCTTGAAACCCGATATGTTCCCTTGTGTTGGGTTTTGGAACCTTCAAACATCTAAACATCCCATGCTTCATGTCGCATGTTTCAAAACCCGAAACCCGAATTGGTAGGAAATCCTTTGTGTCGGGTTTCGGACACTCCAAGCATGATGACATGGCATTAATACCGAGTTGTCAAGTGGTTCGCACACGCGTCAAGTGAGGTGTAATAAATGCGGGGTTTTTTTATAAATAGTTGGATTTACACGTCATTTTTACTGTTGTACTTTTTGCTGCATGGATTTTCTCGTGCATGCTCTTCCAACCTCCAAACCCGATTTGATTTCGTGCTCATTTACATGATATTTTTATTATTTTTGACGTGCTGAAGGTATTTTCCCTACTCTTTGCTTGTGAGGTCTGTTAGATGTGTTTTTGTGATAATATTTTTGACATTCTCCTCCCTTTCCTGCTTTTCCTTTTAGGTTTAGGGTTTTTATTGTCTTCTTCATTTTTAGGTTTCATTCCAATAGAATTGTTGCTTAGAATTCACCCTTTGGGTGTTTTCCTATTTTTATACCTTGGAATATACCGTTTTGTTGTTCAAAGCAAAAGAGAAGAATACAAAAATCCAAACTATTGAAATAGGGGAGAGTTTGCATGTCTTGACATCTCAAAAACTGATCCCTGTATTTCGGGTTTTACAGGGTGTTTACAATCTCTGATTTCCGTAGTATTTTAGGTTGTCCTAAGTTTCGGGCATCCAACATCTTCCGACATCCGGTTTCCAGTGTTTCAAGTTTTGCGAGGTGCTCAACACCTTCCGGTTCCCGCATTGTTTCGGGTCTTGCCGACTACTTGACACCTTCTCGTTTCCCGTGCAGTGTGTCGAGTCTCGCCGAGTGTCCAACACCTAATATTTTCTCGATACACTCAGTTGATTGTTAGGAATTTCAAAGTGTCTAACAAGGTCTAACTTCCGACACACTCAAAGATTGCATCGGTCTCACGTGGGGGTTGCTCAAAGAAGCTTTTCAAGCCCGAGTGTTCAAGTGATCAAGGCATTTTCTCCTCCAAGACTCCTCATGTCGATCCTGACCATCACAGGATAAGTTAGATAAGTCAGGGAAGATGAAGTACAAATTCAGGAAGGTGGAGTCTCCTTCCTACATTGATTACAATTATGACATCCGGGATATAGAACTCAAAAATATAGACATGGAAGATTTTTGGAATAGAATCAAGGATTCTTCCCAAACCCCCTGATGAGATCAATAGCTGCAAAGTGGCCTCCCTCTTGCAGTAGGATTCCCCATGTCTACTCAGTGCCCCGAGTTCATCTTGGCATGTGCTTCGAATTATGACTCGTTTCTCATTTAGTGAGAAATCAGAGTGAGAAGTCATAGTTAAGTTAGACAGAGGTTACTTCGATGACCTTCTCAGATTGCCTAACTTCGAGGAGTATGTGGACGTAGATCTTAAGTCAGCACAGAAATCCTGGGACAAGGATCAAGATGACTACATCAGGCATGTGAATAGGAAATTCTTGATCAAGGCCAAGCCAGCCATCTCAAGGTTCCCCAAGTTTGTCCCCAGGAGTGATTTCATCCTTGAGATCAGCGACATCATCACCTTGCTAAGTCGAGTATTTGGACTCCCTGAGTCAAGGGACTTCCAAGGATGGATGTATCAATTCATGGTGATTATGAAGAAGAACGAACAAGGGATTGATTGGGGTAGTCTTATCAGTGATGAGATAGACTCCCAGATGAAAACAATCTTATCTACGGGAAAGTTTTATATGTCCTCATATGTCACCTATGCAGTAGCTGGTATGAGGAATTATCCTAGATTGGACACAAAGGGGAACAAGGAAACTGAACACATTTATTGGTATTTTCCTTAGCTAACAAGGAAGGGGTCCGAGGACCAATTTAGAAGAGTAAATGATGCTTTCTTTTACGAGAACATCTGCAGGATGAACCCCGAACTGAGGAAAACAAGAGTCTCTGATGAGGCATGGGCTGAAGTTTCAAAATGGGGTTATGTCTTCTTACAATTTAAGAAGTTCACATACCTTTGAGTGGTCATGTACCAGGTGATCCTTTCTGATTGCCCAGATACCCAAGAGACAAGCTGATCCTGATGGAATTGGTTAGGTAATTGTTGGATTTCCACAAGTTCCAACAGAGTAAGCACAAGGCCGCCGTATCCTTCCCAATTTCTATTGGAAGGTATACCTACTCAACGGTGGTAAAAGCCAAGAACGTAGTGCACGAGCTTTAGGAGAAGTTAAAGAAGCACATGAAGCACAGAGATGGGTTTGACTTTCGAGGAGTTCTTAAGTCATATGGAACCCTATACCTACATGTGCCTAGCATAGAAGACATATGGGTTGATCTTCGTGATGAAGTTGCTATCCACAGAAAGGATCATAGCAGGTTAACACTTGAAGAGATTCAGACACTTGAGCTTGCTTGACATCCCAAAGGGTACTAGCGATAATGAAAGTGTTCTGGATGCTTCATACGACAGACTGAATGAGGATCAATATGTTTTCCCAGCTATTGATTGGTCTATCGGTGAAAAAGCCTCTATTGTGGATAGATCAGCTCCGATTCTCACACGCACTAAGGCATGGCTCATTTCTTGGGGAATGAGTTACAAAGAAGAGAGTTTTTCAAAGTTGGTTGCTTTGGAAGTGGGGCCCTCCAAAAAGGAAAAGGAAAAGAGCTCTTCTAAGAGGCCTATAAAGGTCAAATTTGTCAAGAAGGGAGGAGAACAAGAAGCCCCTTCATCTGCCACTCCAACTGAGACGGTGAACATACCAGATTCACCAACCCCACCAGAAATAGGAGAAATCTCTTTGGAGGTAGAGGTGAGTCAACCTCTAATTTCACCTTTTGTTGATTGCCCAACAGAAGTAAGTTTATCTCTCGCTTCTCAAGCTTTGGCTTCAGGATCTGCACCTCCTCCTTTGTAACCACTTCCACCTCCTCTTTCTCCATCTTCTTCATCAGCCATGGCCAACATCTTCTCTAGTCTCTCACCTCTCTCTGCTAGAACCAAAGTGACTATAGATATGCCTCCTCCTTCTGCACCTCTTTTCACTGAATCCATTACCACACTTGTGGTTGTTCCCACTCCACCAGTGAGTCTTCCTCCACCTAAAAGTGTGAACCTAACTCTTGCAATAGTAGAAACTTCCTATGGCACGCCTCAATGGTTTCTTTATCAGACTCTAAGGAAAAGGAAGGTGGTAGTTCCCGTACCAACCTTTGATTTCAGCCATTTAAGGCTTCTCTGCTAAATCAGCCAAGAAACCCAAAACAGCTTCAAGGGTTCTAGTGGATGTGTCGGGGCACAAATTTGCAAAGATTGCCACTCCCACAGCTGAAAAGACTAGAGAGGACATAATGGCTTCTGACTATCAGATAACCAGGGTCAATCTAGGGAAGGTGATGACAGAAGGAGCACAACAAGATGCTATGAATGTGTTATGTATGTCGGTTAAAAGAAACAAAGGAAAATAGGGAAGAGATTAAAGGGAAAGTGGAGGAGTTGATCAAGTGTTACTCAAGCTCTCAAATCCTCTTGAGTCGACACCATCATCCTCTACTCCTATCGGGTTTGATTTCTCATCGGTACCCATAATTGAAAATATCAATGAAAAGGGGAGAGCGGTCAATGAATGGACCCAAAGCCTGCTATTGTAAGGAAAAGAAGTCATCCAAGATATTGTGGAAGTCTATCAATCTTTAGAGGATATAAAGAAAGATGGAGAGAAAATGGATGATGAGTTTTCAATGCAGAAATCGGGAACCTAGAGTTGACTTTCGAAGCTCTCCAAACACTGAAATAGATCCCATCCCGCATCTTGGTCGAGGAGGGCATCATTCCACATGGGGATAAACATTTTCAGCTGACTAAAGCCATCAAATTTAGAATAAAGATTCTCAATGAAGCTTGCAAAAATTGAGAGAATCAAGAGATCAATTAGTCGATGGTAAGAACGACTTAGAAGAAGAGCTAGTCAAAATCATGTTAAGGTGTTGAGTGAAGGCTCGGGTATCTTACATGTTGATGATCTTTACAAATAGATCCAAGAATTAATTCAGCATGAACCAACTTACGGATTCGGCATGGAAATCATTGACAGGTTTGTGAAAATCGAACATTCTTTGGAGACCCTGAGGAAACTCAACAAGAGATTGAAAAAGTTTCCTGGTAATGCTAGTGATACTCAGGAAACATGTGAAGTTCTGAGTGATCATTCCACCGCGCCTGACGAGAATGAGATGTAGGGTATAATCTGAAAATTCCAAGAATTTCGGGACAAGCAGGCTTTATTGGAGGAAGATAAAGATGATGATACAAAATAAGCACAATGTGATAGGTCATTTCAATCTTGAAATCGACATGTCTTTTTCATTTTTGTTTCATCACATAGGAAGCAAATTTTGACTTGGTCTCCTACGTGAGAGTCAAGAAAAATAGGATTCTCTTTTAAAAGACTATTTTCTAAGATTTATCCTATTTGCTCTCAATGCCTTTTATTATAAATAAGGGATGCTTATGCATTCCAAAGGGTTGAAATTTTTGGAATATTGAGAACTATTGTGAAGAAGAAAAACTTTGTGTTTTCTTTTAATCATTTGAGGAATAGAAATCGGTGTTATTTTTGAAAACTGTGTGTTGTGAGATTAATCTCTCTTAAGATATTGTTCTTATGTTCAGGATCTTAAGCTATTCTTTGTTTAAAATTCTCAATCATTTTAATCATTTCAAACATTACATTACATTTGTTATCTAGAACTCGTATGATTATTTCGTGATATGTGTTTGCTCGAAAGAAAATACGTTCCCATCATTTCCTTTCCATTGTGTATTCTTTTTTGATCCATTCTATTTTAGAAAACAACAACATCTTTACCTAGCATGGATATGGACTTTGGGATTCTATCCCAACCCCAATGGTTAGATTAATGTGAATATTGTACATATTACTTTTGATGTGTTTTAGATTAGTAATAAACAAGCAGCCTCACCTATCTTTGAGGAGGGATTTAATCCCATGTACTGTGGTTGAACCTCATATTTTGGCGTGACAAAATATCCAACCAACATAGCTAGGAATAGTTAAAAATGTGTGCAGTGTAACCTTACAATATAGATATTTATGTCGAGTTTACAAGAAACAAGACGTAAATATCAAAATTGTAGTGATACGATACAAACAAGCTAACCCTTCTAAGGAAGTTCAAGATGATGAACCATGCCTAACTACAATGACGATCTTGACATGGGTATCAAGATCACAATGGCCACCAATGATATGAATACGTCTCCATGTACTTTAGATGTTTAACTTACCCAGCCACAAACATGGATGGGCGTAAATGGACAAAAAAGTGGCAGAAATAATCGATTGGTAACACAAAGGTAGTCACTCTCCTTCTAATCAACAAAGTGTCAAAAGAATGTGAAGGAAGCAAATCAAAAATGGGATGAAAAATGCTAGCTTCACTTCTGGTAGAGTTTCGCCTCGCCCTAAGGCAAGTAAAAACTAAGCGAAAGTAACGCGTCACACGTTTCGCAATAAAAATATGGTTCACAACTCAAAACTATTTTACAATAGTCAAAGTGGGCTCCTGACCAAAGTATATTTTCCTAGGTGGTTCTCTCATCCTAGGTGTTATAAAGATTATCCACGAGTGGGACAATTTATCCAAATAGTCCCGACTATCTTGGGAGTATCTCGACTTTGCCCCCTTCAAGCACAATGGGCATTAAATGCATCCATCATGTACTTAAAAGGGTCACGTAGGGACAACTTGTAATTCTATCTCACAAAGGAATCACTAGTCAGATAGGTAGTGTGGAGCACTTCCCGTTTCGTCCACAATGTTCCCTCTTGCATTGTCTACTTTGGGGTTCCTGGAACCACCCCCATTGTTGTAGCTTAAGGCGTTATGCCAAAGGGGATATGTTCCAGTTGAGCGGAGAGGGACGTACCCTTTTCTAGAACCTACAATACAATGTTTTGAATATGTTGTTCATTTTATCTTTTTAATTTAGGTGTGGTTTGCTCGAACACCGTTTGGCGACTTTATAACAACCGTATTAATAGTTTTTGACTTCTATTTTGATTCCTCCGTTCTTTGACAAGTGATGACGTTTTGGTCATGTATGATGATTTTTAGTAGTTTTCCATCAAAAGAGAAGACACGATTTCGATTCTCTAGATCTTCCAAGCACATAAGAGAAGAGCATACGTGATGTCTTCAAAATCCAAAAAGATATCAAATGGAAAAGAACTTAATTCAACTATGCCAAGTTAACTAATTTCAACTCAAATATTCCTAACATCCTCTAAGCATAAAAAGGACTTAAGAATCGTTTCTGATTCCCAAGATCACCCAAGGGATGCGAGGGAAGAGCATACACAATCTTATTCCTATAAGTAAACAATGCAAAAATCCATCTAATCAAGTACAAACAAATTATAATGATAAGTATATGATTAGATAAAACATGCAAGAATGTTAGAACCTCAACACATTAATTCCAAAAACATGAAAGGACACCTGCGCCCCTTTTTTGGCATCTACGCGTGGGTTAGGGTGTATGTGCCACTCTATGCTTTTCCGAATTATAGTGCACCTACGCCACCCGAGAGGTGTGTGCGCCACGAAAACAATGTATGTGCTACTCTGCGTGTTTTTGCTTACCATGCACCTGCGCCACCAGAGAGGCATGTGTGCCACAAAAATAATGTATGCGCCACCTTCGAGAAAAACAAACAGAAATCAAATAGAACGCTTGCGCTTATCGGGAAAACGTGTGTGCCACTGCTTTATAAAATAGCCCCGCATTCTCGGCTGCAACATTTGTGCCACCAAAATGTGTCTCATGTGCCACTAAAACAACGTGTGCACTCTGGTTAGGTGTACTCACCGATCCGACAGTGTTTCAAAATGCAATGAAGGTATAGTATGAAACGACATCTATGCCCAGGTTAGTGCATCCACGTGTTGGTTAGGGTGTGTGCGTCGGGGTTAGCGTGCATGCACCAGGGTCGATAAATAGAGAACCAAGTTTTGACAAAGGTGCTCCGCACCTCCAGAGGGCATGTGCGCCACAAAACCATGCCTAGCGCTCCTAAAAATGTTCCTGCACCACACCTGTAACCAAAATACAACAAAAACACAAGAAAACTCACAATATCTCAAATTTTGACAAGTTAGTTTAAGAATGGCAACAACCCATTAAAATGATGGCTATGAACAAGAAGTTACACATATCAAATTAGCAAAAATCCAAGAAAATGGACATTAATTACTACATGTGCATATCAAAAGTTAGCCAAAATAATGAAACTTAAACTAAAATGCCATGGGACTAAGTGTCCCACCGGCATGCCAAATGTGTGCATGTGTACTTTGCTTAAGCTAAATTAAATGAAGTAAGAACTACCACCTAAAAATAGTTCTATAATCTAGCTAAGACAAAGCCTAAGCACCATCAAGATAAAGAGCTAAACAAGATCTAAACTAACATCATAACTTTGAAAACATAAGATCAAAACTAACATGCTATTTAAAATCTCTACTCTCCTAGATTACCAATAAGAATGAATGGACCTATTTAGCTCCAATGGCAATCAAAAATTGCTTGTTTGATCCTTAAAGAATGCAAGAATATGAAGCTTTAGCTCTTAACAATGGTGACCTCTCAAGAAAACAAAAGGCAAGCTCTTAGTCTCTTTTCTATATGCTTTGCATTTGCTCTCTTAAGAAGTTTAGGTGTAGGTATAAAGGTAGAAGGAAGGCTCCTTATATAGCCCAATGGATAAAGGAAACACTTCATCCCTTTGCATGTGGGATAAAGGTAAAACATGATTAGGAATGGATAAGGCTGCTTTAGAAAAAGTAACCTTACTTTAGAAGGGTTTAATTTATGCTTAGCAAGTCATGGGAGTTGTGGGTGTTTTAATTAATCAAAGGTGATTAACTAATAGGTAGATGTAAGCTTATAAAAGCTAATTATAGGAATATTAGTACGATTTAGGCTATTAGAAGGGGATTAAATCAATTCAATATTGATTTATTGGTTAAATGGAAGGGAAACCTAATTAATTAATAATAATTAATTAGTCTAGGTAGAAGGGGCGATTTATAACGGAAGGTCGTTAATTAGGGTATTAGCTAGATAGGTGACTTAATTAATTAGCTTAGTGTAATTAATTAATGATGATATGAGGGAAAATGAGCGCTTTTGATGATATGTCATCAATTTACGAGAAAGGGGATAATTAGTGCAATTTAAGTATTTAAATTGTTTGGGCATAATTATAGGTGTCTACAACAAGAATGTCATCCAGGTAGATCAGCACTATTTTGTTGATCAGCCCTTTGAATGCCATATCCATTGCCCTTTGGAAAGTGGCTCCGGCATTAGACAATCCAAATGGCATTTTTCTGTAGGCATAGGTGCCCCATTTGGTGGTGAAAGCCATTTTGAACTGATCATCTTCTTTCACCATGATCTGGTTGTACCCTGAGTATCCATCTAGGAGAGAGAATCTCTCTGAACCAGACACTACCTGCAAGATCTACTCCATTGAGGGAAGTGGGTAGTGATCTTTGAGGGAGGCTTTGTTCAAGTCACGAAAGTCAACACACAACCTAATCTCCCCATTATTCTTCCTAACTGGGACCAAGTTTGCGACCCAACTTGAGTGTTTGATTGGAAAAATGATACTTGCCTCTATCAACTTGTTCAGTTCTTTCTTCATCAGAGGCTCAATATGTGGGTTGACTAGTCTCTGCTTCTGCCTGATGGGCTTAGCAGCTAGATCTAGCTCAATTGTGTGTTGGGCTAACTTTGGATTGAACCCTCTTAGGTCTTCATAGCTCTAAGCAAATATATTTGGAAACTCTTGGCAAAGGTGTATGAATTCATACCTTTCTTGCTCAGTGGCCACCTTGCCAACTTGTAGTGTTTTGCCTTCTCCAACTAGAATTGGCTCTGAATCTTCCCCTTTGATCTGTATGTTGGCTTTCTCTTTTCAAAACTGATCATTGGGATTGAAGATAGACTCCAATGTCACTAGGCCTTTGGGAAGCCTGTTTGTATGCAGCTGCACTACTTGATTTCCATATTTTTGCTCTAGTCTGCTTTGATTTCTAGCTAAGAATTCAACTTCCTCTTGCAAAAAATTAATGATCTGCTGATCATTCTCGAACACTTGCTAACATGTGTTATTATCGGCACTGCTGGCCTCACAACTACATGGATATGTGGCTGTCCTTTTTCCCTCTTGATGTTGTCAACCACATCAAATGTTGATCCAACTGCTATAAGCCTGTCAACAACTTTAGTTTCCTTTTTGGGTATGGACATAATGTTGAAGGCTTCAAAATCCTCAATGAGGTCCCACACCCTATTCTTATAACCTTTGAGCAGGTCATTCTTGATAGCATTTTGTCCTTTGACTTGATTGGCAACCAGTTCACTTGTCACCAAACACCTGCAGTTCTTGATTCCTCATCTTCTAGCCCAATGCAGTCCATGGACCAAAGCCTCATATTCTGCAGTGTTATTTGAGTAGGCAAACTAAAATCTAAAAGCCAAATAATACTTCATACCTTGGGGGGACACAATCATAGCTCCACCTCCGGCTCCTTGTCTACTCCTAGAGCCATCAAAGAACAATTGCCAAACTTCATTGTCATCCTTGTGCTCGACTTAATGATGTCAGGAAGAGGATGATTCTCCTCATGCAGGCAGTAGACTCCTAGTTCAGATTCTTCCATCTCCTTATAGGGATCAAAATCATGTCTTTTGACCACCCATTCGTCGAGGGTCAGGTCCGGGATACACCCCACCTTGGTATCTACTTCAGAAGTGCTTAGGAGGTCCTCCTGATCAAAAGCCGAACAATTTGCATTGATTGGGCTTGGTACATAAGACTCAATGTGATATTCGATATGGGATTAGATCTGATTGTGGCCTTCACTCCATACCTTGTTCTAAAGAGCATATGCGACCAGTCAGTAGACAAGTAGCCTCCAATTTTGGCAGTGAAGTCCCTGGACAAACACAATGCAAAATGTGGTGGCAAGTCTATGACTGACACGTTCTGTAATATAGTCACATTAGGGTAGGCATGTAGAGTGAGACTCAGATCCTTGATGACTCCAACAGTGGTCATTATTGTCCCATCCAATTGTACTACTCCTCTAGAGATGACTTCATACTGGAGACCCATTACGAACTACTTGCCCCTGAATCGATCATGTAGTTGTGCACCAATTTATCTCCAATGATTAATGAAACATAAAATGGAGGAGGCTTCAGATTCTTACCTCATTGTTCTCCATGGTTTCTCTCAGGTTGAGCCGCATTGGTAAGCACTTTCTCTTGCTTTGGTTAGGGGGTTGACTTGAGCTTGACCAATTGGCCATGATAGTCTGCAATAGATCCCTCTAGCTCTGGAATAGCCAGTGACTCCCATAGTGAAATGTTCACACTTTTCCTCTTCATTTTCTCGATGATATTAAATGAACTATCTTTTTGTTTCCCCTTCCCCGACATATGGGCTGTTCTGACCAATGCCCGAGTAGGTCCGGAAGGTGGCTTGATTGACTCGCACATTGGGAGTTATATTTTGAATGGTAATACCTTGCCGAGAAACGGAGGGTTGAGGACTACGAGCTTGGTGAATGTCCTTATCCATTATTTCTCCTCTTAGATGTGTATTGATAGCTATACTTTGAGAAGAAGTCTGATTCATTCCACAGAAGTCTTCAACCTACCAATTGACAAGCATAGTTTCACTTGGAGGTCCCTCTTGCTGAGCTCCTTGTTGCCGACTTTCTTCGTGGCTAGGTTCTTGTAACACACCAACATTTACACAATCGTGAGCCTGATTTAATGCGCCATTGAAGCACATCGACTGATTATGTGGTTGATTACATGGGAACACCATTCATACTCTTGTGCCATGTTATTCTACACTGGAACCAATGCTCTTGATGTCGAAGTTGTGTTTGGGTCTTATGACCTAAAAGGTCTAGCAACCTAAGGTTTCCTTGTGTTGACTTTGATTTGACTGATCTCGGTGGTCTATTTTGTTGATACGAGTCTAGCCTCGACACTGAGCTCACAGGGTGATATGGCCTTGAGCCACCGAGTCATTGTCTTTTGATGGTTACTAGCTCATTTCCCAAGTTTTGCAATTATTTCATAACTTCTGAAGTGCCTTCGAGGTGTAAGATGATGAAGTGGAGGCTTGGTGAACTTTGACTCTGGGGTGGGTATAGGAGCTAATGTGGGTGTTTGGCTAGTACCTGGGTTTCCTAATTCGGGGTATAGAGGCATGGATGGCCTAGGAGCAATTTTTCCAGCCTGAATCAAATGATTCTCAGCTCCTATGGAAAGGCTATAGGCTGCAGAAAGGTTGTGCCCCCCATTGATTGAATCATCAAAGAAATATCAGAATTTAAAGCTCTAAGGAAGTATAAGAAGGCACCTTCATTAGTGGGCTTTACTACTATTGGAATCCTATCTCAGGTTCATTGAAATATGAGGTTGAAATCCATTAGTTTCTCGTTCGGAGCTCTCTTGATTGTTGTCAGCTGCTCCAGCAAGGATAGGTTATCTCCCTTTTCTCCAAACTGGTTGTGAAGAGTTGTGCACAGCTGGTCCCAATTTTGAATAGATCCTACTTCAAGGCTCCTGAACCATTGTGAAGCTTTACCTTTGAGTGAAGAGGCTAGAAACTTGACTGCAATATCCATCTCATTGATCTCATGGATTGTACAGACATTTTTGCAATGTCTTGAACGTGGTCATCGGGACAAGTCTGGTTTTCTCTAGTGAAATATGGGATGCTCTTCAATGCTTGCCACCGGGATTGGGTTTTGTGCATTCAAAGCAAGTGGGATGTTGCTAGTGAAGTTGACATAAGGATTTGGTTGTTGGTGTGCCATCCTGATTGGCCTGAGTACCCTTCTTGATTGAAATAATGACCTACTAGGAGGAGGTGTTGATAAGGCTCTATTTGGAGGAGATGGAGACCTCTGGGCTCTTCTTCTTCTCCTTCTATCTAGAGACAAGTGTATGTGTACAAAATATCCTTCCTCTCTTGTTCTAGACCTTGTTTGTATCCTTCTCATGAACTTGGGAAACTTGGACTGCTGGAACCAGTGGATTATGTCCCTTTTGAGTCACCAGATGTGCATTTCTTAAAAGCTAGAATCATAACAAGTGCACATCAACCTTACTGTAATAAAGATGGAGACTTCCAGTCCCACCGAGCGTGCCAAAATCTGTTAGTGAAAAATCACAACACCCCCAAATGAGTCGTCAGATCTACTTTTCTAAGGTAGAGTCATTTGGTGTGATCCGCATAACATTGAGTTTTCTCCAAAGTGTGGGACTTAGAAAATGAGAAAACTCTCTAGATTAAAGGTTGGTTCCTATTCCTTTGTTTAGGTGCATGTGTGAAAACTTGCAGAGGGCCTATTCCTAAACCTAATCTAAGTTTTACCAAGGAGATAGGGATAAAAGGAATGCAGGAAATCAAACTAAGCTATAAGGTGATGCACCAAAGGAATGATGAACATTTGTTTTTCTAATAGACACAAACCAACAAAATGCATACAATAACCAAGCATAGATAACCAGATCTATAATGAAAGACCAGATGAAAGCAAAAGAGACAAGAAAGGATCTAAAATTGATCACAGACGTGTTTTATTGCTCTGCAGATTGATACAATGCATTACAAAGTGGCCAAAAGGTAGAAAATGTATTACAGTCTAGTGGAAGGTCTGAAAACTCCACGAGTTCCTTTTCTAGAAGAAAGGGGAGCCTGCAAAATAGAAGAATGTCTAACCCTTTACAATGAGTCCCGACCTGTATTTATAGACTCAAAACATAGAGGAGAAAGGAAAGAGAGAGAAATGGGAAAATCGGTTGAAGCTCAACCATTGCTATTAATGCCTCCTACAAAATCTGCCCCCAAATTTGTCTTGACTGTATCAATCTCTGGTTTGGTGCCTTCGGGGAAGAGGAAACAATGAAACATATCGAATCGATCTAGTTGTTGAGGCGAGATAGATCTGCGTTAATGGCCCCGAAGGCATTTCTCCATTTTTCTTTACCTAACCTCCCTAAAATTAAATTTTTAGACCTCCATGATGTGGGCAAAGCTGAGATCTTTCCAATGGTGTCAGATTTACAATATTTTGAGCCCTGAGTCGAAATATATGCCCCTTCGAAGTTTGTATCGGTCCATACAAAAGGGCGGGAAAACCAGTTTGAAAAAATGGACCCCCTTTTGACCTCTGGGACACATGGAGGGCTAGCACTTGTTTGAAGGCGGCCTCTGTATTTTTCTCTTGGAATAGCATGGGGCTGACACATGGCTTCCTCCGCCGCTCGCTCAATTTCTTTGTTTCTCGGCTAAGCTCTTTGTTCGGCGGGGTCATATTCCTTGATCAAGGACACACTGCAGTCTGGCGCTTATTTGAGAACCCTCTCTCAATTTGATCCTTGAATTAGCATTTTTAAAGATCGGTGCTCTCTGCCGGTTGGCCACCATGCATTGACTATTCAACTCAACTCTGTCCCCTTTTCGAGACTAGACGTGTGGAGGATCTACACTTGCTAAAACTCCCGATCAAAATTTTGCCCTTAGAGGAGTGTCAAGTTAACTCTTGGAAGCCTCCGCAGTCTTTAGACTTTTCAACAACCTCTCCCTTCCTTTTTGGGCCTAGGGTTATGTGGCGAACTAGTGCTCGTTTGAGTCTCTGCTTTTGGATCTACCCTTGGAGATGCACCGCTTGGACACGTGGCATCCCCGCCAACACTTCTATACTTAGCCTTTTTTGAGGCCCACTTTGCCCACCTTTTGACCTTGGTTGACCATTTGCTACGTGGAGGACTGACATGAGTTTGAGTATTTTTTTTGGACTCCCATCTTGGATTTGTGTCGGGCCGACACCGGATTCTTCCTGCCTAGTCGAAGACTTTTCAATGGCTGCACAACTTTTGGGGCTCTGGACGTGTGGAGGCATGACACTCGTTTGAGATTTTTTTCTTGGACTCACCCTTGGAGAAGTGCCACTTGGACACATGGCTCTTTCCGCAACATCCTCCATACTTTCGAGCTTTTTTTGGACTTATTCTCGAGTTGTTTTGAACCTGAGGACTTCGGATCTTCGCCATTTCTTCCCTCAATCGCTCTTGGCCTCTCTGTGACATTGTTTCTTCTCCTTTGACCCTACTACTCTATTTCTGAGCCCACCTGTAACCCGTAGAATGGATTTAAAGCTTGGGTTCGCTTGAAAAGAGCCATTTTCTGAATTTATCCTACACAGGGTTGTTTGATCTTTGCAGGCCTCCGCCACTTCCATTCTGAGTCCTCTTGCCAACTGTTTGTAGGAATTGAACCTAATTTCTCGGGTTCCTTCATGCGGGGCATTCGATCAAATTTTTTTCCCTGGGCAAAATATGGATAATAATAATCTCATTAGCCTCCTACAAATATTGTGGGTAGAAAATAGAGGAAAATAAGGTATGGGCCTAGTAAACTCGACAGTTCATCTATCATCCGAAGGATGCCTTATAAAATTACCAATACTCTACAAGGTCCGCTTATCCCAACAAGGACCTAGAGGAGAGTCGGGCTCGAATCTATCGAATCATCACTCGAGTGATAGATTACATAGTCATTGTCATCAATATTGTCAAAATCCGTAGATTGAGGAGTGGGAGGAGTGGAAGGATCCGAGCATGAGGCTCAACAAGATCATGAGAAGAGTCTAAATCATGGTCCGAGAGGTGCAGAGATATCAGATTTTTCTACAAGGATCAACTCAGAACCCCATGCACATTGAGAAAGGTTGTACTTCAATGGATTCATGAATGCTTCACGTAGTAAGAAAGAGATCAAATCAAAATGAGAATCAAGTATAGAAAGACAACAATGTGTCTGGCATGCTCATAGATAAAAAAGAGAGGTACATATAGGAGTGTTGTGTAACTCATGTGCATGACACGTGTACACAACCCTAACTAACCCTATTGACCTATTCCACTATGACATATTCTCACTAAGTGAGATGACTAACCATCTATGGTGGACAAGTCGTCGAATGATGATGAAACAAGTCATATACACCAACACCCCCTTCATCGAAGTTGAGGTAGAGGTCATGGAAAGTTAGAATGGAAAAAACTCCGTTAGAGAACTAAGAAATATGTGTCAATGGGGCCCGACTACTAATCCTAATAAGGTACCCATGTAAAAACAACTATATTTCTAGAGATGAAGAAGAGGAGAAGGAAAATGGGTCTCGGTAACTAGGCCTGATGAGGTGCCCATGTACAATAAGGATCTCAAGTAATTGAGGAAAAACACCTAAGGAAAAACATCCACTTACAAGAGATAAAAGACACCCCTAAACAACCTAAGAAATATGCGTCAAATGATTCCCATCAACTAAAGTCCTAATAAGGTACTCATGTACAAATCGTAATCTTTCTAGAAGAAGAGAAGAGATGAATAATTTTATCCATCCTCCCAAGATGAAGAACATGTCAAAGACTACCTTGTATCACTGTATCAAGTGAAGAAGAATATACCCGAAGTGAAAAGGTGTGGTTCCTATCCAAGGAATAATGTTCCATATGTGAGGTGGAAGTGCCAACTACTCCATGAAGGGATGGTGAATCCAAAACAATGGCGAAGAAAGAAGGTGGAATATCATGTAACTGTATAGAAGAGTTCTGAAGTCTGATGAATTTTGAATCAAAGTACCTACTCCCTAAAAAGTCTGTAGAGGACCAAAAGTAGGTGGATTAAGAAATAACTCCTCAATATGTGGTATAAAAGTGGATGGTGGAGGTGGGTCCCCATCAATATAAAAATAAACCAAGCTAGAAGAGAAGTTGTCGAAGATCGAAGTGAGCTTAGAATTATCATCAATTTAGGGTGAATCCGATGAAGAATCTAAAGGAGGAACAAAGTGAGAAAAAGAGTAAATCCAAGTGTGATGATCAACTATACCAACTGCAATGATATCATCACTATGTATCTCTCTCGCATAAATAGAATCTGAGGTGAAATCAACCCACATATCCTCAATAAGGTGAGTGATATGATATATTGAAAGGATATTAGTTGAAAGTGAAGGAACACTAAGCACATTGTTGAAAGTTCCACTATTCACTTCAGACCCTCTCCCAAAAACCGGTGTAGAAGTGTCATCACTAAGCTGAATAGAAGACATGTCACATGGCTCTAATAAAGTGAAATTGATGTCAAATGAGGCCATAGGATGAGATAAAAATGAATCAAACACCCATGTTGGAGTAGGTGACACAACTGTAACTAAAGATATTGCTTTTGTTTTCTTCTTAATTGATTCTTTTTCTTTTTCTTTTACATTCCCTTTCCATTGTATTTTTCCTTATAAATTTTGTGAGTTACGTGATGAAGATGACTTGAGAGAATCAAGAACTCCTATGTTGTTCTTCTCAAGAATACTCGTGAGGAGGTCAATCTTCTTCTTCAAACATTTTTCTTCTTCATGCCTACCACTGCAGTACCCACACTTTATCCTTTCTTTTGGAGATTTAGAACTAGAAGAGGAAGTGGAAAAGTTTTATTTTGTAGTGGATTGGTCCTTTTTATTCTCATGATCCTTATTGTTCTGCTTCTTCTCTTTTGAAACCCTAGGTTTTTCATGACCAACAATGAGAGCATGAGATTTTGTGGATCTAAGAGTACCCATCTGAATTAGCTTATCCTATTCTCTAGTCAAATCAATGACAAAATCATCAAAGGAGGGCATATTCCAACTTGCACCAAGTGCTCTTTTTGTAGCATGGAAGGTTGAGACAAAGACAAAATAGTTGGGACCAAGTTTTGCAAGGATGGAAAGTATGAGTTGTGATTCCTTGTCAATTCCAAAAAAATTCAGTTACAATCTAAGAGATTTGAGTTTGGTGAAAAAGTATTGGAGAGTGTCAAAACTGCTAGGGATGAGACTAATCAACTCATTTTCTAGTTCATGCCCTTTCATTTCATCTTGTTTCCCAAAAAAATCTAAGGCATCCCAAACTTCCTTGGGTGATTTGGATGTGTTAATATGAAAGTGTAGTTCGGTGATACAGAAAGACACAAAACCCAAAAGCTTCATCACATTTTTCAAACCACTTTTCTTTCTCTGTATCTTCTGTAGGTTCACTTGCAATCTCATTGTTATTTGGTATAGTTTTTGTTTTCTCAAAGTGAGAGATATGACATATTTCCATTCGTGATAGTTAAATGGGGTAAGAAAAGGAACAAAATTAAGATCCATAGCAGATAAAAGTGAGCAAAGAAAATAGCGAAAATAAAAGAACCACACAAAATGAACACCCCCTTGATTACGAACACTTTATAAGTAGTGTGTTGATTACACCCAAGTGTTCATGCGACGTAAGATGATTAGTCACTCACCAAGTAATAAGTGAAATATTGCAAGAGTGTGGAGACCACAATATGCTCAATTGTGCACAATGAAACAAGTGAACAAGCACAAAGGAAAGTATGAAGGGAAGGAGGATCTCTTCAAGGTTGTGGCAGACACACTCACTAACCCACAAGTGAAGAAGAGCAATCAAAAAGCATAAAAAGGGTTCAAAAAGAGTCCAAGAGGCTTCCAGGATGCAATAGAGGCTCCTAGAAGATGAAAGAATGCTAAGAGAAATGTTACACACTCAACAAATGGTTAGTAGTAAAAATCAACCAATAACGCTATAAAATTGTCTTTTGAAAATGCACGATTAGTCTATTTTGAGATTAAAAGGAAAAAGGAAAATGATTCCAATGTTAATCAAATGACTAATTTAACTACTAGTCTAATATGAAAGAGCCAATTAATTAATTAATTCCTGTAACTAATTAGAATTAAGGATCTTAATTAAATTAGAAGACCTTTAATTAATTAAAAATCCTTAAGAAATTTACCCTTTTTAAAAACATGACCCCCTTTAATCAAATTAAACACTCACTACATCATTGATAAAGGAGACCCCACTTTATGAAAAAACAGCCACTACATATATTATTAACCTGCTTTATTAAAAGGCACCTTATCTTACCTTATAAAAATGACCACATTAAAACCACAACCCACCTAACATTAAAGACCCAATTAATTCAAGCAACGCTTTAAAAAAAAGACTAAAATAAAATAATCCCACTTTAATATGAAAGATCTTCAAATTAAAAAAAACAAAACAAAAGGTAGGATGGACGAGGTCAATCGGTGACTATCAAAGCGGTGTGACAGTTAGTGTCCATGTGGAGGTGAGTCGGCACAAGGCCCGGGGCCAAGATAAGGATGGGAAGAATGGGTGGTGAGCACATTCAAGGCTTGTAGGGAATCCAAAATGATTTTTAATGCAAGAAAATATTATTTATGAAATGTGAGAAAACAAACAAACTTGTTACTCTAATATAATATTCTCAAACAAAACCTCTGATAGAGTAATATATGGAAAGGAGAGAGAATATAATACCTACACTTACCTACAAGATTGCACAACTCCTTTGATGTGGTGGATTTGCTCTTGGATTACTTGTTGGATGCTTCAAATTTTTAGGATGATTTTATTGATCAAAATGATGATAGATTGATTGTAAATGGATTAAAGATGAATGATATATTGATTGAGTGATAAAAATGGCGGAGATTTGATATGAATTTGTGACTTAGCTCTCATAGAGGAGGAGATCTAAATTTATAGCTGAGAATGGATAAATGGGGGTTGAGATTGATCCATGTAGGATATGGATCAATGGTTAAAAATGCATGAGAATGAAAAATTCTCTAGAAGTAGAAAATTCTAGAGATAAGAAGAATTCTCCATCGAATTTAAAAATTCAATGGAGGGAGGCAAATTATTTGAATATGTTAGGAAAATATCATGTTAGTGTTTACATGTGTGAGTGGATATATATTTGGGTTAGTAGTTAGAATATTATATTTGTTACATGTATTTTTGTCGATTCTGAACAATACTCGAATATAGGGTTGTTGGGAGGCTGATATTGTTAGAGAGTAATAGATGGAATGGAGAGAGAATATAATACCAACACTTACCTACAAGATTGCACAACTCCTTTGATTAGGTGGATTTGCTCTTGGATTACTTGTTGGATGCTTCAAATTTTTAGAGACACTTGGGTATCACCTCCCCTTTGATGAGTGATGATTTTATTGATCAAAATGATGATAGATTGATTGTAAATGGATTAAAGATGAATGATAGATTGATTGAGTGATAAAAATGGCAAAGATTTGATATGAATTTGTGACTTGGCTCTCATAGAGGAGGAGAGCTAAATTTATAGCTGAGGAATGGATAAATGGAGGGTTGAGATTGATCCATGTAGGATATGGATCAATGGTTGAAAATGCATGAGAATGAAGAATTCTCTAGAATTAGAAAATTCTAGAGATTAGAAGAACTCTCCATTGAATTTAAAAATTCAATGGAGGGAGGCAAATTATTTGAATATGTTAGGAAAATATCATGTTAGTGTTTACATGTGTGAGTGGATATATATTTGGGTTAGTAGTTAGAATATTATATTTGTTAAATGTATTTTTGTCGATTCTGACAATACTCGAATATAGGGTTATTGGGAGGCTGATATTGTTAGAGAGTAATAGATGGAATGGAGAGAGAATATAATACCAACACTTACCTACAAGATTGCACAACTCCTTTGATTGGGTGGATTTGCTCTTGGATTACTTGTTGGATGCTTCAAATTTTTAGAGACACTTGGGTAGCACCTCCCCTTTGATGAGTGATGATTTTATTGATTAAAATGATGATAGATTGATTGTAAATGGATTAAAGATGAATGATAGATTGATTGAGTGATAAAAATGGCAGAGATTTGATATGAATTTGTGACTTAGCTCTCATAGAGGAGGAGATCTAAATTTATAGGCTGAGAATGGATAAATGGGGGTTGAGATTGATCCATGTAGGATATGGATCAATGGTTAAAAATGCATGAGAATGAAAAATTCTCTAGAAGTAGAAAATTCTAGAGATAAGAAGAATTCTCCATCGAATTTAAAAATTCAATGGAGGGAGGCAAATTATTTGAATATGTTAGGAAAATATCATGTTAGTGTTTACATGTGTGAGTGAATATATATTTGGGTTAGTAGTTATAATATTATATTTGTTACATGTATTGTTGTCAATTACAACAATACTCGAATATAGGGTTGTTGGGAGGTTGATATTGTTAGAGAGATTATTTGGGAGATATTATAGGTACTAGAATATCCTAGAAAATAGGAATAATCTCTCTACCAAATTTACATTTGGTATTAGAGCGAAGTTATGGTGATCTAAAAAAATTATATGAGGAAAAATCATTACTTGGTTGCCTCAGATCATGCAAGGTGTATTTTTGAAGAAAATTTCATTGTGGCATTAGCATATACAAATTAATAGCCTTGAAGACCGCATAAGGAAAAGACAGTGCACTGCATCCAAAGCAGTAACGAGTTGGGATCAGATGAGAAAGCTACCATCCCAATTTATTGACTTGGCTCTATTTTGAGAATTTACTGAAAACTCATATTCTGTCTCTCCTACTATCATGTGCTTTCTTTGTTGCAGGTTATCAAAGGAAATTATCACAGTTGTATCTCCTTGGCGTAATTTATGTATTCAAGATTTTTACATTTTCTAGATCTGAGAGGTGTCCTTATATTCCACCTATCTGGTCGTCTCTCTTCCACGCCATCTCCAAACTAATTTGGGAGTCAACAAAGTCTGTGGTTTTCACCCATTGAAACCAGATCACACCATACTAGTCAAAATTGAATAGGTCCACGTCATGCCTGGTGAATTATTGGTTCACATTTCTTAAGTTGTGTCGAAGGATGTGTATGCAACGAAGCCTATTGTTTGGATCTGAAGTTCTCATCAGCTTCATGATACTCCCATCGACGCATCTATCAACTCACTTTATGAGCTTGACACATCCCCATGCCATGCATAATAGGCAAATCTTCCTCAACGGTTGATGATATATATGCTCTTATCATAAAGTTCTTGCAGAACCGTATGCTCAAGGACTTTCATTATTTAGTCAATATTTTTATCAAAGGTATATAATCCATAGAAATATTAAATAATGGTCATCCTTTCGTTTGTGATGTTTATGTGTGTCATGTCATCAAGAGTCTTTATTGTTATTTTTTCCATGTTATAGAGTTAAATAGAGTTAGTGATATATTGTCAAATATTGTAAAAAACAAAAAACATTACATCCCTATTAGCCGGACCAATTTCGTTGGAATCGACGTCTAAGTTGAACTTGAGGGAGCATTTGTAAATGAGCCTCAAATCAATATTAAGCTGAGCTAGAAGCGAGGAGATGGAAGACGGAGGCATCGGAGGTCGGAGGACAACTACCGACCTCCCGTTAATCACCTACGAGGTGGCCACTTTCCAATTTGGTGGCACATTTATATAGTATTTTCGGTTGTGGTGTGTGCAGAATAAAATGGTGTGTGGTTTCCTTCCCCTATTATGATTGAAACAAGGAGAATGTGCATTGCGGATGCTAAGAATAATTATATAGGAGGGAAGCTAAATTGGAGTGATCCTCTGACTACTGAGATTCTTCAACTGTCATACTTCTAACATCAATCACCGGTGAAAGAGTGTTCAATGGAAGTGAAAGTGGGAACTGTTGAGTTCGCGTATGTAGGTGAATCGGTGGAAGTGTGATCATCTAGTAAGGGATTCACTGTGGTGAAGTGGATTAGTCATGTGCAGTAAGATCCAGACAACAAGATCCAAGCCGGTAGTATGCGAGGCATACGATTCTGTTTCCAGTTCTTCAAATGTGCTTTCTTCCCATGTTCGCACTAAGGGGGGAATGTTAGGAAAATATCATGTTAGTGCTTACATGTGTGAGCGAATATATATTTGGGTTAGTAGTTAGAATATTATATTTGTTAGATGTATTGTTGTAAGTTACAACAATACTTGAATATAGGGTTGTTGGGAGGTTGATATTGTTAGAGATATTATAGGTACTAGAATCTCCTAGAAAATAGGAATAATCTCTCCTATATATTTGTATGATATTTTCACTATGATATTGACCTAAGAAGATTATTACTCTATTTTGAAAATAAAAGAGGGAAAATAGTAGAGGTTTCTAAAAATAGAAGCCTCTAGATTTAGATGTGAGGATATGATTAGGATTATGATTAGATAAATATGATTAGGGTGTGATTTTATGGAAAGGCTAAGGGTAGGGATGTGTATGGTACGTAGTAGGTGAGATGTAGGAATATTAAATTCTTATAAATTATTAATAGGGATTATATAGGATAATATGATGAAATAATGAAATAAAAGTGATTAATGATAAAATGGGATATAATAATGGATTTAAAGGATTAATGATGAAATGAAATGATAAATGATAAAGGGTAAATATGATAAAATGGATTAATAATAATAATTAATCTTGCGATTAATTATTATATGGATGATGTTGGGATATTTGCGGGACAAGTTAATTGTAATTAACCATGTCGACATTTTAGATGTCTACATTTTGCCCCTCTTGAAGAAGCACATGCAAATCACACAAATAATTTTCATTTTTATTATTCATATGCAAACATACATATTTATAGGCATGTTATTCTCCTATTTTTAGGAGGCCTATAACAACTACAATAATAAAGGAGATTTGTTGAAACAACTCTCTTGATATAATAACTAACAAATATCATATTCTTGTGAGTTTGGTAAAACAACCCAACACTCATGTATTAATATCTCACACAATATAATATTAATGTGAGTGCTAATTAAATAATTCCCAACATTCCCCCTTAGTGCGAATATGGGAAAACCTACCTTTGTACTTGCACTGCTCATGATCTCGGTCATTTTCACGGGATGATCACAAACCTCAAGGATGGTTTTGCGAACGGTTGACCAAAACCGAGAATTGTGGTTTTGAAATTGGTTTACCAAAACCACAAAGTGATGGTTTTGTGAATGGATTACTAGCAACGAAGAATCTTGGTTTTGCTATTGGTTTACCACAAACCACAATCGAAGGTTTTCAAGTGGTTTACCTACAACCACATCATGATATGCCAAGTACTATTCTCACCCTCATCACATCTCACCGCATGGAATAATATAGGAAATTATGCTTTGAAATCTACTACTCGTACATACATAGAAAAAGATGACATAAAGGAAATGGAACATTGGAACATGTTCCCCCTTAATGTGAAATTTACACTCATTGAAAACTACAAACCGTACTACACCTGAAGCAAACACACAACAAAAAATGCCACCAAACCTTGATGTGGCCCCGTCGTAGGTGACTGACGAGAGGTCACTGAATGACCTCCTTCCTCTGTTGCCTCCTTCCTCCAAAGATGTCATGCTTACTTTTTTTGCCGATGTGATCATGAAGCTCAAAATACTTTTAATAATTTGGGCCACGCTGTACGAAAGCAAAAATGCGTCCAAAATTGAAATGTGGCCAATTTTTTTAAAAAAATTTCAGACTTTGGACGACGACACTTTTTACAATGGCATTGACGACAATATAAACTTTGACAACTCACGACTAACAAAGACTTACTAATTTAACTAACCCTATAACATAAGAAGGTACTTTATTATTGGATTTTAATTAAATTGACAATGACATTTAAACACAATGACAACAATGATAATTTTTGGTAAACTATTGGCTAGTACATGTTCAAATATGACGTTATAGCATTGAGACTACTTACAAAAGACTCTTCACTTTGATACTTTTACAAAACGCAACTTAGACAAGGGATTATAGACTACAAAATTAAATGGCATAATGTAGGATGACTCTAACACTATGAAACCAATATATTTACAAAAGACTATATTTTGGCACAAACTTAATTAACAATCAGGAAAAAATTAAATGAAATTTAATGAGACCACAAATTGACTTACTAACGAGGCCATGTTTAACTGGCATAGACCACCAATATTTTCATGCAGCTGAAAGGAAAGTCTTGTTATACATGCCAAGTTTGACGTGGAGATGCTAAATTTTTGCAGTGAAGTTTTAAGACTTTGTTACTACGAGTCTCCATGCATGATTTTACTTCATTGGTTGGTTGAATCGATTTAGAGAAGATATTGACTGAGCCAATAAAGAGATAGAGCATTTGTTTGCATAGCAATATCATCAATACAAAACAAATAAGGGCCAAACTGGTACCACACAGAGCCGTTATGTTCCTCTTCTATGATGCTCGACAGGATGACTGTTTGAGGGCGAGCTCCGAGCTACCATGGAAGTCGAGGTGAATAATGGCCCGTTACTATTGGAAGATTTGTAAATACAATAACGATGAATAGAAGATCCAATCCATTGATAGTGCCGTTGAAATTATAGAAAACAGAATCTGTAGAAATACACTTCGCCGAATTGCGTGTAAATTGGCATATAAACACGAAAGAAGGAAACACATGGATATGTGGTAATATTTTCTATGAATCAAATATAGCTATCATGGAATATAATAACTATTAATCAATTCAATTTCAGATCATGTTAAGACGTGACCCTATCAAATGAACAAATTGGATGGAATAATACGGTACAATAAAATCAACTAAGAACAAAAATGTTAGTAACCTGCTCAAATGTCAAACGGCAGTCCTAGCCTCCCATATTTTTCTCAAAGAATTCGTAGAGTTAATTCCGGTGCTTGCATCTCCTACTATGATCTTGGTTCATTTCTTAAAAAGTCTTAAAAATTAACATCATACATTGTCCTTTCAGCATTACAAATGGTCAAGTATCCTATAGCTACAACTTTAGACGCCAGATGCCTCCATACGAGTGTGCAAATGATTATAATAAGCTGAGTTTCAATTACATGCAGTTTTGTGTCGTGAGAGTAATCAAGACTATACGCAGTAAGTCAGGATCTACATGCAAACCTGTACACGAAGTGGAAAGATTCACAGACACGATATATATGTTAGATATTGTGCAGCAAATTTGACAGCATCCATCTTTATTCACATGTAGTGGAACAATTCGTCGCTCTAATACCAAATGAAGAAGCACATGCAAATCACACAAATAATCTTCATTTTTATTATTCATATGCAAACATACATATTTATAGGCAAGGTCTTCTCCTATTTTTTAAGAGGCCTATAACAACTACAACAATAAAGGAGAGTTGTTGAAACAACTCTCTTAATATAATAACTAATACCAAATGAAGAAGCACATGCAAATCACACAAATAATCTTCATTTTTATTATTCATATGTAAACATACATATTTATAGGCATGGTCTTCTCCTATTTTTAAGAGGCCTATAACAACTACAACAATAAACGAGAGTTGTTGAAACAACTCTCTTAATATAATAACTAACAAATATCATATTCTTGTGAGTTTGGTAAAACAACCCAACACTCACGTATTAATATCTCACACAATATAATATTAATGTGAGCACTAATTAAATAATTCCCAACACCTCTTTGAAGTGTTATTGTGGAATAATGATAGTTCAAAGAAAAAGGAGAAAAGATGTTAGGATAGTGATATGATGCCCTGTCGAGGGGTTAGGTTGGGAGGAAGCGAGTTGGGTAACCACTTGAAAAGAGAAGAGGCCCAAGTGAGTAGATGAGAGATGATGGGAATATTTAACGATTTAGAGGATGAGGATTAGAAGATTAGAATATTTGAGGAATTAGCAGATGAATATTATAGGATTGGAATATTTGATAATTTAGGAGATTAGAAGTTTTGATGATTTAGAGGATGAGGATTAAAGGATTAGAAGATGAGGATGAGTGGATTAGAAGATTGGAGGAATAGGAAATGCCCATCAATAATGTATGACAAGGGTGATGATTTAGGATGTTCGGTTAGAGGATGTTCCAAGCAAGGGGTTAGGTGTTAAGGATTTTGGATGATGGGATGCCCTACGAGGGTTAGGATTGAAGATTTGGGATTTAGATTTGAGAACGCTAGATTTGATGACGGTTAGAATATTGAGGATGTAGATGATGAAGATTAGAGGATTAGAATCTATGAGAATAGAGGAGTGGTAAATATTGAATTTTATATTAGGGGATGCCCATCAAGGGGTTAGATATTGAGGATTTTGGATTATAGGATGTTGGATTTGAAGATGTTGGATGCCCCAGTCAATGATGTATGACAAGGGTGAAGATTTAGGATTTAGGATTTGAGGATTGGAATATTGAGGATGTTTGGATGAGAGAATAATGATTAGGTTTGATGATCGAGTTTGATTGATGAGAGGATGTTAGAAGATTCCCCAACCAAGCGGTGAAAATTTTAGATGTTGGATGTGAGAGGATAATATTTAGATGTGGATTGTGATTGATTGATAAAGGATTGTTTGATTAGGATATTAGATAGTTAGTTGGAGGATGATGATGATCAAGTGTGGATGATGATAAGGTTAAAAGATGATTATAAAAATGGGCTTTGCTAACATAAATTTCCCACTGTTATCATCATTAACAATGTGATTGATGTGGAACAAAGCAAGATGCACCAAGTTATAAAGACCATGATGACTGAATTTCCAAATGCCCTTATCCTCATATCATTGGACAAATTAATATTAAAGATGGTCCTCATATCATTAGACGTGCACAAGAAAAAGAAACAAAAATGACCTCATATCATTGGCCAAAATGTAAATGCAGATAAGAAAGCAAACACAAACACATAATGCATTATATTTTTTTGTGAATGTTTTGATTTTTAGATTTTGGATCTTTGATGTTGGATTTTGGATGTTTGGAGTTTTGATTTTGGATGTTTTGGATTATTGTTGTTTAGATTTTTAGATTTTAAATTTTGAATGTTTAGATTTTTGGATTTGGGATTGGTAATTGGGGGTGAGAATGGATGTAAGGTGGGAGTTGAATTTCTCCTAAAAGTCCCAAAGCATGTTTAGGGTAGGATGGAACGGAAGGATTAAGGGAAATTGGATAGGTTGGATAGGATAGAGATGGGTTGATAGGTTAGGATTATATGGGATGTGGGATGGGAGATAGATAGGATAAGGGATGTGGGATAGGATAAGATGGGGGATATGGAAGATGATAAGATATGCCCCCAAGTATAAGGGAGATGATTGAAGGATAGATGTGATGTGCCCCCAAGTGTAAAGTAGGGTGGCTGTGTGGATGGATGGATGGGTTTGAATTTCCCCAGGTGTAGGGTAGGATGGGAAGTGAGGGGTATCTAAAATGGATGATGCCCCTAGCAGATGGTAGTAAGGTTGCCCCTAGTCATAATGATGACAATAAAAAGGGACATGAGGAGGATTGGATGAAAAGGAAAGGATCATCATCTTCCCATGGATGTTCGATCCAAGGGAAAAAGGATGTGGATGTGATGGATGGAAGGAAAATAACATTAGTGATGAACAAGAGACGAGCCTAACAAAATATTTTGTGAGGCAAGAGTTGGACTAAAATAGAAGTGTGACCAAGGTCTAACAATACCAGGCAACATGCAATCCCTATGTCTCTGTGAGATCAAAGTGTGTGTGATTGTGATGGTTAATTACCACTTGAGGTGAAGATTGAATGGATAGTATGTGAAGACAAACCAACAAATGTATAGGGAGTGATTAAGTCAAGTAGGTTGATGGAAGGTGAACGGAAGGTTAAGTCATGTATTGTTCTCGCTATCGGCCCGGTGTCCATAGCCCGATGGAGATACATCTTATTCTTATCACAACATTTCTCTACTATCACCAAAGGCGTCTATAGCCCCAAAGATAGTTATTGGAAATACCCCTAGAGAGAGTCGCAAGCTGGATTATATTTTATATTTTATATTTTGATATGATTGTTTTCTTTTTGATATTTGGATTTTTTTTGGCATAAAGATGATCCACACTCTTGAGAAATCTTGAGGGGTTAAGAATCACTAGTGGCTTGATGGGGGACGGAGATGAGTGTTAATATGGCATTGGCCGTGCCAACAGCACACCCAAAGGTCTTCACCACAAGTTTATTAAGTGTGTTAAACTGCATAGATTTCTAGGAGGACAATGGTGTTAGAATGTTGGAGGTAACGATAGACCAAGGTCACACAATTGTAGTAGGTACTATTGTCTTGCAACATGTGTGAGAAAGTTGATTAGGTGTTAAAATGGATTGATTGAGGATGTTAATGGATGTGATGATAAGAATGGATTAGATGATAAGGGATGTAGATGTGGGAAGGAAAGAACATCCGCACGCAGACAACGAATTATGTGCTCAATACATTTTTAGGTGTTTGGTATTTATAGGGGATTAAATGATTTGTGATTCGGTTGAGTGGTTGGGATGATAATATCAACAAAAGGAGTGGTAGAAATGGGTTGTGATAGAGTAGTGGGAGGGACGTTGTTAATGTTAGGTTTATATCCTAAGCCTCAACATCCTAAATTTTGACGAAGAGAGATGGGTTCGAAAATGCCTTGTTCATAGATGCTTAAGACTTTTCCTTGATGTTTCATATTAGCAAACATCTTTATGGCTATAAGATATGAACTGTATGCGGAAGATGATGTTGTATGGTCATCATGAGAATGGGGTTGCGCTTTATCATTTGCTAAGAGGTCGGACTTAACAAAGGATGGGGGTGAGATTTGTGTTGATTTTTGGTCGATGAGGGATTTTTGGATGTATGATGAGATTTGGATGGATGGCAATGTTTGGATATTGAGTGGGATTTGGATGGTGGGTGATGCTTAGAAATAGGATTAGGATGGAAAGATGGTGAATAGATATTTACAAGGATAAGAATTCCTTGGTTAAGGAGATTTTGGACATAAGACCTAAATTCCATGCAAGTATTGGTCGAATGTTAATAGGTGCAATGTAAGTCACAATAGTAGTGTTCCCACTACCAATATGGTTTGGGAAGGTTTTTATTATGTGATTTGAGTGGGGATTGATGATCATGTTGAAGGTTTTTAGACGATGGAAGATGGTGGTCAAGGATTCTCCTAAAGGAGTGAAGTGGTTTAGGTTAAATGGTTTGGATGGAGTAGGAAGTAATGGTTTGGAGGGAGTAGGAAGTAATGGTTTGGAGGGAGTAGGAAATAATTGTGTAGGATTAGGTGATTGATGAGATGTTATGGTTGATTTGGATTTAGGATTTGGATTGGATTGGTGTGGTTTACAAGATTAAGGGGATATGCTTGGCCCGAAGGCCGAAGTGGATGGTTTGGGCTTGGAGGCTGAAGTAGATTTGGTTGATTTTGAATTGGTTGAATCATGTGGTGTTGAAGTAGATGGTTTTGGTTTAGGATTAGGTTGTTTAGGATTAGTAGATGTAGATGAAAAAGATGGGATAGATTTAGATGAAGGGGATGGATTTGATATGGAGGTCACATTAGATTTGGGTGATGTTGAAGTAGATTTTGGAGATTGGTGTGGTGTAGGAACCACATTAGATTTAGCCAATTTAGCGGATGAAGTAGATGAAGGTAATGTTTCCTTAAATGTCAAGTTAGATGTTGTAGGATGGGAGGATGATGGAGATCAAATAGGATGAGTGGATAGGATGGTATTGGGCTTAGGTGATGAAGGGGTTGATATAGGATTAGATGTGGATGAAGATGATGAGGGTTACATAGGATATGCATTAGATGATTTAGGATTAGGGGTAGAAGGGGATGAGGGTGACTTAGGAGTCATGCTTTGGATGAGACAGATTTTGATAGGATTGGGCTTAGGTGATGGAGGGGATGAAATAGGTTTAGGGGTTAAATTTGATGGTGGATTAGGGATTGTGGGAAAATCTAGGAGAAAGTATGTAGGATTTGATTGGGATGATGACGCGAGTATGGAGGAATAAGATGGAATGTGGGGGATAATATTGTTGGGGTATGTGAATGGAACTCGATGATAGGTTTGACGATGATTAAATTTAGGAGTTGATATTTTGGATGGTGGTGTATGATTTTTGATGGGAGGAAGGTGGGGGTCATGATGATTGATAGGGGATTTTGAGGTTGGGGTTTGGGATGGTTGTGTGGGTTTGGGATTGGTGGTTAGATTAGCAAGGACATAAAGGAGGTCCTCTTGGTCTAGGTCAAAATTAGTGAGGTGGTCAAAGTTGATGTAATTGGATTTTGGGGATAGTGGTTTATGTTGATTAGGTAGCGGTGTGGATTGGGATGATTCGGTTTCGTTAAGGAGGAATTCAATGGGGTGAGAATTTGAGATCTTAGGAAGGGAAATTGTGGATGGGTTTGGTTAGGAGGTGATGGTTTAGGAGGTGATTGGTTGATTGAAGATTGAAGATTGAATATCGACTATTTGTTGATTAATTTGTTGAATGGTTTTTAGGATGTTAATATCGACATGGGATGATTAGTTTGGATGGCGGGGAGAGGGTTGGTTAAGGTAGGATGTTAAGTTTGAGATTTGTTTATTAAGGTGTTGGATAGTGTGTGGGATAAAGTGAGATGGTTGATTATGATGGATACGGGATGATGGATTTAGAAAAGAGATAGGGGTTTGGATGTTGGTTTGGAGAGGATGGGGATTGAGGGTCAAAGGCCATGATTTGATAGGATGTGTGGGGGATTAGATTTGGATTAGGATTGTTGATTAAGGATAGTGATGGGATTTTGATTGGGATGTTGTTTGATTAAGGATTTTTTTATTGATTAAAATTTTAATGTGATGAGATGGTTAAGGGTGTTCACAAGCAAGCAAAAACATGCAACACACACCCTAACTAGTCAATTGGGATTATAATCAAGCTATAACCCGCTTTCAATACCACACACCGATGGTGGTTCCATAAACGACTATCTTCCTACGTGTAAATGTGGGGTTATCTAGCGATTGATCTTGGGGAGTACGGCCTCCTTGCACTATAGATTGATATGCGGTCAAAAGGTTGCCTAGTCTAGGATGCACGAGCTCACTAGGGGTGTCCTAATATAACTCAAGCTATACATGGGGCCCAAGTCTGTGTTGCAAGGATGTTGTTTGAGGCCTGGGTATTGGGACATGGAAGTCCCTCACTTCATGTCGCTCTTAAAACAAGCAAGCACTTAGTCAATAACGATAGTTGTCTAAAAATTTATATGCCCCAATGGAATATGGGGTGTGTCTACGTGCGTGGAGGTGAATCCCATGGTCACAAGACCCCTAGGACTACGATAAGTGCATGGATGTCACTTCCATGTCATGTTACCCCTAAAAATGAAAAAAGGGAGGGAAGAGTAGCCATTTTTGATCCTCAAGATCGTTGTAGAACCGAGAGGAGAGCATACACGGTATCGTCTTGAGTTAAAACAAACAACAACACAAATCTCGAAGTACAATACACACAAAACAATAAAAATTAATGATAAAGTTTTTATGATGGGGGCCTTCAACAAGGGGACCTATAAGACAAAAAGGATTAGTAGTTTGTTTTATACCCCAATGTTCTTGGACCGTTCGAGCTGCAAAACAAAGGGTTAGTAGTTTTGATTAATCAATATCCTGCAACCACAAGTGTTAGGAAAATACTAATCAAATATTAAAATTGACATAGTTTCCCCTTATTCTTGTGATATTCCTACAAAAATAGAATGTAAGAAGCTGTAAAATACCACTACAAACCAAAAAGTATGATTAATTAGTTAGTATTGATGCAAAAATATTTTCGAGATCAAATGAGTTGTTTATAGATCAAATGTGTTGTTTACAGAGAAAATGCGTTGTTATGTATACAAATGCGCTATTATGTATGCAAACGAGTTATTCTATATGAAAATGTGTTGTTTTGTGTGCAAATGAGTTGTTCTATATGCAAATGCGTTGTTCTATGTGCAAATGAGTTGTTTTGTATGCAAATGTGTTATCTGTGTGCAAATGAGTTGTTATGTATGCAAATGCATTGTTTTATGTGCAAATGAATTGTTCTTATATGTAAATGCTCTGATAGAACTACAAATGTGTTGTGAGCTAAAAGTGCACTAATAGAACTAAAAATGCGTTGATAGGGCTACAAATGCATTTTTGACAGTTAAATGTGTTGATAGAGGCAAATCTGTTATGAAAATTTGAAATTTTAGGATGCAAATCTCAACAAAAATTCTGAAATTTGGACAGTTTGTTTTAAATGTAAAATTTTACTAAAAAAATAAAAAATTAGGGGTAAGCCCCATGGTGGGCACCAAAATGTAAGAAAAAAATAAGGATGTTAGTATGCAAATGCAAACTAAGAAATTAACCAAACTAATTCCTAAACTAACACTTCTAATTGCTACCTCAGATAGAGAAAGATGGAAAGGAAGGAGAATATAATACCTACAAGATTCCAAGACTCCTCCCTTTTTGCTTTGGATGTGCTCTTGATTGATTGATTATGTGTCGATTAGTTATGAAATTTGGTGGGCGAAAAAATGTACCGCATGAAGAAAATATTAGTTATGAAATGTGAGAAAACAAACAACTTTCTCCTATAATCTAATATTCTCAAACAAAACCTTCAATACACCAATAGATAGAAAGGAGAGAATATAATACCTGCACTTACCTACAAGATTTCACAACTCCTCCTTTGATGTGGTGGATTTGCTCTTGGATTGCTTGTTGGATGCTTCATATTTTTGGAGACACTTGGGCAACACCTCCCCTTTGATGAGTGATGATTTGCTTAATCAAAATGATGATATATTGATATTAAATGGATTAAAGATGAATAATATATTGATTGAGTGATAAAAATGGTAGAGATTTGATATGAATTTGTGACTTGGCTCTCTTTTATCGCCCAATTTTGACTTCACAAAATTAATAAAAATGGAAAATTTTGAAATTTTCAAAAGTGTTACTTTGCGTGATCTATCGCTCTCATCGCGATTGTCTCGTTTTTGTGATCATTTCGGTCTTCGTTTCGTTCATTTCAAGCGAGAACTCCTCCCACCGTATCAAACCACGTTAAAAATTAATTAATTAATTACTCTTTGTTTGATAAAATTAATTTTTAATAACTATGGGGTTTTTAATTAAATAAATATTAATTAAAATTCATTCAACAAGATTTATTTTAATTGTTGGGGGAAAAATAAGCTTCGCTTCCCATTGTCGGGGATGCCAAATTGGCTTCCCAGGACTCGAATTTCCCCTTTCCTGGCAAATTTGTTTTAATTCCCTACTTGTGGGATTTCTTCCCCGATTGCCAAATTAATGAATTGGAAAACGGGCAAAAAATCTCCGATTTCCCACATGGGGAAATAAAATGGGGATTGTCAGCCCGCCTTGCCATTTCCACTGGCAATTGGTTGTTTATTTCCCCACTTCCCCTTGCAATTAATGCCACTACTCGGAAAGAGGGAAGTTGTTTTAACAGGATGAATAAGAAACGGTTGTGAGGAAGCTTCCTAAATCCTCATCCATCAAACTCCTTGGAAAAAGTCGTGCGAAGTAAATAAGAAGCTTGGAGGATTTTTAGTTTTTCCAAACTCATTATTTCCTCTGGGTGTATTCATCACAGGTTTTGAAAGAAATAAGGAATACAATCTAACAAAGAAAGCAAGGAGACATTCACGTGGGCAAAGGAGAAACAACAAGTGAAAGCAAGCATTTTCCACGCATTGAGGGAGACAGTCCAAAGAAGATCCACACAGCTGCAAAGGAATACAACCCTCCACACATAGGCCAAAGTAAAAGAATTTTTGAGGGAATAAAAGAGAGCAAGATCAAACAATAGTTTAAAGGGACAAGGAGCTTCTCCATTCCCATTAATTTTTCAAGAAGAAGACAGCTTTCTCTCACGCGGAGGTAAAAATATACCGGGCATTATTTTATGCTTGTAAAACAAAACAAAATAAGAAGTTTCCATGCATTTTCCGAGACCCATGTAGGTCAAGGAAAGTTCTTTATTTTTGTTTCATCTCCACACAGTCAAAGTCAAAAGCAAATAACAGATTTTAGACACCTAGTAAGAAAGAAAACAAGCCACATGGGAGAGGAGGAAACACGAAAAAAAAAAAAAAAAAAGTTTTTCAATGCCTGGAAATTAGAATAAAATAGTCCATGCATGGGCTTTGGCGCAGAAAGTTAAATAAAAGAGAAACAACAAAACTACAACACCCTCCACGCATTCATTTGGGTCTTTCACCACGCAACAGGGAGGAGAAAACAGTTTTAAACGCATGCATAAGAGATACCACGTGCCAAGGATAGTTGGAGTTGTCCAGGAAATAAAGCAAATAATAAACTTTGCAGAGAAGAACACATTTTCCCAAATGAGCAAAGATTAAATCATTTATCCGGTGTATCAACGCATTTACAAGAAGATTCAACAAGTATAGTCACGCATCGATCAGAAGATCGCATCGAAGAAGTAAATCTCAAATTGCGCGGTCATTAAAATCAGATGATTTTCACACATACCAAGGAGAATTTACTTGAGAAAATTAAATAAAAATTAGGATGTATATGTATGTATGTATATACATACATACATATACATATATACATATACATATGTATATATATATACATATGTATATGTATACATATATACATATACATATACATATACATATACATATACACATATACATATACATATACATATATACATATACATATACATATATACATATGCATATACATATATACATATACACATATACATATACATATACATATACATATATACATATACATATACATATATACATATACATATACATATATACATATATACATATACATATATATATGTATATATATGTATACATATACATATGTATATATATATATATATATATATATATATATATATATATATATATATACATATGTATATGTATATATGTATATGTATGTATGTATATACATACATACATATACATATATACATATACATATGTATATATACATACATACATACATATACATATATATATATGTGTATGTATATGTATATATATATATATATATATATATGTGTGTGTATATGTATATATATATATATGTATATATATTATATATACACATACATATATATATATATATATATATATATATATATATATATATATGTACATATATATGTCTATATCATGTACATATATCCGTATATACATATTATATATGTATGTATATATATGTACATAACTCAAGCTTAGTCTCGATATGTTTGTATTAACATTTAAAAAAAAATATTTTGTAACTAGGATTGGTTGTTGTTATTATTATTTTAAAAATAATAATAATAGTAATATTAAACAAGTCATATTATTCTTGCATTGACAGGGTTTTGGAGACTAAGACCCGGCCCCGCTTGCATTGTTTTACGTGCCTTAGTCATTATTCTATAAAATTCGTAATGGCCAAAAAATCTAATAAATTTTAAGGAAGATCGAGGAAGCCAGTGGAGAAATCAAATAAATCCAAACTCAAGTATGAATTCCAAGGAATTATCCCTCCCAGTTCCATTAAGTCGGCATATGACAATATCACTGATACGAATCTGGGTCACATCAATGTGCAACAATTCTGCAAACGGGTGAAAACTGAAGGCAAAACCATATTCTCGGATAGGCTTTACCATAGTGGTCTACCCCAAGCAACAACATTTCTTTTCTCGATGCGGTGTTAAAGTGGTTATCTCTTGCACATAACATTATGATCCCGAGAGACGAGGAATTTTTAAAGATATTCGTGAGCCTTTTATCTTAATCACACAAGAGCACATTGAGGAATTGCTCAACATACCTGACTTCCCTGAGAATGTGGATATCACTTGACAGTCAACACAAGAATTTTGGGATGAAGAATGCCTCAGGTGGAGTAAGATGGTCAATAACAACTGGTTAGTGACTAAGAGGCCTCGAATTGATCGGCTTCCTAAAGAAATGTACCGTATTGAGTTCGTGGAAGAAATCGGGGACATGATTACTCTCCTAAGTCGAGTTTTCGGTTTACCCTCTGCCAGGATTTTCCACCAATGGATGTATCAGTTTATCTGTATCATCCTTGCCAAGAGAGAGTTTGTGGATTGGGCCACCATCATCAGCGATACCCTTCACAAACAATTGATTGAAGTAAAGATGACTGGATGTTTCTACATGACATCATATTTGACTTATGCAGTGGCAAGAAGAAAGCTATTTTTTGGACTCGAAACAAGAGGAGTCATGGGTCCATCAAATAGTGTCTTCCATTATTACCTGCAACTAAGTTTCAAAAATAGCTCTCACCATTTTAGAAGGGTCAATGATGCATTTACCTTCCGTGTGATTCAGAACTTGAATCGAATACAAAGGAAATATTTTCTAAAGAAGCCATGGATGTCATTTCCCAATGGGGAACCTGGTTTATTCAATTCTCATCCTTTTCCTACATTTGCATAAGTGGCTTTGCGGGTACTCCATGGAAACTTCCTAAGTACGTCAATGACAAATGGGCATTGATGGAGCTTACGCGACAACTATTCCAAGTTCATTGTCTTCTTAGTGACAAGCATCGCTCAAGAATTCATTTCCCAATCCAAATAAGGGAATACCAATGTACAAATCTCTTCAGTGCACAACTCATGGAAAAAGAGTTTGCCCTCATCACAATTCATCCATATGTGAAGAGAGCCCAATTTGATTTTAATAGATATATACGAGAAGGTTCTTGGAGTAAAGTATCAACATAATCCTACTATGGAAGATTTGGATTGCCTATTCGAGATTTGAGCATGAAGTAAGAAGATGAGATTTTTATCACCTAACCCTTGCTCGAGATCAAGCTCTTTCACATCAAAAGTCCTCCAGATTCGTTCGTAAATGATGATGAAGATGTTATTGATCCTTCTTATGATGCAATTACTTTTACCCCATTGCCTCGAATTGACTGGACCAAAAGAGATGAATTTTCTTTTGATAGCAAGAATCAACCAATCCTTGAAAGAAGCATATCTTGGTACGAAAGAGAAATTTCCAAGTTATAGTAGATTCAAGATCATACTTCAGGATGACAAAAATTGCCAACTCGAGGAGGTATTCATTCAACCAAATACCCTTGTCAATCAAACTCCGTGTCATCCAATCATACGCAACCAACAAGAAAAGAGTGGTTGTCAAAATCCACTTCGTTGAATAATGTGTTACGAGGAGAAAAACCTAAGGGTCCTAGCCACAGTGAAGGAAGAGAGCACGTATAAGGATTTTCTACTTCAAGTAGAGATTCTTCTACTCGCATTGTTAATAGTTCTCGAAGCTAGTAGCAAACGATCCTCACCATGCCTTGCACAAGTATCCACACAGTGCAGGTAGTCCAAATATCAAACACTTGAGACCTTGATGCACAAAGAGATTTCCCAAAATCTCTCAAATGAGCAGGAGGTGGATATTAAGGTTATTTAAACTAAAATCAAGGTCATGGAAAGGATTCTTGCAGAATCTCATGATGTCGAGAACAATGAGAATGTTGTTTCGAGCTCCAGACTTTTGTCTACAGAAATAGTGAATGATACTCCTTTACGGATTAATTGCGAAGTCAAGAAAAGGAAGATGGTTGTCAAGGCAATCGATATTTATTTTTATGCTCTTTTCAAAAATTCAAATGACATCATTCCCAAGAATCCTAAACTGTTTTCTCAAGTAATGGTGGATAGTGACGGAATAGATTTGCGGATCTTACCATCCCACAAGTTGACAATGAGTGTGATGTCATGAGATCTATTGATTATGGAGTTTCTAGATTGGGAATTTTGAGGTCCACATTGGAAAGTGACATTGTGATGGCTCAAGATTCAATTGATATCATGCTTAAGAGACTTGAGAAATATAAGTCTCATAATTCTCACTCAAGTTTGAAAAGAATCAATTGGTGGAATATGTTGAACATATAATAAATCCCATATCATCCACTTTTCCAAACGATGCGTGGCTGCCCCTGATGAAGAAACACTCAATTTATCAAAATAAATAAACACATTGGGCCATGTCACTAAAACTTAGCTTTCAAAGATTCTCATTTTAGGCCAAGAGACGATCAAAACAACGGTTAAGCTCCATGAAGATGTCAGTGCGTATCGTGATCCAATTCTTTCTTTCAAGGAAACTTTTGTTTCTAACATATCAAATTTGGATGATATATTTCCCAGTTTATAGGAGATGACGAGTATGGAATCCTCAATTTTATCCATTGAAGGAATTCTCGAATTTGAACATCAAGGGACACATTTTCTTTGGTGTTTGCATCTCTAATCAAGGAAGATGTTTCTCAAGGATTCTATGATCCATTATGAGGGCATTTGAAATGAATCCTTCACTTCACTCACCTTGATTCAAGAATTCATAGTTGAGATCCCTTACTGACCCCATATAGGAGCATAATCAAAGGTGTTCATCGAAACATGTGGAAGAGAAATTTTCACAATTGTTTAAGGACATGTACACTCCCGCCAATAATTTCTCGTCAACCTCAATGGAGCGTTGCATCAAATTAAAGAACTTGTTTGAGAACGCTCAATCAAAGATGGTTAATTTAAATGATATGCCAAGTAGGATTTTGGAATTGCAGGTATTTTGTGAGGCTATTCTTCGACCAAATGAACCTCCAGAAGAAGAAAATATGTTTGAAACATTGGGAAGGTTTAGATCCTTTCAATTGGCGAAAGTGACAGATCCTAATTTCACCAATGGTTTAAGGAGATAGTTTTCTTGGTATCTAACAAAGTGGGAGAGTCCATTTCTCATACATTTGAGATAGGCGGACCCCATTTCAATGGATAAGGCACTGGTTATTATTGTATGTTTTTAAAAATGGGATTTTAAGAAATGAATGTTGTTATTTAGGTTGCTTTTGGAAAATTGTGGATAACTTAAGTGATTTCTATTTTTAGTTGATTTTAATAAAGTTGGTTGAAAAATTCAAAGGTCACTTAAGTGCCTTATTTAATGTTCATGTAAAACCCTAACTACTTTGTAACCAACTTTTGGGTTATAAAAGGAAGTGAGGGCTCATTTGTAAAGGGTGACTTTGAGAGAGGAGAAGAAAATAATTTTTGTGCAAGCTTTGTTTCAGGAAGAAACTTTGTGTTCTTTTGTGAAAACATTTTGGAATTAATGAAGTACAAACTTTGTGTCTCATTTATAATCTCTTGTAACATTTGATGTTCTTATGTTCATTAAATGTTAGATGTTTAAATCTTGCATGTAAATATTGTCTTTGATCTTATTGTTAATGTTATTAAGTTGTTGTTCTTGTTCACAATGATCAAGCTCTGTTATTTACTTGCTCATGTGTGTTCCCTTTTGCTCATTCTCGTTTAGCTGATGGAAACTCTATTTTATTTGTGTTAGTTATTTATTGTTCTTCTTGTAACATCCCGCTAATTAACCATTTTTATTTGGTATATAATTATTCAAACAAATATGAAAAATGGAAAATATATGTCTTTCGAATAATTAAATACCGCATATTATAAGTATTAAATGCACATTTATTATAATTGCAGGAACTTCGTTGTCCGGTTCGATTGCGTCATTGTTATAATTATTTCATGACTTCGGAAATTGTTTTTGAGATGTATTATTTTGGAAAAAAATATCTCAGGCTTATAAGCTGGTGGAATTCCATTATAACGTTAATGTGTGGCTTATTTTAAAATTACCGTCATTAGAATAACGGAGGAATATTGTCGCCCCATAGAATCGATAGGTAATGTTTGATTCTACGGTTTAGACGACACAAAAAAAGTGTACATGAAGGCATTAAAAATAATAATATTAAATTTATAATAGAATAAAGTAAATTCAATTTATAATGTAATTTTAAAAAATATGGAATAAAGTTAATTTAATATATAATGGCATAAAAAGAATGATATGGCCTAAAGTTTTAAAAATCAAATTTATCCACTTTAGTGGATATTCACGTGGATGGGGGAGACTTACTTTAATAAATAAAAGAAAATTCATTTTAATAAAATCCCCACCCATGTTGAGTTATGTGACTTGTTTTGTTTTGGGAAGGGAGAATAAAAGAAGAAAGAAAGGAGTTTTGTAGAGTTTTTCATGTATTCGACTTTGAGAGAGAGAGAGAGAGAGAGAGAGAGAGAGAGAGAGAGAGAGAGAGAGAGCTCCAGTTTTGGAAACCCTTTTTCCAGATCTATTGCTGCATATGTATGTGGAGCAGATTTTGTCTTCTTAACCCTCTATTATCTGTCTTGGAAGCATTGAGGAAGTTTTGTGTGATTGGGAAGGCTAGAACGGTTGCATTTGGAGCAAATCGATTTCTTCAAGCAAGGGTTTCTCTGTTGTTCTCTTAGTTTTGATTTATAAAAATATTATTATCTTTGTGGGTTTATCATTGAAGGTGCAAATAAACTTTCCTCAGTATTAAAAACGTTTTTCAGTTATGGGTTTTTCATTTGAAGGTGAAAATTGATTTTTCTTTGGTTTTTCCATTAGCTTTATAGACAGAAACTTATGGCTGAGTTTGGAACTATTTTTGGGTAAAGAAATATTTTTCAAATCAGGTTTTGATTGAGATCCTGTAGTAAATCCGTTTTTCTAAGCTTGTTATTTTTCTAAAACATTTTTGTTGTTTGGGGTTATGTTTATTTGATGTGAAAACCATTTTTGTGGGTTTTTATCTGGAAATTTCGGCATAGAGTTGTTGATTCTAATGGGTTTGAGAAATATGTAGAATTTGATTGAAAATATAGTTTGTAAATCCATCTCTGAGCATGTTTTGTTTTCTTATCACGTTTTTGTGGTTATGGGTTGTGTTTGATTGATGTACAACTCATTTTCATGGGTTTTTTATCTAGAAATTTTGGCATAGAGTTGTTGGTTGTAATGGGTTTGTGAAATATGTAGAATTTGTGTTGTTATGGATCTCTTATCAGTGGAATCATGTGGCTTCTCCAAGAGTTATTTTCAGTTGTATTTTATGGAAAATAATAACAAAAATAAGTTGATTTACTCTGCTAGTTTTGATGGGTTTATAATAAAAAAATATGGTTGTAGATGGAGTTATTTCATTTGTGAAATTTGTGGGTTTTTGAGCTTTCGTCTTTGATTGAAAATTTGAATGGATTTCAAGGCTTTAAAATAAATCTGAAACTCTTGTGGGTTCTCTTTTTGTTTTTCCCTCTATCATTTGTATGGATTTGTAAAATCTGCAGTATACGGCTTGCTCAAATGAGTGAATAATATGTGTTAAGGAAATTGGTTATGGGTTCTGGAATTGGTTTCTTACAATAGAACATATGACCATATTGGCATCTGAGTAAATGGGAGTTGTTGGTTATTACAGTGAATGATTGGTTGTTGGTACTCATTGCTTTAAAAAAAAAAACCAATTCCATTCATGTTTTCTTTTCAAGTTATGAATAAGAAAGAGGCACATTCGATGGCATTAAAAGATTAAGTGTTGGAATCGATATTCATGCATATAGTAGGGATGCTTAACCCTTTATGCAGGGACACTTTGGAAAATGGTATTGAAATATAAAAAAAAAAGAACACTGAAATTCAGCTGGGTAAGGATTTTAGTGACATTAGTTTCATTTCCTTTCATTTTTATTATCCCGAGCTCCTTTGACTCGGAGGGCTGGATCACTTGATCCATGCCTTTTCATTTATAGCATTTGTTTTGTTATTTGAATTATATTAGCTAATAATGATTTCTAGAATATTTTGAAAGTGGAAAATACAAGGGGAAACTTTGGCGAAATTTTTCCAGAATTTCATACTTAGTCATTTCTTGGATTTTAAATAAAAGGTTGACTTTCTTGTTATGATAATTAAACTGCATGAGGTTGGATGCAAAATAAATTTAATTCCTTGAATGTTTGGCTTTAATCATTGTTTGGAATGGTGTTGGGTGTGCAAAGATGGTGGATCCGACACATTTCGGGATCCGAATCACCCACCCATCACGTGACTTGTGATTGAGGAAGTGAAAGGAATGTATGCGAAGCAGTCCTTTGGGAATGCTTCACATATATTCCCTACGTCTCTTCCATCCTCAGTTATGGATTGACGGTAGATTCTTGTTCCCTAACTTTTGCGGATGCAATATATTTGCAATGCTTGTTAGCTAACTAAGATGACTAATCTTCTTATTTGTCAAAACGTAGTTGGGCATGTGGATTGACTTCTTGCCAATTCTTTGAACTGACACCCCAAAACTAAACAGTGTTTAAATATGGATGAATGGATCATTACACTCCGGCTTATGGAAGTTGGCATTGAATGAATGTTTTTGTATGGATCTTGGATCCAATTGTAAATGTACTTATAGTAAATTAAACTTGCCTTAGGAGTTGTACCTTTTATTAGTCCTTAGTGGACGGAAATTGTCATACATGTATTAATGAAATGTAGGATTGGATTGTGTATAAATATTATGGCAGTTTGTGTATGTATAAATAATGATCGTGTTATGGGTTGGCAAACAAAGCAACTAATTTATTAAGATAGAGAATCATACAATAATTTATCTAGCAAGTTGCGAAGAATGTAAGGATTGTATTTGAGTAAATGGAAATAATGTTAAGTGATTAAAGAGACTGAAAACTTAATGGAAAATCCTAAATTATTAGTTATGTCTCTTTAAGGAATATTTGATTTCTTAATGTATTTCCTCATGAATGAATCTGAATGAGCTAAGTTACTAAATTGTATAAGACGCTAAATATCAATCTAAATCTTTGTGAAGTCATGTATGGGCAAGCAATGGTTCAGAAATGTGTATAAAAGTAGAATTTAAAGGAGTATCGGTAATATAATAGTTTACCTTTACAAGATGGAATCCAGAATAGGATCATTGTCTTGAGAAATCCTTAATTTTCGTTATGATATTTAAACTTGTTAGTAGCCTAGGAAAGAAATGAAATGAGCTAGTACATGCCTAAACGACAAACTCAATTGGTAGTACAATCTAAAATTACGGGTAAATGGTTAACCACATAAAGGGGTATTAGCCTTATATAAGATGTGTTACTATCTACTCTTGACTTAAGAAAGGCTAAAATCAGTACTAAAAATTAACCATGCTAAGATAAAAATCTGCTTCGGCTGACTTTAGGAAGCAATCATTATGTGGTAACATCTTGAACTTAAAAGTGGATAGTCTAGTTCAGATGTTAATTGAAAGAGATCTAAAGTTATGAATGATGAACTTGATCTTGTAAGGTGAATTACTACACCTACGAAATGAAATCATAACCAAGAGGTTAATTATCTTACAAAGTAAGAGGTACAACTTAAGCGGCTTTACCTAGCCTATAATAAATAGAGGAAAAAGGGGCAGTCCTAAAGACGTCAATAATGCCTTAACTAGGAGGGTAAAAACAAGTTAAGCTTATTGCTACTACTAAATTAGTCTAGTAGTACCTATCGGGAATCTTGACTAAGATTAAAAGACACTTTATTTGTCAAATGTTAGAATGTATGAAAGGGGGAAATGAGGTGATAACCACTTCGTGTCTTTATCCTTCTATCCTAAGTAATTAAACACATAAACTCTAATTCATTAAGTTAATGGACTAAGATTAATGAATCTAGATAATTGTGATGAGACATTTGTGAGGTGATGGGAAGACAAGTTTAGATGCTATGTGCAAGCATCTATTCTAAGCGTACATAGTACAGCTAAAACTTTGGCTAAAGTAATGTGTTAGCTGGGTACATTGTCTAATCACCATGATTCCTCAAATCCCAAAGTGTAGGATGCCGGATAGAGTTTACTAAGTGAAACTCTAGGTAGACACTGGAGGATCAGTCACATGTTCTCACTACCCTGCGGTAAAACCAAGTGAGGCTAAATATGAACATTCTAATGAATGTTAAGGGTGATCGTGGAGATCAGGGATATATTAACCCTTACAGTTGCACAAGGTTATCACATTGTTATAAGATGGATTTATTAATTATGACATGTTGCATAAGCTAGCCTTAGTTATTTGTTTGATTTAATTATGCAGGGGAATGTCATTTGTTGTTAAGATAATAAGACTTGTTGCATTAGTTAGCTTAATTAGCTACCTGAATTATATATGCAGAGGAAGGTCTTTTGGAAAAAAATCCTTCTAAAAAGAGTGTCAAATTCTAGGTTGTTACACTTCTCCATGCAATATTAGGCTCTGATTTTACCTAACTCTTGCATGTTCCTTCTATTCCATTCCTTTCCTTCATTCTATTCCATCTCCCTCATTCACTTTTCTTTCCATCAATGTTCCAAAACACCCCACATACAATTTTAAATGTAAATGTAAATACAGTTTTGGTTTTCAATAAAGCTGACCTCACCTTCATTGAGGAGGGAATTCATTCCCATACTGTTGCATGTCATTTGCACGTGTGCAAATCCATATGCCAACACTCTCATGGAGGAGGAAAGCTAAATTTATAGCTGAGGGATGGATAAATGGAGGGTTGAGATTGATCCATGTAGGATATGGATCAATGGTTGAAAAAGCATAAGAATGGAGAATTCTCTAGAATTAGAAAATTCTAAAGATTGGAAGAACTCTTCATTCAATTTAAAAATTCAATGGTGTAATCACAAAATCATGCACTTTAGGAATTTATTTATCCTGGTCTCATACTACTATTTAGAAGGTTCTTGAGTGAAGAAAGTAGCAATTAACCCCCCTTTGGCCATCTTGTTTATTTTATTTCATAATTTTTGACCTATTGTACCCATATGCCCACCCATTTTCTGGCATTCCACATTATTTTATCCTCGACTGGGTGCCTAGATTAGTCCTGGGGTGCCCATGGGCACCCTAGTCCCACCAAGGGTGCCCACCCTTTCTACACTTTTATGCAACTTTTTGGGCCCCTTCTAGCCATTTTACATCTTTATCTTTCTTGTGGTCACCTTTTGGGGTTAATTACAAAATTAGAGTGAGAAAATCCTTTAAATATAAAGTTATGAGACCATAATGAGGGACCTAGCATCATCTACTACTATCACTCATCTAGAGTTACATCCATCTATTGCATTGGCATCCACATAGCTCCATCATCAAGGCACAAGCTAGGACATCTACATCACACTTCATAGGGGAGGGATTCTATTCTATTCCATGCACACATTCTATTACATTTTCTACATTTATCTATTGCTCGTTACTTCACAAAGTGTGACTGGCACAAGAGCACCTAGGGCATGACATGCACACACTCACCAGAACTACATCCGGGTTTGAAATGTAGTGCAATGCTCAGTTAGTAAGCCCATTGTTGTGGCAATTTGAGGTCAGTTTGACCCATTCATTTACATATTTACTTTTTTAGGGTTTTAATACTTCCTTTTGGTCCTTTAGCAGTTATTCTTCCTCTTGGAATATTTGGAGCATTCGGCATAAATACGAAAAAAACTAATGCAACAGATAACGAAGGTTATCAATCATCTCCAGGACTTTTGAAGACCACTTCCATGCCTTTTTCCTAGACTAGGGCGCCATTTCTACTTACCGAGTGCTTGTGGGAGCCCCAGTCCTCTCCCAAATGCTGCAATCTAGTCATATCACTCCAAATATATGCCCTTGGTGGGATCTCGACAAAGTCCTTCATGCTTCTAATTTATCTAGTTACTTCAACGACAACTTTGTCCAACAAACATCTACTATCAACTAAGTTCTTTCCTCTTCTTTCTTGCACATTAGGGTTTAGTATTTCATTTTACATATTTTCTTAGATCATTAGCATACTGTTTTTTGATTTTTTACTTCATTTACAGTTGTTCATAGCTTAGATTAACTATACCATACACTACATTATTAATCAATTTTAGTTAATCATTTTGGTGAACCCGACCACTTTCACACTTAGGATCCTCATTTTTCCTTTATCATGGCTCTCAAAGTTGCTCAAGTTTATTTATCTAATTTACTTAAGAGATATCCCAATTGTCAGGCTATTTTGCAATAATCCCTAGACACTAAGTATTATGATGATGATACGCCACCACATAAACTAAGTCCTATATTCGCTCATCTATTTAATGACCCTAGTGATTCTCCATCTAATCAACCCCTATTGATTCAATTCAAGCTCTACATGCTTTATTTCAAGACAAATTTATGGCTATGGAATCCACAATCACATCTCTCAAATCTGAAATCCAACAACTTAGGGATGCTTCTCAGGCTCATGTTTGTTCTCCCTCTACATCTCCTCTTCAATCTATGTCCACTACATGTCATATAGTTAAACCTCGGGTCATGCCATTACCTGAGCCTCTCATATTTGAGTGTAATACTAAGCAACATGACATTCTTACTCCACTCCGTAGTCGTTAGTTGATCACTTTGCCACCTACTTGTTATCCTCCTTATCATCTAATAAATTATCAATGTCACCCATATTGTAATTATCATCAAATCAATGGACGTAATGACAATAATTGTTATGCCTTACAATGTAGAGTCAAACATCTTGAGTGTTTAGGGTTTATCTCATTCACTTCCCAATGTCATGTTACATCTCAATGGGCTCCTAAGTCTACTCCTTCTACATCTAATGAGCATCACCATACCTCTTCTCATATGCATTCTTCGGTTAGTTAAGAGTCACCTAAGCAACCACCTACAACATCACCAAGTGAATATAAGAAACAACCTCTCCAAATTAGTTCACCACCTCCTCCTACCTCTACAAAATTACCAAATCAAAACAAGCCATCACTTCTCATAATTTTATCTATATCACGTCCTTTTATTAAGTCGTCAGTTGTATTACCAAGTCAAGCTAAGAAACCTCCTCTTAAGGATAATCTCACTACTCCTCCATTAAAATTATCTTCCACATCACCAAGTCATATGCAGCAATCACCGCCTAAAGTTAAACTTGTAATTCCAACATCTGCTATAGACCCTACATATGTTGATGATTGGGACCCAAATGAAGCTTACTATGATGATGAACCATTGGATGGTCATACTCCTCTATCTCCTCTGTGTCCCATCACTTTTGTTAAGGAAAATACTCCTTACATTGATCCACTTATCGTCTTTTGACTATACTTCCAAAGCACTTACATACTTAGGGGCATAGCATCCAAAACATCTCTCCCCTCATATTAGCATCTATTCATACCTCATCTTTGTATTCTCATGCATCCATTTTCTAACATACGCATATTCATTCATACTTTAGCATTGTCATTACCCAATGACACACTCTTGTGCTTTAGTTCACACTTGATCGTTGAGGGATTACTACACATGAACCCCACACATTGCACAATAGGTATTACACGCTACGTTTCTCCACACATTTTGTGTCATATGTCTTACAACTTACATCATACATTCTACATTTAGACTACATCATTTTGACCATTGCACATTTACATATCATACATACTTAACACATCATATTAATGTTCATCATATACATGTCACACTCATATTGTCCACATGTTTAGCATTGTATACTACTCATCCTACATACTACATTACTATCTACATATATTACCTACCACACTATGCATTGCATTTCTACTCATCATATGGTCGTCTACTCATCCAATATACTACATATTCTTCTACGCGTTACACTCACTACCCGATGATGCAGTTTAGTTCCTTGGTCCATACTCGATTGCCGAGGGTTTACAAATCAAATGGACCTTCTCTTTGTCACGCATTTATCATTCAACCTTTCATCACGTGACATTCCTAGGCTAATGGCATACACTTTACGCTAAATATTCACCTATTTTATCATTTTTTAGTGGTATGCACCTTAGGCTACATCACCACTCCCTCTTTTCATCCTGTAGTGATATACACTTACGGATAAATAATCACTCTTGTATTCATATTATAGTGATATACGCTTAGGCTAAATCATCATTTATATGTTCATATAGTCGCAATATACACTTCGGCTATAGGGTTCACGCACACATCGTCGCTAGGTCACATCTCATCACTACACCTACACATTCATCACAACATTCATTTCCCGATGACGCACTCTCATTAACGGTTCATTCTCAATTATTGAGGGTGAAAACTAAATAAACCTCACTTTGCATACATTTCCATCCACTCAGGGGACACACAGATCTTGTCACTCCATCTTTCATTCCATTCCATCCATCCATATCATACGCATAGTATGGTTGCTTGTATTCTTGTTTGTGTGCTTATTCATGGTCACTTCATTACACATGACAATTAGCTTACTTATATGTCATTTATCTATATCATACAAACATGCACGTTCACACCTTTTTCTAGTTGTGATCATAGATACAAGTCTCTTACATGTAGCATGGATGTTTGCCTTCTACCCTTCCTAAACTAGTCACTTGGGGCATCCACACATTCATCTCTTCTAGGTGTTATTGTTTCATTTTATACTTAGCACTTTACATTACTTGCTTATACATGCTTTTGACATACTAGCTATCTTTCTAACATGCTAACAGTGCTTCGTGTACAACATTTTTATGCAGGGATATTGGTTTCCATACTTGTTTGATTACATTGTCTTCTATTGTCTATTATTGTTTGCAGGCCTTGCCCTATGTTTGGTGTGCACATTTGTTTTTTATTTACAGCCATGATTGCCTTATGTGTCTTGCGACATCGTGAGTGATGTCCCATGGTAGCTTTGCTTTGTGCAAAGCATAATTTGTCTTCTTGCATGTTTATTACATTGCTTGGTAGCTTTTACACTATTTGTGTAGACTACACATTGTTTTCCATATGCATGCATATTTGTTTACACTTATCTTTGGCTAGTCTTCTTGTTTTTATGTGCCTTGGTTTCTACCAAGCACTTTCTAGGGTTACAACGTACATGCGGTTGGTCCTCTTTTGGGGCCACATGTCTCCTATTAGTGACGTTGCATGCGACACCAAAGAGGAGGGGCATCATTTGGGGTTTTACATATTAACAAAATGTATTTACACCGGTTCAGTTCAGTGCACTTTCTGCCCTTGGCATTGTGAGTTATATACAACGAGTGGGTTCAGACTAGTCTACAAACACCATACACAATGGCTTTTACAGGATATGGTGTCCTTACCATTTTGGGAAGAAATTACATGCTTGGAAGTTACAGTGGGCGTGCCTCTCTACATTAATTCGGATAGGGGCATCGATCACCCAAAAAACTAGGACAATACATAGATCTCTATACATAGTTCAGGGAAGTAGTTAGAGCTTCGAGGACATAGAGCATTTCCTTCCTACACTTCTTCAGCTTATAGCATGAGATCCCCCCAAAAAATCATAGTACAGAGGATAACCTTCTACAATTTTTCTCGACATGGATAAGGTGCACATGTTCCACTTACATTTACATTTACATTTGTGTATTTTACATTTACATGTGTCTTTTACATTGCATTTTTACACTTACATACACACATATTTGACTACTTCATCATTTTCTCCTTGTAGGTCCGACCGTATGAGAAATAAGCAGTCAAATAGGGATAAAATAACAACAAAAACAACATCAACAATAACACTCCACGGAAACACACACTTTACTAACCATGCAGGTACACACATTGGCAACTACACACATGTCGTCTTCCTAGGTTCACTCTCATCACTTTTTCTTTGCGCATTTTTCATCTTTAGTTTCCATGCTCCTCCATCTTTTTGTCATTCCATGCTTTTATCTAGTCCTTCGACGCATTTCTACTACACTCTTCATGGACATCAGGTACACATCTCTATCTACTTTATGTTACAAGATTTCTACTCACCAACATAAAGTGGGGAAAATGTAGTCACAAAATCATGCACTTTAGGAATTTATTTATCACGGCCTCATACTACTAGTTAGAAGGTTCTTTAGTAAAGAAATTTCTAATTAACCCCCATCCTTTAGCCATCTTGTTTATTTTATTTCGTAATTTGTGACCTATTGCACCCATATTCCCAACCATTTTCGACATTCTACATTATTTTAGCCTCAACTAGGGTGCCCAAATTAGTACTGGGGTGCCAATGGGTGCCCTGGTCCCACCAAGGGCACCCTGGTCCTTTTACACTTTCCCACCACTTTTTGGGCCTCTTTTAGCCATTTTACATCTTTATCTTTCTTGTGGTTGGCCTTTTCGGGGTTAATTACGAAATTAGAGCAAGAGAACCCTATAAATATAAAGTTATGAGACTATAATAAGGGACCTAGCATCATCTACTACTATCACTCATCTAGAGTTGCATCCATCTATTGCATTGGCATCCATATAGCTCCATCATCAAGGCACAAGCTAGGACATTTGCATCACACTTCATAGGGAGAGGGATTCTATTCTATTCCATGCACACATTATATTACATTTTCTACATTTATCTATTGCTCGCTACTTCACAAAGTACGACTGGCACAAGAGCACTTAGGGCATGTCATGCACACACTCACCAAAACTACATTTGGATATGAAATGTAGTGCAATGCTCAATTAGTAAGCCCACTGTTGTGGCAGCTGAGGTCATTCCAACCCATTCATTTGCATATTTATTTTTTTAGGGTTTTGATACTTCCTTTTGGTCTTTTGCAGGTTATTCTTCCTCTTGGAATATTTCGAGCATTCGGCACAATACATAAAAATGAGTGCGACAAACATCAAAGGTTGTCGAGTCATCTCCAAGACTTGTGAAAACCAGATTCGAGGCCCTTTTCCTAGACCAGGTGCCTTTTCTTATTACTAGAATGCTAGTGGACACCCAAGTCCTCTCCCAAGTGCTCCAGTCTAGCCATATCTCCCGGATCTGCCATTTATGGGATCCCGACACAATCATTCCCTTCTAATTTATCCATTACTTTTGCAACGCTACCCGACAAACATCTACTATCATTTAAGTTCTTTCCTCTTCTTTCTTACACATTAGGTTTAAGTATTTCATTTTACATATTTTCCTAGATCATTAACATACTATTTATAGCATTTGTTTACTTCATTTACAACTATTCATAGTTGAGATTAACTATACCCTACACTACATTATTAATCAATTTTAGTTAGTCAAATGGAGGGAGGCACATTATTTGAATATTTGAAAATAAAAGAGGGAAAATAGTAGAGGCTTATAGAAATAGAACCCTCAATATTTAGAGGTGAGGATATGATTAGGATTAGGATTAGATAAATATGATTAGGGATGTGATTTGATGGAAAGGATAGGTGTAGGGATGTGTAGGGTAGGTGGTAGGTGAGATCTAGGAATATTAAATTCCTATAAATTATTAATAAGGATTATATAGGTTGTTATTATGCTGTCTCAATAGACCCGTTAACCAAACATCCCCGATTGCACTTTATCAGCTAGTACTAATATTTCTTTGTTGGTTATTCCTCTAGTAGCCCTAAATGAATTTCTTTATGATTCTTGTTAGTGAATTTGGCGAGAAAGTTAAAATGATTATCTTTATTAGGTGAACAAGAAAGGCCACCATCATTTTTCAAGTTATATATCATTTTGCGATGGGTTTCGGAAGGCTCCCCCGTCTTTGCCAAGCCCTAATCTGTTCATGAACCCTAGCTTGGGTTCTACAAAGGAGAAAAGGGTAAAGGTGGTAGTTCTACCGCACTATCTATGTTTTTGTGTAGATCTCTAGAAATGGTGACCGTATTGAGGGTTTTGGCATCAATTTTTCACGGTGTGGGGGCAGGTGTTGAAGCCCCTCGAGACTCCTTTATGTGGTTTTGGACCGTCAAATGGCAGCGAGGGCTTGTTCTCCCTCTATTGTTATATTTAAAAAGGTGGGCTCTTATGCATTTTATGGGAAGTGCTCTTATGTTGTTGCTTCTACTCCTTCATTTTTTAAACCTCTCTCTACTGCCAAGGTTGCACCTCCGGTCACTCTTAGGGAGTTAGATCTAGATACTAAGGAATTATTCTCCTCCAATGGTTTGATCTGTCGCTTCAATGGACTCTGGATAGGTCTTCCACTCCTTCACTCGTGGATTGCTACAAACTGGCATGCTATTATTTTAGGTAGGATAGATATTTTACCCTCACAGCGAGGGGATTTTCATTGTAGCTTTTAGCGATAATGATGACAGAGCTATCATTCTCTCAAAGATATGGGAATTGAAAATCATCACTTTTTGATGAAACCATGGTTCTCGAATTTCAATCCACTCACAACCTCTTTCACTGTTAAACTGGTCTGGATTCATTTACCCCATCTATCATTGTAGTTTTGGGGAGAATAAAGTCTTACTACTATTGGCAACGCTTTGGGTAAATTTTTATCCATTGATTCCAATACGGAATCCTACTCTCACACTAATTTCACGTGGATATTGGTGGATTTGGATACTTCGCTTGATCTACCTGCTTCTATTGACCTCAAAGTGTTGGATAGGGTTTGGTCACACCCCATTGATTATGAAGTATTTCCCTTCAAATGTAGAAAGTTCTTTAACCTAGGACATCTCACTTCTTATTGTGAGATGGTAAAGCAAAAATATAAGAAGGAAAAGGATTATTAGTGGAAGGACTCTCACCAAGATCTTTTATTTATTGATGTGGAACTGAGTTAGCTATTGATGCCAAGGAAAATATTGATAAAGAATACATTCCAAACTTATTGGTTGGACCTTTAGAGGATAAGGTTGGAGAAATTTTGGTAGATCGAGTGCAAACACCGATTCCAAAGGCATTTGTTGACTATGTTGTCACCGGTTTCCACTACTAAGAAGGTAAATTCGATAGTTTGGATTAATCTTAGATTTGACCTCTAGCTCACTCGGATGAGAATGAAGATCCTAATAGGTGTGATGACTAGACTACCATTAAAAGATTTTTTTTTTTTTCTATGCATCTAAGATCCCATGCAAGTGATTTTAAAAGGTAAGCGGGTTTCGGTGGTAGCAATGAATGTTGCGGTCTTCTTTTTATTATCATTGTTATTTACCTTTTGATGTCCCCCTTTGATGTTGGGGGCTTCCTCTTTGTTACGCTTAAATGTTTTATCCATCCTTGAGGGCTTGTTGTACAAGATGTGGGTCCTTTCAAAACCCCCAACTTTTACCAATTTCTAAAAAAATAGGGATTATATGAAATAATGAAATAAAAGTGACTAATGATAAAAATAGGATATAATAATGGATTTAAAGGATTAATGATGAAATGAAATGATAAATGATAAAAGGGTAAATATGAAAAGAGGGATTAATAATAATAATTAATCTTTAGATTAATTATTATATGGATGATGTTGGGATATTTGCGGGACATGTTACTCATAATTAACCATGTTGACATTTTAGATATCTACATGTCCTATAGATAAAGTGGCGACCGAGTTTAGAAACACATAACATGCGAGAGGGGAGGAAATGTCCAGCCTAACACAAGGAAGCGGGGTCGAGGGTGAGGCCAAGGCATCCAGCGGGAATGAGGGGCGCATAGTGTTCAAAACAACCCAACCCAAGTAGAATTGAATGTAGCAAAGCACACGAACAAGGAAAGCAATAAAGTGAAGTGACCCAATGGAATGCAAAAGCAACTCAACTCATAAAAGCAAGAAGAAAAAAAATAGCCAAAGCAAAAAAATGGCTAACGCAATGCAAAAGGTAGTGCTGAAACCAAACAACTCGACCCGAGTGCGAACAAACAAGGGCGAGAGATCCCAAATGTAAAATGCAACAAAATAGGCAATAGGGTAACACTTATGTTGTAGAGGAAAAAAGCCGAATGTTCAAGGCAAGAAAAAATGAAGCACAACAAACCACCGAAGAAGCCACCTAAAGCAATGGAATCGAATCTGCAACTAGAAGGAAGGGACAATAACATGAGCTTAACTTGAATGCAAAATTCATCATACAATGCAAAATGCAAGGTAGAACTTACAGGAAAAATCACTTAACCAATACAAAAGTGAAGCAAATGCGAAACACGAGAAAAGTAGCAACAAGGGGAGGCATGGAAAACTATCTCAACCAACATAAGAGGGGGAAAACATATCTAGAACCGAGAGGATTTTTTAAAAAAATGCTTTTAATTGAAAAATGTTGATAAAAACCATAATTTAAAAAAAAAAGCACTTACATTTTTAAAATCCAATTAAAAATTACTTGATTAAAAACCATAAATGTAACAACCTCCATATTTAGCGGTGCCTCCAAACTTAGTTGTAGCTAGCTAGATATAAGCTGGAAAACACACAGTAACTTGCACATGCAAAACCACAAAACTCACACAAACTCCAAAACCGGATGGTTAACCATGTTAACAAGATTCCAAAATAATGAAAACTTGCACGAGAAACCTAAAAACTAGAAAACAAAGTAATAGAAACCAGTTAATCGAGTGCACATTTAATGGAGTCGTGAACGCTTCATGTAGTAAGTAAGAGATTGAATCAAGTACATAAAGACAACGGTGTGTCGACATCTTCATGGATTAAAAAGAGACGTGCATATAGGAGTACTATGTAACTCATATGCATGACACATTTACACAACCCTAACTAACCCTATTGACGTATTCCATTATGAACTATTCTTGCTAAGTGAGATGACTAGCCATCAATGGTGGAAAATTCATCGAATGATGACAAAACAAGTCATATACACCAACAACAGAGTGACCTTTGTGGGTGGAGAAGTGGAAGTAGGATATGTCTCTTAGAATTTCACACTTCTCTTGATATAGATATGATGAGTGGTGGGGTTCAAAATTCTATAACCCTTCACACCTTCGGGATACCCGACGAAGATACAAGGTTTGGATTTTGGTTCCAAGGCCTTGCATTTCTTCTTGGGTATTTGAGCCATGGCAATTGAATCGAAGACACAAAAGTGCTCAACATCAGGTTTGTGTCCATACCAAGCCTCAAAGGGTGTCATCCCTTTTACTATTTTGTGTGGAATTTGGGTTGGAATGTAACAAATACGATACACAAGTTTTTCAACCCAATACTATGGAGGAAGGGATTTAGATTGAATCATGCAAGTGGCCATCTCCTTAAGAGTTTTGTTATTTCTTTCTGCAACTCCATTTTTGAAGGGTTGAAATAAATGGTACATTGCAAAGCAATCCCTTAAAAGGTGTTAAAATTATCAAACATATTACTCATTTAATCACCTCCATTATCAGTTCTAAGAACCTTGATAGACCTTTTGGCTTGTTTCTCAATGAGATTCTTGAAGTTCCAAAAGTGATAAAAAACTTCATATTTCTATTTGAGAAAGTAAACCCACGTATAACGTGAAAATTCATCAATGAAGGTAAGTATGTATTGAGCTCTAGTGAATGAAGGAGATAAAAAGGGCCATAAATGTCACTATGGACAAGCTCAAGGGTATGAAAAGCTCTCCAGGATTTTCCCTTACCAAATTTCTCTTCATGGTTCTTCAAAGGAGCACAACCATCACATAGATCCTTCAAAAATTTGATGCAAGGAAATCCATTGACCATCTCATGTTGGCTCAATTGTTCAAGGTAATGGTAGTTTAAATGGCCAAACCATTCATGTCATAGCTTACTAACATCATCTGCATGAGTTAGTAAGGCGGTAGGAGAAGAGTTGGGAGAAAAGTGGGAAATGGTGTGCAGTAGGCACGTGGTTTATCTTTCCCTCTGTCATTGTAGACTCGTTGTGTAGCTCTCTAATGATCACCAAGTTAGGTTTGAATTCCATGCGCATCCCTCAAATTGATATGGGATATTTAGTAGACTGATAAGATATTGGTAGAAATTTGGGGAATATTAAGGACATTATTGAAGGTTCCACCATCAACTTCCATTGATCCACTACCAACTATTGCAATGGATGTATTATCACCCAAAGTGATTTGGGACATGCTATAAGGTTCTACGTTAGAAAACTTAACGTGTGAAGAACCCATGTGGTGCGAGGCACCAAAATCTATAACCCATGTCAATGAAGGAAATACTCTAGCTATGAGGGATTTTCCTTTCTTCTTCTCAAACTTGTTTTCCTTTGCCTTAGAAGACTCGGGTTTTGGAGAATTTTTCTTGATAGACTCGAGAACACCTATATTATTCTTCTCAAGTAAATGAGTAAGGTGGTCAATTTTTTTCTCATGCATTGATGCTCTTCATGTCCTGAATTCTTGCAATAGGAACACTTGCACTTCTCCTTCTTTGGTTTATACTTAGAAGTAGAGGAATAAGTACTCGTGTTAAATTTGGATTAGGTGGAATTAACTTCTTTCTTAGTTGGTTCTTTTTCTCTTATTTCTTCAATTGTTTCTTCTCCTTTCCTTTACCATTACTTGTTATTAGGGCATGTGACTTGGACTTGATTATACCATTTGAATCAACTTGTCATGTTCTCAAATGAGTTGGGAAGAAAAGTTGTCAAATGAGGGCATCTTCCAAGCAGTCCCTAAATCTTCTTTCATGGTGTGAAGGTAGAAATGAAGATAAAGTATTTGGGTCCAATCTTTAAAATAATGGATAAGGTCGACTGGGAATCCTTTTTATCAACTCCAAAATATTTTAATGACAGATTTCATATGGAAAATTTGGAGAAGAAGACCTATAGGTTAACAGAGTTATTAGGATGCAAACCTAGGAGTTCATTTTCTAACTCGTGAGCTCTCATGTCATCTTTATTTCCAAACATGTCATCTAGATTTTCCAGGCCCTGTCAAGTGTTGTGGAAGACTCAATGTGAAACAGAAGGTCATGAGCAATGGACATACAAAGAGGACCTAGGAGTTCATATAATCAGTTAAACCACTTAGATTTCTCAGGTTTGGTTTTTAGTTCTTTCTTCGCTCCCATAGTGATGCAAGTCACCCTTTGCCCCGTAGTGTGACTATCATTTTGGATTTCCATTCATGAAAGTTAAACGACATGAGAAAAGGAACATTAGTATCCATCATGAGGAATGAGAAAACAAAAATGTGGAAAAGAAAGGAAATGCACACACACACGCGTCAAAATAATAGTTTTACCCCTTTTTTGTAACACTTTATAAATAGTGTGTTAATTACAATTTGATGTTTCCATGCAACGTGAAATATTTTTCTATTCTCCTAACGATTGGAAGATTCTACACAAGTGTGGAGACCATAATAAGTTTCAATCATGTGCAAGAGAAATAACATTGTAACTAGCACAATCAAGTCTAAAATAAATGAAAAGGGAAAAAACAAAGTTATGTGTGAGAAAAAAGTCTTAATTCATGATTTGGTTCCCTTGCTTTGCGCAGGTTGTGGCAAAGACACTAACTAACCATAAAAAATAATAAGAGCATGAGTACAATAGGACCAAAAAAGGGCTTAGAAAAGAACAACAAGAACCATAGTTGAGGACCCAAAAATGTAATTTCTCCTTTAATTGATTTAACATTAGTTTTAATCGATCTTAATTAAATTAACCTAATTAGATTAAGAAAAAAACTAAGTAATAAAGGGAGAAGAGGTTACCTTGGAACTAGCCCAACTCGTCAAGTTGGTGGCAAGCTAACTCGTTGAGTTGAGGTGGAGGAGTTGAGCAAGAGGTGAGTTGGATTGGAGTTCACGCAAGTAGAAAAGTTGACGAGTGGGTGGCTATGTTGGGCTTTGAATTGAGTTGGTGGTTTAAAGTCCATGGTGAGTTGAAGAAATGGGCGCAACAGAGTTGAATTCGGTGATATCCTCAAGTAGTGCACAATCGTAGGTGAGACGGAGAGATGCGACGAAATGACGAGTTAGAAATAGGATTCCTTCGACATCCACCCAAGGCTTCATAGTTAAAACAAGTGAGCTACATATGAGGGTGATATGAGGAACAAATAGACATGGGAGATAAGAATTGACTTTGAGAAGCTCGATGCGGTGATGTCGATAAGGTTTGAGGTTGGACAACTCGGGTGACACACATATCAAAGATCCCAATACGAGTGACTCCATGGTTGAATGAGGCACAAAATGAGATCGGGCTATCCAATGCACATGATGGCGAATAACATGACATGGCAAGATGGACAGATTGAGGTCAAGTTGGGCTAGGAGGTTACTCAACGAATACAACTAAGAAGGATCTTGGGGCGATCGACGGGTTGAATGGCGAGCTAGGGAGGAGGAAGAGCTTGGAAGTGAAAAATGCGGTGAGAAAATATATGGGTGTGATAAATAATGGTGATCCAGAGGATGATTTGCATTACAACAATGAGCTCAAGAGATGAGCTAAAGGTAGTACAATGCACTAGGGAGTTCAACAAAGGGATGTCACCGTAGGAGCAACTTGTTGGACAAGCTAGAGCAGCTCGACAGAGTTGGGGGTGAGTTGTCCCAAAAACTAAACTTCCACTCATAGAAAATTTTGTAGATTTTGTGTCTAACCTTTCAAACCTACACACACTCCAAAACACACAAGACTAAGTACGAAACTCCCATAAAACTAAGTTAATCGTATAAGGCCAATATTACACAAATACCAATACAGATCAAAAAATTGCACTATGATATAATAAAAAACATGAAATTGAGAGTAATTTGTAATAATAAAGTGAATGACATGTTTATCGAGATGGATCTCGAGATACCATGAAAGTGGGCACCAAGATCTCTTAGATTACGTGCACATCAATGGAGTTGCACTTGAAATGAAAACCCAAATTTTTTCCAAGTAATTAGCAAGCAAAAATTAACTCAAGGAACTTGTGCATGGAAATAAAATAATCTATTCATACTCATAGATCAAAAATGATAAATACATATGGGGAGTGATGTGTAACTCCCATGCCTGGACTTGTCATACTTTAATGATGGAGTGAGGAGTTACAATGCTAGAATAGCATGTAACTCCCATATGACAATGAGGTATATGACATGGTATGACATATTCCATGACATAATCTATCATATGTCATATAACTCCCTAAAATACCTATGACTCACCTAAGTGAGATGACTCACCATGTGTGAGGTGTAATTAACCTAATAAACTATTAATGGTAAAATAATACCCACACACCAACATTTATTCCTAGACAGTGCAAGAGAGAGGGTGAGAGAATATTTTTTTATTCGACGTAAACATTGATTTTCCTTCCACAATATACGGTTGGAATGAGGATTTGAATTCATAATGTTCACATTTAATCATAAAGTTTGACAATCATGTTTCTAGAATAAAGTTCCTATAAATTCATGTTTATTATGTAAATACCGCTTAGCTTTTAACAAGTAACAAGAGTCTGCCGCTAAGTTGTATTGTAACATACAAAATAAGGAGGTTGAAAAAAAAAAAACAAATCCAAAAATACCAAACTTATCTAGGGGTTCCCAAGAGCTACATGCATTACCAAAGTACCCCAAAATAATTCTCATAAGTCACAACAAGAGATTTGATGAAGGCTAATTTATGGAGCCAAAAGTTTACTTTTAAGAGTTGAAGGAATTTGTTTGATGCCTTAGAGATTAAAGTTGGTATGGACTAACCCCAGAATAGTATCACTCAATGAGTGGGTTCCAAATCTATCACTTTCAAAACCTTATCACCAATTATGATTATAATGTGACATAATTTGATTATTATAAAAACATCAAACTTTCTTACCAAGAGAACACCCACATACCAAGAAGGGGAATCGTAACAAATCACCCAAAACACATTCGTTGAAGCATATACTTAAACAAATAGGTTTATAACGTGGTATGCATCAAAACAAACAAAAACAATATGACATAAATATATCTATAGTTGGGTCCCTATAAACACATTTCTTCATGCACAATTTCTAAAAGAACCCAAGTATATCAATATCTTTCACAGGAATTTTGTAGTCCAATACGTCAATGCCCTCCCAAACAAAACTAAAAGGACCCAGTTAGAACATTCAATATTCTTATCAGTGAACCCTCATATCCCAAAAGAACACTATCTTCCATAAACCATAATTATGAAAGAGTGAGCCATCCCAAGCTCGATCCATGAAGTCTAAAATGATTGTCATATTTATTTCAATGATGAAGAATATCATCATAGGATGCAAAAAGAAACATGAATCATTGTCAAATCCACCAACCGATATTTCATATCATAAAGCACACTTCACCCAAAAATAGAGCATCATGAGGGTCACTCAACCATAGAGGACCAAATATCATAGGAGTCTCTCAACCATAGAGGACTCAATATCATATATGTCTCTCCACCATATGAGGACCAAATATCATAAGTGTCACTCCACCATAGGAGGACTGAGTATCAAGTATCCAAGTGAGGCTAGGCCACTTCATGGTCCTGGACACATAGAGCCTCATCACCTTAAAACCAAGGGCATGTCTTACTGACACAAATCATGTAGTCATGACACCTTGGGCGTACCCCATACGAAAGGTGTGCACAACATGAACAAGATAGAACTAGTTCATCAATAAGCAAGAAAAACCACGTAACATTCTTGATGACATTTAGCCAAGTGGCGTTAAAACCGTGAAGCTACAAGTTACCAAAAGAAATAAAATCCAAGAAATCTCGCGAGTCATACAAAAATGGATAAGTAGCTAGATTAATACCATGAAAATCTCGCAAGAAAAAAAAAAAGATCGTTGAAGCTTCTTAATAAATCAAATATATAACAATGTTGGTTCTTAGAGAGCCATGTTTACAAATAAAACACATATGAAAATACCCATATCACAATTATTGTGAAACCTTTCATGGGTTGCTATAGGGGTGTTATAGCATCAAGTGCACATCTCAACATATAAACATAATAAATTATGAAATAATGTAGCTGCATATCTTTGATTGAATCATAATCTCCCAAAACATCTCTAATCTAAAATAAAATCATTTACCTCCTAAAAGGGAAAGATCATATTTATGCGAAGAGTAATTATGTTATATTTCTTCATATTAAACATTTGAGTCTCATACAAACATTATATAGGTGTTGTATCTCCTACAAATAAGGAGATTAGTTTACCAACACATTATTAGCTCCAAAAAATCTCTATTACAAGTGTGTTGTTACTCACGTAACAACTCACTATGCAAATATCTAATTAACTTAATTATTTACTAATCGAAATGGAGCACTAATAAATATGAATTCCCAACATTCCCCCTTAGTGTGAACATGGGAAGAAAGCACTTCTCAAGATCTGGGAATAGAATCGTATGCCTCTGCATACTTTTAGGTATGCATATTGTTGGCTTGGATCTTGTTGTATGGATCGTGTTGCACATTACCAATCCGCTTCACCACAGTGAATCCCATACCAGATGATCACACTTCCATCGATTCACCTACATACGCGAACTCAACAGTTCCTGCTTTCACTTCCAGTGAATGCCCTTTCACCAGTCAATCGATGTTAGAAATATGACAATTAGAGAATCTCAACAATCGAGGATAAATCCGGTTCAACCCTCATATACAATTGTTCTCGAATCCATAATGCATATTCTCCTTGTTTTAATCATAACATGAGAAGGAAACTACACACCATTTTATTAAACACACACCACATAACTAAAAAAAAGATGCCACCATACCAAAATGTGGCCCCATTGTTGTGGTGACGAGAGGTATTGATCGGCCTCCTTCCTCCGATGCCTCCATCCTCTAGTGAAAGGCTAATAACTCATCTTGATTTGGCATTGAGGCTCTTTGAATAATTCACCCCCATAAGATGGACATCGTATACAAGTGAAAACGCGTCCAATAATTGAAAAGTGACGCATTTTTTTGGGGCTTTTACTATGACTCAATTTTTGAATTTTTATAATGACACAAAAAAAGGACTCAATAACCTATTATTCACCTAAACATACTATTTGAAACGAGACAATAGACAAGGTGATAATAACTCAAACTTGATAAGACAAAACTTGACTTTGAATAACTCTATGAACCAACATTTTATAATATTCACCTAGATATAGATTATGGAATTAACATTGACATACACATTGATGTCTTACAATAACCACAGGACAATTCTTGACTAAAACTTTTGACATAAAATAAAATACCTATTTGACTCTTATGGAAAGTGTGTTAAATGACATCACAAGTAAAACTATCGACTTGAATAACTAAATACCTAAAAACATATAGCCTCACAAAATAAGAAATATACTAGTTCACCTATGACTCTTTAACATATGGCTCTTTCATCACCAAATAGCTTAAGGAAATCCACATACCACTTAAAATTTGTAACCCGATTATCATTTTTGACAATTCATGTGGGTGGCATGTTTGGAAGATAGCGTTGAGACCGAGGTGGGTATGAATAAAACTTCGTGGCCAATGATACAATGAATGGAGATCTGGCAGAACTTTTACGTGGGTAGAGCTTGCAAGTTATTCCATCTAAATGCAATGAGTATCGTACAGCTGTGTAGAGAACTCAAGCCTGGCATGAAAATGTCAAATGCACAGGGATAGGAGCCACATCAACAAAGACTCGTACACGCTCCATTTGTTTTTAATTTTTAAAATACTTAATAGATTTCTGCCTTGAATGCGTTGTGTTGAATCTCGATCAGGATAGAAGATCTGATATAAATTCTAGATATGAACCTAAATTGGTGGCCAAGCCTTTTAGTGACAGGTATAGGTATTTGCATGAATAGAGGCACGCAAGACTTGAACACAAGCTTGTACCTGAAGCCTGAACTATTGAATGCCAAGAAAAAATATTAAAACTCAAATTTTTAAGCGCCTGTGCACTCATAGATAGTTTACCAAAAAAGTGATTATAGTCGCAGCAAAACGAAGTTTATATACTCAATCCATAGCGAAACACCAATCTAATAAACAAATTCTCCAGAGGTCATCCATCATATGAATCACATAACAAACAAAACTAATTAATTGTCTCTTACCGGATAAAAGGAAAGAGCAGATTTATGTAAGAATAATTATGCTATATTTTTTCATATTAAACATTTGAGTCTCGTACAAACATTATATAGGTGTTGTATCTCCTACAAATAAGGAGATTAGTTTACCAACGCAGTATTAGCTCCTAGCAAATCTCTATTAGAGTGTGTTGTTACTTACGTAATAACTCACTTTGTGTAAAATGTCTAATTAACTTAATTATTTACTAACCAAAATGGAGCACTAATCAATATGAATTCCCAACACTTACATTAGAAATAACATACTCAAGGATGTCAACATGACTAGAGAAAAGACTTTTCTAATAATGGTATCACTTAGAGAGTGTTATGATTAGTCAATTGGATAGTCCAAAATTGTTCATTGTAGTTGACCAAGGGTTAGAGTTGGAATATCTAAAGGGAAATTAGAATCGGTCAATGCATCGATGTAGGATTGAATAGTGAAGAAAGTTTTGCGATCTAGGAGGAAATCATGTCAATGTAGTTATTTGACCATCTAGGAGGAAAAGGGTCATCGAGGAGATTTGATAGGATAAGAATAGTTTTCAAATGTGCAAGAATAAATCTATGATTCCTTATGACTGTAACATTAATTAACCTATGATAAGTCAATAGTGTATCCATAATGCGAAAAAAAGACAGGTAGAAAAATGTGTGAAGCCAAGTTAAGTGTTTCCATAAGGTAAATAAGTCTTCCAAGTACCACCTATTGCGAATGTTTAATGTCACCAAAATACCATACACACTATCACAACATTGATGAATAGAATTCAAGAGTAGATAACCAATCTTTTGATATATTTCATATCGATCTCTAAGTGTTACCCATAGTACCACTCTCCAAAAGTTGTATCAGGACCATAATTTGATCATCTTTATGGGTCCCTTACATGCAGTACCGAACTATAATATGGGATTGGGGGCCCACGAGACAACATGCTCATCGGGATCCACATACCTAGTACAATTAGTGGACCGGATGGTCACCTCAATGACTTTGCATTACCCGCCATAGGTCTCAACATGACACACACACAAAGACAAATACACAAGACCCTTTACTAATCTATCCCGCAGATTCAAGTGTTTGAACCTCCGCTTTGAAACCAACTATAAATTTCATGACCCAAAAGAGCCATCTAGATGCCCCATAAAAAAATTGAGACATTTTTTTGAAATTTTTGTTAAGAATTAAACTTGATTTAACCAATATTATTCCCAAACAATTAAATATCTAAGGATGAATAGAACTTACAATGATAATTACACCTCATTACCATTTCTCACACGATTAAGGCTTGCTTAAGTTTAATATAACCTATGACACCAAGGGGTATATAATTCACCTTCAAGATATGATGTGTAACCATTAGCTATCCCTTATCATTAATCATTATTATTCCAACACCATAAAATTCATTAGGTAGTATTAAGAGTGGACATGCAACACCATATTCCCATTTACGTAGTTTATGGATAGTAAAGAAATCGTCTTTGTTAACTTGTATCATGAGGGTTGTTGAAAATTAACTAGGTATTGTAAGGTACGTAATCAATGCTTCCAGTTAACGATAAAGTGAAATAATTAATCCAATGTCGTTGGTTCCGCTAAGGGGTCGGGTAGGAGATATAAACCACATTATGGATATGCTAACATCATTAATTCGGTTAAATCGAATATCATTTATGTCTTTGTTTTATGGCACCCAAAGGGGGTGACTTTGGTCTAGAGCGACTTTAAGAGCATTACAAAGTGACATATTTAATTATACCAAGTTAAAGAACTTAAGTGGGAAGTATATAAATGATCAACATATTATTCACGATTATACGTGTTAGCTACGTTTGATGGAAGTTAAATAAGTTTATTGCATTTTTCCTTGCCACGACTTGGTTTGTGAAGTAATGAACTTAAATAGATTAATTTTAGGTTATTTAAACTAGGCATGAGTCCCATTTGGCCCCATCTAATTGGTCCCATGCCCATTTGCACTAAAAATCCATTAAGAAAATTTTTAAATAATTTTTATTTATCCAATTTGCTAAGATGAAGGCACTTGTCCATTCAAAGGCAACCAAAGGAGCAAGTGGGGGATATTTGGTGGATAGAGGGCCCCAAGATCGAATGAATCTTCAAAGTTGTTCTTAGGTATAGTTGTGAAGGCCTAATTTTTATTTTAAACACTTTATTACTTTTTGTTTCATTCTCCTTTCTTCCTCTCATATCTCTTGTTTATTTTATTGTAGGTTGGAGAATATTTCATAGAGACTCCAAAGGAGATTTTCTTTTTTATATTATTTTGTTTCATTTCTTTTCTTTCCTCGTATTTCATTTCTTACCCTCCTTAGGGTTTTAAATATATATATACCCTAAGAATGCAGCCTATGTGTGGATATAAGAATGGTGAACTTCCACAAGAAGGATAAGCCCTAATGCAATACAATGGGATTTGGGGGAATTTTATTCCAAACATTTAAAATATGAGGGTAGTGAGTATGTGCGAAATATATACATATGTTTTTATTTGTATTAAATTATATTCCCTAAATAGGGGTGGTTGTGTATATGTGTGTATGCCCAAGTCTCTATCACACATAAGGCAAATGACTTAATGGAGGAATATCCCACAAAATTAAAAAAACAAAACAAAATCCACTCCAAATTTCAAAGTGGCTCATAAAACAAGTTCATTAATTTGGATGTGGACAAAAGAGGCTCAAATGGGAGGGAAAGGACCATTTGAACCTTTAAAAAGGCCCCCTACCCATAGGTAGGGTCCAAGGGTCCATTTTAGTGTAAATGAGACCCCCAACAAGTAAAGCAACCTTTACAAATTCCACTTTTAGCCAAAATTTGGGTTTAGGAAAAGTGGCACACTTTGAGAGGTGGTGAGACCCACCTACCTATACTATTCTTAGGTGGTCCCACACCTCCTTAAACATGATTAATTAGCAAAAACACCACTAATACAAGTAGGGATCATTAGACCTTTAAAATGACTTTAAACAAAAGGTTAAAATAATTATCACTAAAATGAGTCCAAAGAGGAAACAACCCATGGTGCTGTATCAAATGACGAAACATACACAAGGATAATGGTTTTCTAATATCTACATACAACAAAGGACAAGCAAGACAAAACTGATCAAATAAAGGGGTGATGATTCACCAAGATGGTCAATTATGCAATCTTGGAGTGCGAAACCCAGAGTCACACATTTTCTTGTAGTGAACATCTAATCTGCACACTCAATTCACACGTCATCATAGCTACTTGATACAATGAACCAAGTGAAATGGTACTACATACGTCCAAATAGTCAAATCCACCTCAAACTAAACCATTCAGATTAATTAATCAACTTTTATCCATAATGAGATAAATAACTAAAACGATAAGCATCTATAATATATCAAGATATAATCCATGTAAATCTCATCTCATCCATAAGAACATTACTAAAATACACTATAATGAAAATAGTAGTAAATTGATATCGTACACCTTGCATGTTATCATGTTAGAAACAAGTTAGAAACTAATCACTACATGACGACACAATCATAGTTATTTAAATCGAATAGTCATGATAGTATCAATTCAAATATCCCAATCATAAATAACACATAGAGTTAACGTCATTAAAGGGAGCAAAACTAGTGGGCACTACATCCCCTTCCCTATAAATAGAATTCCTCCTGGAATTCATTGGAAGGGGTAAGAATAAAAAACCTCAAAGGTGTCGCCTCCTCCCACACACTTGATTTTCTTAGCAAAATATGTCCCTCAGAAACCAAATTTGTTTCAACATCATGTGTACCAAGGAATGAGAAACTATTAAGAAAGAATATTATAGCTACCCAAAAATAAATTTATCTTCTTCATCATCTCAAATTATCTACGAGGTTTATCATGGTTGAGTGTATGACATAACAATCACTCTTAAGGAAATTGTTCACTGGGAAGTCAAGGAACATCAACTATCATTTTAGAAAGATTGACAAGTTGTGCGTGCATGATGTGCATGAAGCCACCTATGGGAATGACATACATCAAACAAAGAAGAAAAATTTTCCATCTTGTGTGAAATTCCACTTCATGTTCATCCTCCTACTTGACAAAATGGAAAATTGCCAACAGGACCCCAAATACTCACTAGAATTATCACTTTACTTGTAAGGGTCAACGATGTTGGTTTATGCAACACAAAACTTAATGACAAAGGTGATAACTCGTATTTTACATAAATATCTAAAAGGGTGCATATAACACACCAAGGTACATAAAATGATACAAAAGTATCTCCCATATAACCACATACTTAAAATAATCACTCTTTTTGTTTTAAAGTTTCCATAGCTTAATCCTTTACTGCGCATATCATATTTCACACCCAAAAAATGATTTATAAATCCAAGAAAGGATAGAACAATTATCTTTTGATATGAAGTTATTCAAAGTCCTATCATGTTAATCAAGTCCATACCTCCACATCCCAAAACATGACACCCTCATCTATTGAAAATAAATAACCGGTTTTGAAACTCAACCTGGCACATCAGGAATTTAAAATGATCACAAGCATTACCAATATGGCCATAATAAATCTCAAGTGAGCTAGGTGGAGTAGGTGTTTAAAAAGGTCCAAAAACTATCAAAATTACTAGGGAAACCCCCTAAAATATTTCTTAGGCAAATCTGCTCTTTCACATTTTCCAAAGAAGTCAAGAGGAACAAAAGTACGTTCCCTCCAAATGGAAAGTAAGATTCCAATATTTCTCCATATCCGTAACATATGTTTCTTAAAATTTCCAATTAACCTAGGTCACCAATGACCATTAAGTCCAAAAGGGGGTATTTCCCTCAAAACTAGAGGCATACGGTTGTTTTCAGAAAAGGAACACAAGTTACAATCTTGTTGAGCTATTGAACAATAAGGTTACGATGGTCAATATTGAATCCTTTAATAAGGACCACACACATTCAAACTCCAAGAATGCATTGCAAGACGGAGAAATACCATTTTCAAAGGATGTCATCATCCATGGTAGGTGGAAGGATTAAGTAGTTGCCACTTTTAGTATGTTGTAATGTAGAGTCAACCCTTTTCTATTAACAAGTTATAGGGTCTATCATGGGAATAAAACCTTACACATATGTCTTCTGTTCCCATAGTAATCAATGGAAGATACATAATGTAAAACAACGTGTATTTATGTTATATGCATTATATATGTTTATAATTTTTTATCTCAAAATAGGACATGTGGAACGTTCTAATAAAAAATACAACCAAAACTTAGTATAAAATTGAGATAAAAAGTTCATAAAGTAACGCAAAAAGCACATTTCAATTGGTTCAACCATTTAGATCACTTATTTTCTAGATTTTAGGGGCATAAGAAATAACATTTACCTACAACCAAGGTTGTTTATTTATATATTCTAGTTATGCTCAAATACATATAGTTATCCACATTGTATTCTTAGTTATAAGGTACAAGTTATAAATACACTTATAGATATAATTCTTGTGAGTTTCCAATTATTGTGTTATTTGATCTTAGTATCTCTTAAATTCTCACCATCGTGTACCAACACCAATGTTGGTATAAAATCTCACCTCACCATTGTGGCGTTTGGATAACCATTTTACTCCTAGAGAGGTGTGAGAGAGAGGGTGAGATAATAGATTTTTATTCTCATTTAAAACATTGATTTTCCTTCCACAAGATAGGGTTAGAGTGAGGATTCAAATTCATAATGTTCACATTTAAGCATTAAGTTTGAAAACCATGTCTCTGTCAGAACGCCAAGGATCCGTTGAATTGAAGAGTGCACTAGTGATAAATGTGAGACATGAATTGCACAAAGGCACGACTAAGCACACACATACAAATATGCAAGTTATGAGGAACAATGAGATAAAATGAAAAAGGAAAGAATGGATCCAAATCAGCTCAATGATCCATATCATTATTTTGCAGGTGATGTACATATAGGAGGAGGGAAGTCGCAACTACCACTTAGATTATTGGTGAATAACGCCATTAACTAATACTAGCAGTAGAGTTGACTCCACACAACTAGTAAGCTAACTCAACATAACTGGTAAGCTAACTCAACACAACTTGGTACACCTAAGCAAGCATATCCCATGAGTGTAGGAAAGCTCCAAGTAAATAAACAAATACAAGGAAAATGAATATCCTACACTAACACCCCCATAAGCACAACTTAGGTGGGAAGTGAAAAAGGAAAGTGGGTCCTGACAACAAGGTCTGATGAGGTACCCACGTATAATGCATCTCTCACAAAGATAGAGTAAAAGGAGAAAACCTAATGGGAAAAAACTCCCCCAAAAGAGAGACAAGAAACTCAAGAAAACTAGAGAAGAAGAAGTGGGTCTTGGTAACTTGACTTGATGAGGTACCCATGTACAATGATCATCCCCTAGAGTAGAGAGAGAAAGAAGTGAGGACAAGAAGGTCCCCTAAGAAGAGTTTTGATGATGTGGTCCTCTATATAAAGACTAAAGAGAATCCACTTGCACCGAAAAATGTTCCTACCCTTGGGAAGGACAAAAAAAGATCATTGAAATTTGACCCACTCCACAAAAGAAGAATCCTGCAATACTTTGATCTCTGCATCTAGTATGTAACTGAAAGGTGGCATAGGTATGGAAAAAGTGTGCACGAAATATAATGAGAATGTCACTGTAGTATACATGTCAGAGAAATAAAATGGTGGGGGCCCAATAATCCTCACAAATGGATCCACAAGAAGAGGTGGATCATGAAACATCTCTGAAATAGTGGAAGTGACAAATGTCCCAAGGGGGAACTCCCAACGAGAGAGATGAATGGGTCCTCCAGAATGTGTGATAGATCAATCGAAGCATATTCATGTAATGAAACACAAGTGGAATCTACAAATAGAAAACTTAGGTCATCAGATACTCATCCAAATGGGGTTGCTCAATGAGAGCAATGTTTGACAAGAATATATAAGCATCATAACATGAAAGTAAGGAGAGTGTGCTCAGAGCAATATCCTATGGCAAATGGTCAACATGGGACTCATAAGTAGCAACAGTGTAGAAGAACACTCAACAATGAAAGGGATGTGAGAAGGGGAGAATCTATGGTGGCACTAGAGTGGTCTAGGGAAGCGTCGCTCTTAGATGGTGAAACAAGGTCACCATGCAGTTGTCGGATAATGGTCCATGAAGCGAAAGGGAACTCAGTGTGCTCAAACAAATGTAATGTATCCCTATAAATAGTAAGACCGAGAAGGCCATATACCTCATCATTGTGGTTAAACCACTCATCCTTCTATAGAGGCTCATCAGGCTCAGGAACAAGACCATGGAGGTAGGGAACAAACGTGCATAGTGCAATGATTGATAATACATGCCTTCCAAGATAGAAATTTCCTAGAGTTGAGCATAACAACAAAATGGTGAAACTCCATAATGTAGATAAACCCCCAAAATTATCCCAAATGGCACTTTATAACTTAGTGCGAAAAGTACAAGTCCCCATAGAGTTTTACAAGAACCCCCAAATGTGGCACTTTATAAAGTAGTGTATTTACAAAAATAAATGAATCCATCATGTAGAGCATGAGAAAACATGCACTTTTGACCAAAATAGTGCTCAAATCTGAGCCATCGATCAAAAGTTATAGCAAATACAATTTCTCAGAATAATGGCTTATTTAATTAAAATTTTGCAAACTTAATTAAAAAACACCTAAAATGAGAGGAAAGGGTGTTATGCATATACTCATTGGAACTGGAAAAGAATGAAGAATGCAATGGTTTAATTTTTGCGGGGAAATTGGCTCATGTCAACCCAAGCCTCACACTTCGTCTTTGACAAGTGAACATACAAGCTTAATTAAACACTTAAAATTCCTTCTTAAAGTAATAAAACAAAATGACTTCCATTCCAAAGTGATAAAGGCTTGTTTTTTAATGCTAAAGTCATACAAGTTGGAAAATTATGCAAAGAATGATTAATACCACCCTTTTGCCACTTGGATGTGGGCCCACCAACGAGGAATATGTTGGTTTTAGGGATTAAAGGCCAAAATTTCTGATTTTCTTTGTTGTTATGGCATTGCCCAACTCCAAAAGGAAGGTTGCAGATCCCCCAAAGGCTTGGAGACCACCAAGGAAGGTGATTTCAGGTCGTGGAATCCAAAAAATTCCCAACACCTCAAACCTACAAAAAACGCCCAATGTAAGAAAAAAACACATTTCTTTGTTGTTAAAATCTAATTTGTGGCCGCTAAAGACCAAAAAATAGACTTATACAGTAAATACAACTCAATACCAATAGATCCAAGGGTGTTGCGAAAGGTTTAGGTGTCATTTTCGATGTATAAGGATTGAAACTCGAAAAAAATATTTTTAAAACCCTTAGGCGTCAAAACACACAATATGGGTTGTTCGGACTTTGTTGCGAGTTTGTAACGCCACCGAATCGGAAAAAAATGCCCTTTACAAGTCTGAACATGCATGCAAAGAACTACCATAGGTGAAAATTCCCTTCATAGGTCTACAATTGCATGTATGGGCCTAAAAAATAATCTCAGTGTATATATCTTTATACGGTCTACAAATACCTCTAGAAGCTGCGAAATAGGTTGAACAAACACGAACCGAAAAAAATAAGAAAATACAAACACCCAACACTAAAACTATTGCAACAATAACCTCATGTAAAAATAACAAAATAACAACTAGATAATCTCAATACCGGTGTGGCTCATACCATATCGGGAACACAAGGGATCCGTTGAATCGAACAATGCACCGGTGAGAAATGTGTGACGTGAATTGCGAAAAAGCAAGACTAAGCACACACATAAAAATATGTACGTTATGAGGAACAATGAGATAAAATGCAAAAGGAAAGAATGGCTCCAAATCAACTCAATGCTCCATATCATAATGATGTAAGTGATGTACATATAGGAGGAGGAAAGTGCAACTACCACCTAGATTAGTGGTGAATAAATCTCACTAATTGATATTGGCAGTAGAGTTGACTCCACACAACTAGTAAGCTAACTCAACACAACTGGTAAGCTAACTCAACACAACTGGTACACCTAAGCAAGCATATCCCATGAGTGTAGGAAATCTCCAAATAAATAAACAAATACAAGGAAAATGAATATCCTAAACTAACAATCTCTAGAATAAAGTTCCTATAGATTTGTGTTTATTACTCATCCACATTAGCTTTTAACGAGTAATAAGGTCCCGCCAAACCAGTATTGTGACGTCAAAAGTGAGGAGGTTAAATAAAAGACCACTAAACAAATCCAAACATGCCAATCTTATGTAGGGGTTCCCAAGAGCTACATGCATTACCAAAGCACCCCAAAACAATTCTCATAAGTCACAATGAGAGAATCGATGAAGGTTAATTTATGGAGCCCAAAGTTTACTTTTAAGAGTTCAAGGAATTTGTTTCAGTACCTGAGAGAATAAAGTGGGTATAGACTAACCCCAAAATCAGATCACTCAAAGCATGGGTACCAAATCTATCACTTTCAAAACCTTATCACCAATTATGACTCTAATATGACATAAATAGATTATAATAAAAACATCACACTTTCTTACCAAGAGAACTCCCACATACCAAGAAGGGGGTCATAAAAATCACCCAAACACATCCACAAAGCATATACTCGATACCAATGGGTTTATAGCATGGTATGCATCGAAAAAACCAAAAATCATATGACATAAACACATCTATAACTAGGTCCCTATAAACACATTTCTTCATGCACAATGTGTAAAAGAACCCAAGTGTATCAATATTTGTCATAGGAATTTTGTAGTCCACGTCCATGTCCTCCAAAAGAAAACTAAAAGGACCAAGTTAGAGCATCTATTCTACCTATTGGTGAACCCACATATCCCAAAAGTACACTATCTTCTAGTAAACCATGATTATGAAAGAGTGAGCCATTTGAATCCTAATCCATGAAGTCCGAACGGATTGTCATATAGATTTCAATGATTAAGAATATCACCATAGGATGCAAAGAGAAACATGAATCATTGTCAAATCCACTCAACCAATACTCCGTATCATAAAGGAGACTTCATCCAAGAAAATAGAGCATCATGAGAGTCACTCAACCATAGAGGACCGAGAATCATAGGAGTCTCTCAACCATAGAGGAATCAATAGTATATATGTCTCTCCATCGTATGAGAATCAAGTATCACAATTGTCACTCCACCATAGGATGAGTGAGTATACAATATCTAAGTGAGGTTGGGTTACTACATGGTCCTAGACACATAGAGTCTCATCACATAAAAATCAAGGGCATGTCCTACAACACCAAGCATGTAGTCATGACACCTTGGGCATACCCCTATAGGACATATGTACACAACACAAACAAAATAGAACCATCTCATCAACAAGAAATAAAAACCACATAACATTGTTGATGATATTAAGCCAAGTGGCCTAAAAAACCATAAAGCTTTGAGTTACCAAAATAAATAAAACCCAATAAATTTCAGCAATCATAAAGAAATGGCTGAGTAGTCGCATTCAAATCATGAAAATATCGCAAGAATTCACAAAATAACAAGAATATCCTTGAAGCTTCTTAATAAATAAAATATATAAAATGTTGGTTTTGAGATATTCATGTTTACAAATAAAACACATATGAAAATATCCATATCACAATTATTGTGTGGCTTTTTGTGGCCCTCCCGTAGGGGTATTATAGCATCAAGTGGGAACCTCAACATATAAACATAATAATTGATCAAATAATGCAACCGCCATAGTCTTTGAGTGAATCATAATCTCCCAAAACATATGCAATCTGAAATAAAAGTATTTAATTCCACTAGCAATAAAATACTCAAGGATGTCACCATGACCAAAACAAATATTTTTCTAATAATGGTATCGCTTATAGAGTGTTATGATTAGTCAATTAGATGGTCCAAAATTGTTCATTGTGGTTAATCAAGGGTTAGAATTAAAATATCTTAAGGGGAAATCATAATTGATCAATGTATTGATGCGAATTGAATAGTAAAGAAAGATTTGTGATCTAGAAGGAAATCATGTCAATATAATTATTTAACCATCAAGTGTCACTAGAAAATAAAAAGGGTCATCCAAGGAGTTTTTATAGGATAAGAATAGTTGTTAAATGTGCAAGAGTAAGTCTATGATTCCTTATGATTATAACATTACTTACACCACGATAAGTCAATAGTGTATCCCTAATGTGGTAAAAAGGATTGTGGAAAAATGTCCAAAGCCGAGTTAAACATTTCCAATAAGGGAAATAAGTCTTCTAGGAACCAAATAGTGTCAAATGTTTGATGTCACTATAAAATACCATACACACTATTACAACCATTGATGAATAGAATTCAAGAACAACTAACTAATCTTTTTATATCTTCCATATCGATATCTATGTGTTACCGATAGTAGTACCATTGTCTGGAAGTTGTATCATGGGACCATAATTTGATTATCTCTATGGGGTCTTCCACAATACTAGACTATAATACGGGGACCCACTAGACAACATGCTCGTCGAGAGCCACATACCTAGTCTGATAAGTGGACCAGAAGGTCACCTCAATGACTATGCATTACTTGACAATAGGGCTCGACATGACACACACATAAATATAAGTACACAAGACCCATTAATAATTTATCCCATAGGTTCAAGTGTCTTAACCTCTGCTCTGATACTAATCATCACACGCATGAATTTCATGACCCATAATATCCATCCAAATGCCCCGTAAAAAATTGAGATAATTTCTTTTTGAAATGTTCGTTAAGAATTAAACAAGATTTAACCAATGTTATTCCCCAAACAATTAACTCTCTAAGGATGAATAGAACTGTCTAAAACAACAATTACACCTCATTACCATTTCTCACATGATTAAGGCTAGCTAAGTTTCATACAACCTCGACACCAAGGGGGTGTATAATTCATCATTGAGATGTGATGCACGATAATTAACTATCCCTTATCATTAACGCTTATTATTCCCACACCATAAAATTTGTCGGTGTAGTATTAAGCATGGACACATGAAACCATATTCCCATTTACATAGTTTATGGGTAGTAAATAAATCATCCTTGTTAACTTGTGCCATAATGGTTTCTCAAAATTAACTAGGTATTATAAGGTTGGTAATCAATGGCTCCAAGTTACTTGATATATTGAAATGATCAATCCAATGTCGTTGGTTCTACCAAGGGGTCGGGGTAGGAGATATAAAACATATTATGGATATGAAAACATCATTAATTTGGTTAAATCGGAATATCATGTGCGCCTTTGTTTTATGGCACCCAAAGGGATTGACTTAGGTCTATAAAGCAATTTCAAGAGTATTACAAAGTCACATATTTAATTGTACCAGTTAAAGGATTTAAGTGGGAAGTATAGCAATGATCAACACATTATTCATGATTATTTTTGTTCCTAAGTTTGATGGAATTTAAATAATTTTATCGCATTTTCCCCACCACAACTTGGTTTTACAAAGTAAAGAACTTAAATAGATAATGTTCAAGTTAAATGAATTGGGCATGGGTCCAATTTGGCCCCATCCAAATGGTCGCATGCCCATTTGCACCAAAAATTAATTAATAATTTTTTAAAATAAATTGTATTTATCCAATTTGTTAAGATCAAGGCACTTGTCCATTCAAAGGCAACCACATGAGAACGTGTGAGATCCTAGGTGGATTGAGGGCCCCAAGCTTAAATGAATCTCCAATGTTGATCTTGGGTATAGTTTTGAGGCCCTAATCTTTATTTTAAACTCTATTATTTTTTTATTCCATTCTCCTTTCTTCCTCTCATTTCTCTCTTGTTTATTATATTAGAGGTTGGAGGTTGGAGAAGATTTTAGAGAATCTCCAAAGGAGAATTTTTTTGTTTATATTCTTTGGTTTTGTTTCGTTTATTTCCTTGTATTTCCTTTCATTCCCTCCTTAAGGTTTGAAACACACACATGCACGCGCACACAGACACACACACACACACACACATATTTGAAGGCCCAAAATAGGGCAGTCATGTGTCTTATGAGCATATATATTCCCTAAGAATGTGGTATGTGCGTGGATATAAGAATGAGAGGACTATTCCATAAGTAGGGCCGAGCCATAATATAATGGGATTTAGGGGGTTGTATTATAGATATTTAAAATATGAGGGCAGCGAGTTGGTGTAAATAAATGCATATATTTTGATTTCTGTTAAATTCTAGGCCCTAAATAAGGGCAATCACGTGGCCAAAATATTTGTGGTGGGGGAGACTAAAAATACAACAAAAATGACCAAGAACAGGAGGCCACGACCTGTCTAATGGGTAGGTTACAAGGAAGCCTGCGCATGATTAAATAAACAAACATAAGCATCCATTTCGAACATAGGGTTAGCTTGGATGGGGAGGGTCACGACCTATCCGCGGCCCCCAATATCACCATTATGTATATATTAGTTTAAATTTATTTCATAACGGGTTAAAAGAAAACCATTTTCTTTTATCACTATAAATGTGTCCCATTAAGTATCGGGAGATTTCACATTAATATTGTTTAAATATATAATATATATACTTTTTTTTTCTTAAGATATACCCAGAGCTCATAGAGATTCATGTGTGAATGTAAGATAATATAATGTCATCTAATATATGGCTATATACAATTTGTAAATGTGTATTATCACCAATAACATAAGGTTATATATATATATATATACACACACACACACACACACACGAATTTGTCTTCTTCTATTTATGTTTAAAAATTTGCGAGTAATTAATTTTCTTTATGAATTCATACCAATCCAACAATTATATTTTATGATCTTTCTTTATGATGCAACCTAGAATTTACTAGGAATAACCCAGGCGCGTTGGCACATCACCCGGCTTGAGCTAAGCTCTCACCCAACGCCTTGCAAAGGTACCAAGCCCCTCCTTAGAGTTGTTTGTGCAAGATGTTAACGTGATGAAGATATAATGCATTCAAATCCATAAATGGCATAAACATACCACATAGCATATTCCATATCTATATCTTAAAGAATCATGAATTAAATGATAAACATAATGAAATCAACCATGCAAGAACCAGTTATAGTCATGTTTAACACCTTTATCCACCCAATACACTCCATTATATTAAACACAGTAAATACGTAAGCTTCTTACAATACATAGTATCATAAGTTTATGTGCGCATCCAATATGGAAGCATAACTCCATAATAGCTCATACACAATGTCTTTGTATCTACACAGATTAATACATACTTATAGGGGTGGGGACATTCCCTTCACCGCTTACGCACCTTCCAAGATAGGCTGCATGCTAAAAATAGTCATGCACCTTTACAATAATAGGCACACATGCAAGTGCGTTAATAATAGATCTCTTAGAGTTAACTAGTAGTAGTAATCCTATTGTTATCTTCAACTTGTGCATGGCACTCATCAAACGCTCATCCCAAAATAGCAGTTGTGTGTCACGAAAGTCTCCATCCCGATGTGTGCTCTACACACTATCTCCAAAAATATCCTGTAACCATGAAAACGGCTAAGTCCCCAAATCAGCTTGTCTTGGCGCTTTCCTATCCTTCCGTGCCTTCAAATGTGCCTTATTCCTACATGCAAATCCTCGGTGTGCCCTCTCCTTAGTGTCATACTACTTACGCTCAACACTTTACTTATAGTTTTATTTGCTTGAAAACGATATATGGATGTTGTTATAAATTATACAATTCAACCACACTTCATGTTTCTTATAATCACCAAAAATAACACTTTTTGTGTAAAATTGTTGGAATTTGGAGGTTTATAATTACACCGGATAACAAACTTTCTCCCTCTAATATGCTCCATAGCTAAGCAATGACCAAATTATTTTTATTGAACAATCTCAAGAATACCTTATGGTACCCTACTTTAAACTTACGACTCCAAAGTTTAATAAACACTTCAACAAACTTATAATACTCAACCTGAAATTGTCTTTTTAGTTTTCTCAATAAGCTTATCCACGTTCACTCTCATTTACATCCAAATTCAAGATTTCCTTTCTTAGAAAACAACACACAAGAATTCCTTTACCAACACAAGGAAGTAAAATCTTTCTTCATGTGCCATTATACCAATCTCTCTGTTTCCACTCAAGCTCATAGGAAGAGTAAAACCAATATTCCCATAATTCAATATCTTCAATCCTACTTAACATTAAGATTACATGGAAACTAAGAGCTCCTCTTTATACATACAAGTTCTTTCATTGAAAACAAGAATTGTATGAGGAATATAACAGGAAACTTTCCAATCCCATATGAATCAATTTACATTGTTTTTTTCTTTCATAATTTAAAATAAAGTATAACTTAAAATGCATGTGGAAAAGCCCCTAAATAGGAAATGATATGTCAAGTTTTTCAGGAAAAACACCTTTCTTCTCCAAGCAATAAAAATCCATGCAAGCACAAGAACCATGCTCCACAATCAACAAAAATTTCTCCAACACAAGAGAGGTGGCTCGGTTTTCCACCCAACCAATTAGCATCATTACATGCCATATCCAAAAATGGAGGGCATGTTAGCCTCCCTCCAAGCCCATGGGGGAGAGATTTAGCATGCCTCTAAGATAAAAAAAGGCATGGGAATAATGAGACGATTTTAAAACACCAACAAATACCAAACCAAAATCAAACACCAACAAGAAGCTCCAAGCTTCTCATGAGGGGGAAGAGGGAAATATTTCCCATTTGATCACATTTTCAATTCCAAATGAATTCATCACTTTGCAAGAAGTCTCAAGAACCCCACTCCTTATTTCTTCCATAACCCAAAACACAACCAAGAAGCTCCATGTTTCTCAAGAGGGGTTCTTCCCTCTTCCCAACACTCCAAAATCCATTTCAAGTGAGATGGATGGAGAAAACAAAGGAAATACAAGATCAAACATCCATCAACCAACACACAAGAAAATTCCTAAGACCAAAACAAGCATACCAATCCATAATTTTCTTAAACAACATAAATCCAAACCAAGAGGTGTGAGGCCTACCTCACAAGCCAAGCAAACTAACTTCCAAGTGCAAGCCAAGCTCTCCAAGCTCCTAGCTCCTCCAAGCTCTCCCAAAACTCCAAGTGCAAAAATGAGGTGAGAAGTCCTTACCCCCTCCAAAATGGAGGAATAAGAAGGAGAATCTAAAATATTCACACCAATGAGAGGGTGACATGTGTCACCCATATCCTTCTCAAAACAAGGCACCCCCAAATCTCTATCACACATAAGACACGACTTAATGCGGGAATATCCCACATAATAAAATAAAAAACCAAAACAAAATCCACTCCAAATATTATAGTGCATCATAAAACAAGTTCATTAGTTTGGATGTGGACAAGAAAGGCTCAAATGAGAGGAAGGGCCCATTTAAACCTTGAAAAATCCCCTACCCATAGGTAGGGTCCAAGGGGTCCATTTTAGTGTAAATGAGACCCCCAACAAGTAAAACACCTCTTACAAATTCCACTTTTATCCCAAATTCGGGTTTGGGAAAAGTGGCACACTTTAAGAGGTGGTGGGGCCTACCTATCCCATGTTTAGGTGGTCCCACATCTCCTTAAACATGATTAATTAGCAAAAACACCACTAATACAAGTAGGGATCATTATACCATTAAATTTAAACAAGAGGTTAAAATAATTAACACTAAAATGAGTCCAAAGAGGCAACAACCCATGGTGCCGTATCAATGACGAAACATACACAAGGAGAATGGTTTTCTCATATCCACTCAAAACTAAGGAAAAGCAACACAAACTCCATCAAACAAAGGGGTGAGGATTCGACCTAGACGGCCAATTGTGTAATATTGGAGGTGCAAACCTTGAGCCCCACATTCTCCTATGGTGAACCTGTAACCTGTACACTCAATTCACACATAATTATACCTACTCAATGCAATGAACCAAGGTGTCTAAATAATCAAATCCACCTTAGGCTAAATCATTCATATTAATTAATCAACTTCTATCCATAATGAGATAAATAAACCAAATTGATAATCATCCATAATATATCAAGATATAATCCATCTAAATCTCATCTCATCCATAACAACATACCAAACTATAATGAAAATAGTAATAAATTGGCATCGTATGCCTCACACGTCATCTTGCTAAGAACAAGTTAGCAATTAAGCACTAGACGATCATAATTATTTAAATCAAATAGTCATGATAGTATCAATTCAAATATCTCAACCATAAATAAAGCATGGAGTCAACATCATCAAAGGGAGCGAAACTAGTGGGCACTACAACTTTATTCATGGAAATAACCTCATGATTTTCCCCCACTTATACAATGGCGACATAAGCCCATCTTTATTTATAGCATGATTTGATCTTGATTTATTTTATCTCTAACACTTTACATGGTAGCTCATATCTAAGCATATATTTGGGTGACCACGGTGAGATGGATTTTGGTTGTATGTTAGATTTTTTTCATTTCTAAATGTCATAACAATTTTTCATTAGGGTTTACACATTTTTCATTTGGATTCATTTTTAACATTCATTCATTGTAAATCTAATAGTGACATTTAGATTTTTTTGTCGTAAATATATGTGTGGTTGTAAGATAGTCGTGTGTGTGACTATTGTGTGATTTTTCTATCATTAAAATAACTCTTAACTTTTTATTTCATTTTGTTTTTGTGTTTCTCTTGTATTCATTTTCTTTCATTTACCTTATTAATTTGGTGTGTGCTCTTCCCTCACGCCACAAGGTAATATTGAGAATCTAAAATCGTCTTGGTCCTCAAGGATCTACTTGGATTTCATCACCGAGAATCCATATATTAGAGTTTGTGTTCTAATGGATTATAAACCTTCCTTAGAGGAGTTGTCATATTTGGCTAAGAAGAAGTTTAGTTTTACCTAGCTTCCATGAAGTGAGGTGGTTTTGCCACCAATACCCGGCCTTAGAAAATCATGTTGTATCATGGAATTGGGCCTCACATATCAAAAGGTATATTGAGGGCACCCTTTAAACTCTTATTTCTATATTATTATTAGAAGCCTATGTTTTTCGTGTTTCTCTTCATTGTTCGAAAACATGTCTCGTACCTTCAAGGTATATTAGCGGGATGTTAAGTGAGCATAAACCCTTATCAACGATATTGAGATTCTAACTTTTCTTCTTATGTTTACCCTATATCTACTAAAAAATTATAAACCGTAAAAAATGCAAAAAAAACACCATCCTTTCCAAATACTTCATATCATCCAATCATATCCAATCACATTTGGGTCACACTTGCAACTACACTCTTCTTGAATCAACCATTTTATAATTTTTATCGGACTTCTATGATGCTCCCACATTCTATTTTTGCCCATATTTTTCCTAGACCCAGATCAAATGTGTGATTGGTGCACAATTTTTGATTACCCAATTAGTTTTTATCACATAAATTTCCCTTAGATTTTTCATTTTTCCATTTTTTACATTTTGTATCTAGTCTAGTTTATCACAGGCCCCATTGGAGCGATGATTGTATAGATAATTTTGTGACATTTCCCAATTTTTCTACTCATATCCCTCTTTTTCCCCCTATTTTCTACACATTGTGTTTCTATTAGAGTTTCTCCCTAACCCAATTACTACCATTAGTGTCTTGAACATTTATAGTTTTTATTAGACTCATCATCCTATCAATTCAAAAATTTATGTTTAGTCTTGATTTTCCCGACATAATAGCTACTGTGACTATCTCTTGCATCACCACAAATTTTTATTCTCATGTTCATTTTTATCTATTAGGTACATCGTGTATCCTAGACCCAATCACTAGTGCAACAATTTTGTAACTTTCCCGTGATAGTCATGGTTCCTACCATCCTCATATCTATAGTTTTGTTACGTAAACGCTCCCATCCATATAATCTAAAAAACTAGTGTGGATTGTGCAAATTTTGGTATATTTTCATATCACAATCATATGGATTTTACCCAATCATATTCTTAAAGTTCACCCAATCCCTCAAATAGCATAGATCATTCTTCACACTCCCATGAGGCATTTTCCACCAAAGAAGGATTGTTTGAGAAAACAATATTCTTGGAAGCAATACCAAAAATACTCCTTCCCATAGTTTACCTCCTCACAAAGAATAAATAAACATTCCATAAATCTCACCCTTTGATACTCGATTTTAAGATACATCATACCATAACCCAAAATATATTGTCAAGTATCTAAAGTGATATTCCTATAATTTAGCTACCTCTGATCTACACATTTATTCCTTAGAAAACAATCGGTTCATGTCGATTACTACCTTATTTTTCAACCCTTATTTTTCAACCCTTTTCCATCTACAATTGTCCACACTCACCCAAATTCTTCAACTGAAACCACCATACCATTTGAATTTTTTTCTAACACAAAAACCTTAGCTTCCACATACATGCATCTATTGATTCTTCCATACATAATAAGAATCCACATTCTTCATCATTTTATCATCCATATCCCCCATTTTAATACACTTACACTTACTTAGCATTAAATCATTCTACAAACAAATTTATCCACCCCCTTCACTCTCTTGTTTTCTAACACACACTTAATGTAAACTAACAATTTATCGATTGAATCAGAAACTTAAGCTACAAAATAACGGATTGGGAAACTTGAAGCTTACTTGTAGTCATCTTTATAATGAGCTTATTCATTAGATGGTTCCCATGAAAATTATCCTCCACACTTTTACACACCAAAATGTGATAATTATAAAGTAAAGATGACCCCAAAAATTTCCACCCCATATTCAAGGATGCATTATATTTGATTAGTCACGATAGTGTGCTTATGTTGCATACCTCTCCACTATGATCACTAAGTGAAAAATCCTTGGATTGGTACACTAGCTTGTTACAACATTGTGTCTTATCATTTGAGCAACTAGCCAATTTATTCCTTGATCATTTTTGGCCAAGGTTGTCAAAAAACCATGTTATCGACTTGTATAACTAAAGACAATTTGATGATGGTCTTATCACTAATTACGTGTCATGTTGGAGGTTACTTTTTGTGAATTTACCTTCCTATTCCACACTATAATCGACACAATTATTTTCCATATTTTGTGCCAAACATATATCTCACACCTTACAAATCAAACAATTATGGTCTTTTGAGGAATCTATATTAATGGAAAAATGGATTGAGGGAGTTCGTGTTAGTATTGGTGAGGTAAAACCTCACAAGAAGAATGATTTATCCAAGTTTTCCAAAAACTCCCCAATTTAGTCAAATCATTCTTCAATCCTCCACAAATAAGAATACTTCATCAAATAACTCTAGGAATTCATCTACAGATCCTACTAACCCACAATTAAGATTCATGTCATAAAATTCTTCATGGTATCCTTTTCAAACACATTGAAATACACTCAATTAGTTGAGCCTCTCCCTAGCATACTTCAAAAATTATTGGATGCTCAATTAATCACACTTCCACCAATTCTTCCAGAGGCTCCAACTATGCCAAAACCATCGTGGTGACAACAATGCATCAATAAATACACTTATCATTGGACCATAGGCCATTCCAAATAAAAACCATTAATTTAAAAATGTGATAAAAGATCTTGTTAACAAATATTTTATTTAAATCAACAATTCTATGAGACCACAAAACCAAGGTCTAGATGTGTTCAATAACCCACTACCATCACACTCTAACATGGCCTCTACCAATCAATTAAGCCATAACACATCATCCTCTTTACATCAAGGCTTCATTGAAATGATTCATATTGTAATGTGAAATCAAGATTTCATCCCTCTATCAAAACCAACATCAAATTCCATACATATACCTACATCATCTTTCAACATGAATCCATGCCCACACCCCATAATAACACCAATTCAAAACCACCCCCACAAATATATCACTATATGATCTTGTAAATAATCATCTAATCATTGTGAAGCCATTATTGAGCCCTTAAAATGCATCAAATTGTCCACTCAAGATCCTAATGTATTCTTAGCTTTTATGAAAAACCTTTAGACCTCCCCTATGGCATCCTTCACATTTTATGACTATGAAATAAAAATAGAATTCCCTATCATGAAGCAATGGGAATTGATACATGATATCCACCTTTGTTCATAATCAATAACATAGAAACCAAATTATTCAAATACATGCTCATTGATAATTACTCTAGCATCGATATATCATATCATCCATAACCCTTTGTCACCTTAATATTCCCTTGTCTCATATTTCCACAATTGCATTGCAATGAATGAAATTAGATGAGGCTCATTACACAACATTAGGGACCATTGTCTTACTCTTAAAGTTAGATCTAAGAACATTCATACCCTCATATACATCATTAAGGGAGAACTCTAATAAAACATCCTATAAGGATGACATTGGATTCAAAAAATGAAGTGTATCCCATCCACCCTCTACTAATGCCTTAAATGTCAGCGAGAATGGAGTCACCCATTGTGTTCCCAAATATCTCAATCCATTTAAGCAATTAAACAACATCTCATTCTCATTTGATCGGTTTATTCCTTGACTCAAGTTACATTGGTCGTTACATCTCCCATAAATATCCTCAAAGCATCAACCGATATTTGTAGTTCTACCAATCCAACCATCAAATTCTTATCAAACTCACTTGATCCATCATCCTCATCATCCCAAGAATAACCATCTTCAATGCATACCGAGGTCATCATTCTTCTCTACGCTTCTTCACCTTTATTATCATCCCCATTATCTAATCCAATTCTCACTCCTAGTGACAAGTCCATAGCTCCAAATTCATCCCACGATAGCGATAAGGAACCTATGATAATGATTCACATCCTACGAAGTCAAGAAATATAAGTTTCCTTGTTGCAATATATCATTTCCTAAAATACCAACAGATCGAGGATATTAACTAACCATATTCCACCAAGATGGACAAAGGGTCCATAGTTTCATTCGATATGCCTCCCAACAATACATACTTTTGTATTGGGGATATGATACTTATTTTGTCCCTCCAATCAATAACATGTCCATATCAAAATCTAAGTTTGACACCAATATTTATTATCTTTTTAATCATGATTATGCCATGTGTTGTTTAATACAACAAGGGTGGAAAGGCTACGACTTAAAGAGATTCAAGCAAGGTGTCACCATCTCAATATAACCCCATTAGAAAGAGCCCATTTTTGTGTCATAGTGATGATGAGGCCCACCCCCATCCTAAGATAATAGAGGATAATGGTGGTGCGGTGGAGAACCTCGCCCTAAATGGATGTAAGAGAGGTAGTGAGATTGGTTGCGGCAAAGAACACGTCTCTCTCTTGACAAGGGATTGCGAGAAGTATTCAAAGGAGGGACTCGAGCCATGGTACATGGAGCATTGCCCAATGATCTATAAGGGTTTGGAAATGGGCCATTTTCAAAGCCACCTCCCGGGATAACACTTGGATTTGTAAAAAGACATTGGAAACAATCATAACTTTATTAAAATTCAAAATATTGCAATAAAAATATGAGAAAATTTAATTGTATTTCTCTCATTCCAAATGAAAAATGGAATTTTGATTATGAAAGCATGCCAAATTTGGGTAAACACCACGGGGATGGAAAAATAATCTCTTAAAAGGATGTTTTGCTAGTTAAAGGCTCGTGTCTAAATGTGTGGAAAAACATGAATCCAAGACCAAACAATCTAAGATTTTTGGAAAAACCATAAAAGATGCATGAGGGTCTCAATGCGACCATGGAAATGGCATTACAACTACGTGAATCTTAAATGTATAATCCTACAAATGAGAGGAAAACCACGATAGATTAAAAACCAAGCAAAATGAGTAAGATTGGGTTCAATAATAACATTCCAAAAGAGTGGTAAATGTGTGCTTCCAACAATGTATAGAAGAATAAATAAACCAATAGCAATTAAGCTTATCCACTTTGGCAAATTTTGGAAAGAAAAACCACACCCGTTATTGGGTGAGTATTTACGAAATGGTGTTTCAAGTTAGCATTTCCTATCTTTCCACCATGGGAAGGAAGAAAGAACTCCATTTTGTGGAACATTTCCTAGGGATAACATCTAAGATTTCTTAAAAGGATTATTGATCATTATTAGATATCAAGAATTTGGATTTTGATTTTGGCCAAGAAAGTAATTGTTAACCAAAATAAGCTCCCTCTTATTTTGGGTTAACTAGCTTCCTTTTGTGCCTCAGTCAAATTTTTAGACATTTTAGGCACTCAAAATTTTCTGGGTATTGCTTCATCAGATAGAGAATTCTTTCCCCTTTCCAAAAAGGTAAGGAAGTCCTCCTAACTCCTTGTATTTTACAAGTTATGGCTCGGAGGGTTTGGAGGGAAAATTTGCCCCGGGCAGGTCCGCGGAGGCAAGGAGGAAAATTTGCTAGGGAATTTCGAGGCGGCGGAGCAAATTTGGAAAATTTTCCAAGGAAATTGGTGGGTTGGCGGAGGTAGGGAGAAAATTTGAGCACTTAGCCCTTTTTGCGAAAAAGGGCGCAAGGAACATTTTGGCCCGTGGGCCCGACAAAGGAAGGAAGCGGACTCGTGGGGCCAAGGAGAATAATGCGACACTTAGCCTTTTTCGGCTAAAAAATCAAAGTCCAGATTCAGCCCGCAAACCCGTGAAGGAGAACGATGAAAATTGGAGCCACACCCCGCACCGAATCGAGAATGTGCCACGTGTCCATGTTAGCGCGGAGGTCGGGCCATCGGGGGACTTTGGGAAAAATTTGCCTTGCAGGCAAAAAGGGTGAAATGTTATTCTGAAGCCCGTGGATGAACCAAAATTCGAAACGTGTCATGTGGACTGAGGGCCGCAGAGATTTTTGGGAAATTTTTCCAAAAGGGAAAAATTTAAAGTTTGACCCTCCGACCCAAATTTTGACTCTGTTTTTACCAGTTTTGCCATAAATTTTCAAAGGGCCATATCTTTCGAACCAGAGCTTGGTTTTTCACAATTTTGGTGTCATTGGAAAGGTATTGAAATTATCTACACTATGGACCCCTCAATTTTGAATTTTTATGGATTTTTGTGGGAGAAAATTGAGAAAACGTCTCTGACATGTAAAAAACGTAGAAAACGACCCCAACCACCAAAATTAATGAAGTATGGGCCTCTTTTCTTGCTCTGCGAGTAATGTACGATGAAGTATGGGATTTTTCATGGAAACCCATCATTTTGTAGGCTAATTAAATGGATCTTGTCAGTGGTTGGAGTTTTAAATCAAATTTTCCCGTGTTTTTGGTTTTCTCCATTCTGCTCGAGTGATAAAAGCTAGTTTTGGCTTATTTGTAAAAAGTTGTTCATCCTTCTTCTTTGTCTCTCCCTTCTTTTCTTCCCCAGGGTCGAAAATGGATTTTGAACCTCCTCCCCTGCTCTGTAATGGCATTTTTTCCTCTTACTCATGAAATGATGCACTGTGTAAATTCTGAGCAATAAAAATGTTTTTGTGATGCATTTGTCCATCCTTGGCTCGTTTTCTTTGTTGTTTTCCTTACCTCTCTTCATTACATGGTATTTGTGCATGTTTGGATGTTCATTGCAAGTTTTGGAGCTGTGTTCATGGAGTTTTGGAACATTTTCTATGTGAAATCCATCTTTGGTCTATGATGCACTTGTCCATCCTTTCCATTGCTCACCTCTTCTTGTTCCATGGCAGTTTTGATAGATAATCAACACTTTCCTTCTCTGGTGTATCACCGTTTTAGTGTAGGCTCTATTTTTCCTTGTTTTCTTCCTCTCCTTGTCTCCTTGGAAGTTAGATTAGGTTAGATTAACTTGCCTGCACTGGAATAACTTGTGGCAAGTAGTTTAGGAAGAGGAACCAACCTTCTCTGGAGAGCTTTCCCCATTTGCAAAGGTCCCACACTTTGGGAAAGCTCAATGTTGTGTAATCACACCAAATGACTTTGCCTTAGAAAAGCAGATCCATAACTCATTTGGGGTGTTGTGAATTTGCACTAATAATAATCACTTGGTTTGTTTGTAAAACACATCCTACATAATGTGAATCCCTTATCTGAAAATATTATGGGCACAAATATAGGTCATATTTATAAGATGGATGTTCCAAAAAGTGATGACCGAGAGACCACCACATGGAGCGGAAATTGACGAAAAGGTTATTTTGTACACATCCCCATCCCATAAAATCCATAGTGTGATCTTCTCCCAAGCCTTCCATGTGCTTTTCAAGACAAAAGAGCCAACTACTTTCACTTTGGAGCTTTGATAATGAGAAGGTTTCAAAATCCAAGACCTTTTTAGATCTTATGTCTTTGTGACGTTCCTTCTAAGATGCGATTTTGAAGCAAGATATTCCATGATTCCTACACTTCATTGGTATGAATGATCCATTTTGTGCGAGAGGGAAATGCATTAATGTCCAATGTAAAGCAATATAAGACCTCCATAATCCTTGAGAAGTACTAAAATTCGCAAGTAACCCTATGAAATCCGTTTCCAACTTTAGAACTATTCCATTAAAAATCTCTAAGCATCTTCTCAAACTTTTTGTAAGAGGCTTGAGAGGGAGCCCAACATGGTGAATATTAAACATGGGTGTCAATAAGGAATTTAGAGGAAAATTGAGACTTACCCACCAAAGAAAGGGGCTTAGTGATCCTGTAAGAAATCTTTTTAAAACTCTAACAACCGTGTGTACTCCGAAAGGCTAGAGGGGGTGCTTGTAATGCAAAAGGTATGATAAGAAATTGGAATATTTCATCATGATGAATCCAATTCCATTGAAATGTGTCTAACTAAGGTGGGGGAGGCAAGAAGCGTTGCTTGTCACATTGAGTCTTTTTCCATTCAATTCTTGAGATTGAAGCTAAACAATAAAAGTCAAGGAAATCCATAACTTGATGGATATTGTTCTCATCTTCAAGCAAGGTGGGAAATGAATCGTCGCTTAAAGTGACCATTAACAAGATGAACATAAGTTAACCTAGGAAGGGAGATGTCTATGACAAAACCTTGTTGAGTGTCATTGGTGAGGAGATGAATGAATCCTTTATAGTTAAGACATTGAGCATAAGCATAAGAGGACATCTATGGCGTATAATAAAAGGACCAAAGTGTGAAAAGTTGATGTCGTTGATAGAGAGGTAAGTCGAGGCGTCAACAAAAACATTTGAACTAAGAAAAAAGTATCCACTGAATCCTAATGCCTCAAGCATCACAAAAATGAAGTGACATGCTATTTGAGCATAGAATTTTTGAAGTTAATTTCCACAAACATGGCACTCAACCGAGAGCAATGAGCGCATTCCATTCCTTCCCACGCAACAATTATATTATCTATAATATATCTACTTTGAGTGAATCCTATTTGTTTTGGACTAACAATTGTATGAAGGATGTGGTGGATGCACAACCTCGAGGCTTTGGAAATGATATTGTAGGAAACTTTCAATAAGGTAATGGGAAACCAAAGGTAGATGAGCTTTGGGTCCCTCATCTTTGGTATGAATTTGATGTGGCCTTGGTTTATAAATTGCCAAACAAAATGGAATTAAAGGCCTCTATGTAAACTTGGAAGAGGTCATTGCTAACCATATCCCATAGAGATTTGTAGAATTCATAAAAACCCATCTTAGTAAGGGGCTTTATCATTAGCCACTTGAAAAACTTCTTCATACAAATTATATATGGAATGAGATATATCACATGTAACCCTTAGAGGTTGAGAAATATTACAAAGGACAATTGTAATACATTGATAAAGAGTCGTTTGTCACTTGAGGGAGGGCGTTGAACTTTGAAAACCTATTGATAATGAAAAACAAATGCTTGTATCATATATGAACCTTTTGTAGGGAGTTGATTGCCTTAACATATGACATTAATCTATTGAAGGGAATGCTTGACTTTAAGAATTTGAAATAATTATTTAGACAACTTGTTGCCTAGTTCGAGCCGATGAATTATGGATTTGATCCGAGTGTCCTTGTCATTGTAATCCTCTACGATTTTGAGCCATTACCTAATATTTGTGACTTGTATTTGCAAGTGATCATACAATGGTGTATGTTCTAGAGCAGCTAATGAATAATCCTCGACTCAAAAGTGGTGGTGGAATAGGATTTACAATGGATGCTAGCAAAATGGTGCCCAAAAGTGTGAAGGAAACGCATAAGCTAACAGTTAGCGTCTTCACTATGTAATATAGCTTGTCATGCAAGAAAATTTCCAAACCTACTTTATATGGTTGAAGGTGGGCCCATGCGAAGCATAGTGATATTTAGAAAGAACTTCATTTCTTAAAATTTGGGCCATCCGAAAATCCATTCAATCTAAAATAAATGGGACAGTGGTTGGAAAGAATAATATTGATAACACTTGCATCAATAATAGAAATCAATTGGAAAAATAGAAAAATGGTTATGAGGAAAGCATGATATGATCTAGGTTTTTAAGGACTCTATCAAGTCCTCGGAGGAAATTAAGCCAAGTGTGTCATGTGATTGAGTCGAGTGATGCCTTTCATTGGGATCATAAAAGCCAAATTTATTACACATGTGCATCTAGAATACTCTTTTGCTAGCTATCCAATGCATGTGTATGTGATCAATCTTATTGATTTTGAGCTTGACCATATTGAAGTCACTACACATAACCCAATGGGTGTGAAGGAGCTCATTGACAACCCAATATCAAAGCATTGTTCTTTCATTGCATCATTATATGCATAAACATCAATAACCCTTAAAGAACAATTACCAATGTTGAATAACACCCAAAAGACATGAATTTCTAGTCACATCCATGAATAACATAACGAGTGCACCATTTAGTCGAGAGATAAAAGTAGCGAAGTCATTTATGGCTATGCTCATGATTTCTAGTCATAGCTAAACTATCTAACAAGATAAATTTGGTGATGGTGGACAAAAAAACACCTGCCACCTTAACTTGTTATAGACAAAGAATGTCCATGTTTGGAAGATGCTTATGAAATTCTCACACTTGTGTATATGCGAGTGGAGTCAATAAGACCCCTAATATTCTAAGAGAAACAAATCACGAGGAACTTGCATTAAGGGACATATCCTTCGAATTTAATCCAACAAGGGCTTTATAGCTATTTTGTAATAACCATCATTGGTTAGAATGAAGAAAATCATTACGATTAAATTATCACCCGACCTCTAAAAGAATCTCACCTTCCTTGAGTTAGCGAGGAGGGTCAGTAAGATCATCACGGCCCGATTTATGAGGAAAATGTTGTATGAACATTCACTAAAGTATTATGAGAATTATCTTGTAAATTAGATCGAGAACTAGTGATAACATAAACAATCGGGTATGGGCTATGCTATTGAGTTTGAACCACTTCCTTAGAGGTTGAGGAAATATCTTGCATTGGCACAAGCGGGTTTCCACCAAGGGCTTATTAGAGCTTTGCGGGGTGAGAAAGGGATAACTTACGTTTTAACATTTTTAGAAATATCCATTGAGGGTTGATGACGGTGGATATACTATGGTTGGATTTTAAACCCGTAGTGGTCTAACCATCTTTTCCATTTGTCTAAGGATCTTAATAGTGGGATTTGAAATGCCTTTGTAATGCACAACTAAATACGAACAATCTTGAATCTCGTGTTTAGATGATTGACATTTGAAGCAAGTGTTTGATAAGCTAATATAGAGCATGAAAAAAATATTCCACTTGTATGTCAATAAACTCCTCGAGGTCCTTAGAAAGATCAAATTCAACACACACATGCCTCTATGACTATGCAAAACATAATTTAGAGGGTTCATTATATATGACCCGACTAATTGAGGAGGCTATCTCGTCAAGAAAGTGCCAACACAACATGGTAAGGCTAGGGAACTCAACCTAAACTAGGACCTCAAGGGTTATATGTTATGAAACCATAAAATCTCGCATCCATGGGGATAACACGAGCAAAGAACTTCGAGCATACTAAGTTGAGGATTTCAGTAGAATGAATGCAACATGCGTTGGGTCAACGAAACAAAATACAAAAAACTTTTGGTCATATTCTCTAATGTGTCCAACTTTATGCCATGTTGGGTCTAAGTAGAATGAACCCATGTTTTAAGCATGCTTTCACAAGGAATCCTCCCAACAAAATATTGTATCAAAGATTTTTTTAAGCCATTTACAAGTAGTATCACATTTAGAAACATGTAGAACTACATTCAGGAAAATCGTATTACCTCATGAAACACCTTCATATCAAACTTGCGTAGTTGCTTCCCTAACGATCTTATCACAATTCGTCCACAATTTTCAATAATTGGACTTAGGTTTGTGGGTAGCCATATAAAAAACCCATTTAGACGTGAAGTTTCATAAAAAGGACTCAATAAATAAAAAAGCATGTGAAAAAGCTTCCCGTAGAAAAACAAACAATATGACGAGAGAGATGAATGCCAAACAAAGGCGATCAAACCAAAACCCTAGCAAATACGATACTAACAGGGAAACAATATCGATCATACCAATAGTTATAATAATAACCATAATCGGTCATTGGATTTTTTTGAGCCAATTATCCTTATAGTTTAATTTCTAAATACTTTTATAATGTTTCTATGATTTAAAGGTTGGTCATGTGGTTTGTTGTTTTGGTGCTTGTCTTGTGACCTCGGGAGGTCTTTGGGGGGTATACCTAATTCCATTTATTGCACCCTCCTCTTTGCTCCCCCTTTCCATTTTTTTGAATAGGTTCTCGGTGCTTTCACTATCATAAAAACTAAAAGTGCGATTACATGTTGGGGGCTACTACTTCTCTTTGTTTGGAAAATGTGGTCCCATGTAAATTTTTTATTGTTGTTGCTAAAACCCAACAAAGCTCCTAAAAATTCTGAGCAACTACACTTTAGGGAGAGGATTTTCAATCGTATAAAGCAACAGGGGGGCACAAAAAAACCAGCTCTTTAAAAATTTTAGACACTTTTTCTGCTACTTGCCATTTATGTTTAAGTTTTCCTCCCATAGTTTATCCGGGATTCATTGACTGCATACTTATGAGTGCTAAAAACTCCTATTTTGTTTACGCATAGAAAAATCAAAGTTCACATGACCCTATAATGCTAAAATATCCTATTTTTCTCTCTCTCACTTGCTCAAAATTTTTAGCTTGCCCCTCGCACGAGACTACTATTTAGCGGTGCCATGCGAGGCAAGCTAATTTTTTTAGTAGTTGTGAGAGAGACAAATTGATATTTAATAGTTAATATAACGATCCCATGCAAGGGCAAGCTAATTTTTTTAGCAGTGCGGAGAAAAAAATATGATATTTTAGCATTAATAGGGTCCCTTGAACTTTTATTTTCTGAACAAAAATTGGGAGGAAGTTTAAACATGAATAACAAGTGAGAGGAAAACTATGTAAATTTTATAAGGTGTTGGTTTTTTTGTGCCCTCCTAAAATATAGCTACTGGAAATTTTAGGAACTTCATTGAATTCTACTAGCAACAAGAGGCGCAAAGATGAGCGTGGTCCCATATTGGGGGCTAGTACTTCTATTTATTTGGTAAATATGGTCTCATGTAAAACATATTATTTGCTACTACTAAAATCCAATAAAGCTCCTAAAATTTCTAGGCACCAACATTTTAGGGAAAGGATTTGCAGCCCCATAAAACAATCGGGGTACACAAAAAAATCCACTCCTTAAAAATTTTACGCTTGGCATTTATGTTTAAGCCCTCTCTATTTTTCCTTCCAATAGTTTATTCTGGATTCATGGGACTGAATATTAAAAACTCCTATTTTGTCTCAGCACATAAAAATAAAAATCATTTAGGTTGGCCCTTGCATGGAACCTCAACCTAACCCCAACACGGGCATGGGCTCGTGCTCTAAACCCCTTCCAAAATCTGGAAAGAAGCCTTGTGGGAGAATAAACTAAAATTTACAAAGGAATTGTAATCCAGACTGCGCGAAGCCACTGAAATATTCAAAACAGCTGCGTTTTTGTACGTTGAAAGTTTTAAAGCCTAATGCTGCTACGTTCTTCCATTATGATGTGTATTTGTGCATAATTGATCTATACTAAATTTGTTTTTGTGTCGCATTTCAAAATTTTGGGTGGAGGGAATCTGCTTTATAATGAAGCGGAGGTCAGAACTTTGTCGGAATTTCCAACAAGGAAGGTATGAATCCATGCTTGTTACGAATTTGTATTTGAAATGACTTTACGGGATTTGAAACCGCGACCTCTTGATAGCAATTACAGTTTATAACCACGATGATTCTTTTGTATTTTAAAAAAAAGTTTGGTATGAAACTTTCTTGGCATTTCTACCCTAAGATCGACTTCTTGCGATGTTTGAATTGCTTAATTATGTCATACATTTTGTTTGTTTTGGTATTTCAGACTGTTTAGAATTGTTTCAGACCTTTTCAGTATGTCGAGTTTTTAAATCTTTTTCTTCCCCGAGGTTTTTAGGGGTTAGGTTATTCTTCTCTTTTTTAGAAAATTGGAGGTAAGGCATTATACACAGGTCTCCAAGATGGCATGATGCCCTACTGCCTACCTTAAACAAGAATTTAAACTATACAAACGTTGAAAATAACGGATAAGCTAGGACTCAACCGTAGGACATAGGCTTGAATTTTCTTGCTGGTGCTACTGCGGCTCAAGGCTCATATGCAAGCCTATGCATATTAGCAGCAGCACATCAGAAACTCGGCTGCTGGAGAAGATCTCAAGGAGGGAATGGGCACTAGTCACCAATTGATGTGATCCTTGTGACTGGGGATTATACCTAATCACAGGAGGAATCAAGGGAGCTTGCAAAAGGTAAAATCCCAATAGCCACACCCCTGTGTACGTGACAACAGGGTTTTCCTACCAAACCAGGAGTCGACACCCTACTGCTCCACGTTCTTGAAAGTTCCAATTCAATCTGCATAGAGTGTGCATTGATACCTCGGATGGTAAATATATCAAGGTTCTGGCAAGTTGCAATTCAATTGTATAGAGTGTGGATTGATACCGTCAATGCTAAATACTTCTTGGTTTTGGCAAGTTGCAATTCAATCCTTCTAGAGTGTGGATTGTTGCTTCCAAGTGTAAATCCTTCTTGATTCTGGGCAGTTGTAGTATAATATTTATCATCTAAATTGACACCTATGATGGTGAATATTTCTAGGGTCAACTTTTTCGCTTTTCAGAAATACTGCCTCACGGTGGTGAAGGATATATTGGCTGAAAATGGAGAATTGAAGAACAGGGTTGACAAAAGATCAGAGTGACACGTTCCTTTCTGCCCAGAATATGAGGTATCAAAGCCTCAGTTCTCATATCAACAGCCTTACTGGCAAATGATGTGATACACCTAGTCAAGCTTAAATGTCGGGTAATCTATTGAATATGCTTAGCTAGCTCTATTGTCAAAGTTTTTATCCTACAACCTTTACTCCATATTTTGTTAGGGTAGGAGCCTTGACACACAAAGAAAAGAACTGAGGAACTATAACTGGCCTTATACATGCTTGCGCATGTATATTTTAACCCACGTTCTGTACAAAATTGCCAGGAAAACAGTAGGAAATGTTTTTTGTGCATCTGTGTTTTGACCTTTTTATCAAATGGTGTGAATTGGAGTGTATTTAAGTAGGTTTATCTTTCCAAGTGTTCTTAAGGTCTGCTGGATTAGAGTGTGTAGCGAAGGGTAAAGAGATTCATGGTTTTCGACTAGAAATGGTTTTGAATTTGGCTTGTTTGTGTAATGTCCCTTTTAGGGGGACTCAGGAAATGACCAAAAACTCACAAATTAGATTATAGAGCTGCTATTATAAACCTGTAAACCTGCAAATTAAACCCTTTTCTAGGGCAGTGACTTGTTTTGGGTTTCAACCCCTCCTTCGTGCCTTCAAAACCCTTCCAATCAACTTCACTTAAGTCTCTAAAATTATAATATATCCTCAACAATCATATAATGCAAGAAATCTGATTTTTAATACCCTAGATATGGAGATATGAATTTCATGAAACCCTTGTCTATAGCGTTATTTAAAAAAACCATAACTCAATTTAGGAAGCACCAAAAATCATGAACCTCAAGATGTCGGCCTTATAAATAATGAAGAATAAGCCGGTAATTTCAGATTTATCAAATGAGTGTCACATATACCAATTTTACACTAAAGTGGGTCGCTCCACTATGAATAAATATAATATTGCACCAAGAAGACCACAAATGCAAGAGAAAGATCCTTTATTGCTTTTCCAACCAGCTTGCACAATCAAAACCTCATGAAGGGTTTTCGTCCTTCACAAGTTTCCCAACCAAGGGTTTTCGTCCTTGGAAGAGATCCTCAACCCAAGGGGTTTCATCCTTGAGAGAGAGTAAAAGGGCTACACTAGCCAACTTTCACCAAAATAAGAATAATTTCCAAAACATGAATTATTAATGTTTGCGCGACCTCCTTAAATAGCCATAAGCAGTGCCTAAATAAAAATAAACATGATGGCCGACCCCTTAAGTAGGTGCTTTTAAATATTAAAATGGGTATTTGGAGCCTACATGCTCATAATACCTTTATTACTAAACTACTTAAGTTTCTCTATTGGAGCATAAGGCTTCCAATAGGATAAATGATAATAAATGAAAACAACTATTTAAACAAAAATAAAATATAATTCAGATTTCCCCTTGCTTTTCTCCTTAGACCCACGGGGAAGAATGGGTTAAGGTCTTTAGAAATTAGCCTCCAAAAAGGGACATGACAGTCCCCCTTTCCAAGATTGCTTGTCCTCAAGCAATGATGAACTTTGCTGCTCCAAATCTTTGACTCCTTGTGAGGATCCCTCTTGTGTTCCTTCTTGATTCCTATGAAGAGTTGGTTTTCGTGACAAGGCATCTGCTGCTGTATTATTTTTCCCTTTGACATATTCAATGTCAAAATCAAAAGCTTGTATTTTGTTGACCCACTTTTGTTGCCTTTCGTTTAGGTTCTTTTGTTGAAGGAAGAACCTCAAACTATTGTGGTCGGTCTTCACTTTAAACTTCCCACAAACAAGATATTGCCTAAATTTGACCAAAGCATGCATAATGGCCAGCATTTCCTTATCATAAATGTGAAGATTCAGCTCATGTTTCTTGAATTTTCTACTTTCAAATGCAATAGGACGCTGATTTTGCATTAGGACAGCCCTTATTCCTTCACCAGATGCATCACATTCCACCACAAATGGGAGAGAAAAATCAGGTACAACAAGAACTTGGCATGAGCACATGACCTCCTTGAGTTTATCAAATCCTTTTTGAGCTAAAGGTGACTAGTTGAATGCCCCCTTTTTAGTTAAATCAGTTAGGAGGTTGCAAGATGAGAGAAACCCTTCACAAACCTTCTATAGTAGCTGCATAATCCAAGGAACCCTCTGAGCTGTGAAATGGAGGTGGGGGGAGGCCAATCAAGTATGGCTTGTATCTTTCGTTGATCCACATGTACCCCTTGAGAGTTTATGATATATCCTAGGTACAAAATTTCACTCAAACCAAACTCACATTTGGATCTTTTTGCAAATAAGGATTGCTGTTCTAAAACTCCCATCACTATGTCAAGATGTTCCTCCCATGTTTTGCTATATATCAATATATCATCAAAGAAAACAAGCACAAATTTCCTTAAGTACTCACCAAATATGTGATTCATGCATGACTGGAAGGTGGCTGGTGCATTGGTCAAGCCAAATGGCATGACAAGGAACTCAAAGTGTCCGTAGTGGCATCTAAAAGCTGTCTTGCATACATCTTCCTCTCTTATCCGGATTTGGTGGTAACCGGATCTCAAGTCAATCTTTGAAAAGAAGACCGCTCCATGTAGCTCATCAATCAATTCATCTATCCTTGGAATGGGGTACTGGTTCTTGATGGTCTTCTTATTTAGCATCTTATAATCAATGCACATCCTTAGAGTCCCATCCTTCTTCTTAACAAGGACCACGGAAGAAGCAAAGGGGCTGGAACTTGGTCGAATAAACCCCATATCCAACAACTCTCTTATGGTTTTCTCAATTTCCTCCTTGTATGCTCTTGGGTGTCGGTAAGGAGTAGAAATTACCGGCTTGGCACCCTCTTCCAACTCTATCACATGTTGGAATCCTCTATGTGGTGGTAGTCCATGTGGCAAATCATCAAAAATCCTAGCATGCTTATCCAATATGAGCTGAAGATCATCATAAATAATTTTCTTACCTTCCATAGATGAAGTGGACCTTATTAGGCAATGCACAGCCCAAGAAACCTGCCCTCTTTTGATAGCTCGCTGCATACTCTTCGCTGTTACAACTTGAGGAGATCCCCCTTTCAACCCTTGTAGAACAACCTCTCTATCATTGGCCTTGAATTTTAGTTCCATGCTTTGATAATTTTGAGAGAATTCTCCCAATGAGTGGAGCCATTGAACCCCAAGCACCAAATTGGTCTCTCCAATCCCAATCACATAGAAATCATCTTGAATCTTATGCCCTCCTAGTGTGATGTTGAGCTGAGATACTTTCTTAGTGCAAGGAATAGAAAACCCATCAGCAACTATGACATTGAAACCCTTGAATTCCTCTACCTTTAGCTTCATTTTTGACACCAATCTTTCATCAATGAAGTTGTGGGTAGCCCCACTATCAATTAAAACCGTTACCTTTTGCCCATGGAGAAGACCTTTTACCTTGAAGGGGTGGTACCTAGGAGCTCTGGAAAGTGTAGCAAGGGTGCTGATTTCTTCCGGATCAGATTTTGATACATCCTCTTTGATTGGTTCAGAATTGGCCGCCACTTCTTCTCCTTCATTTCCTTCTCCTTCATCATCGGACACTACTTCTATGTAGTGTATTTGCCCCTTTCCAAGGCATCTATGTCCGGGTGACCATGGATCTCTACATGTGAAGCAAAGCTTCTTCCTTCTTAGCTTGCTTTTGGATTATGGATTCTTTCCTTCTTGCTTTTGTCCTCCTTGGCTATTGGCCCCTTGAAAAGGCTTCATTGGCTGCCCCAAATTAGGTACTTTAGGCTGAGATAGAAGACTCTTTGGCTGCCCTCCTATTGCTGGTCTGATCTACCCCTTTTCGCCCTTAAGTTTTGATGGAAAACCAGTCCTAGGGATTGCTCCTTCTAGATCCAAGGACTTCCTTATGGTTTCTTGCAAAGAAGATGGGTCAAAAGCCCTTACTAGGCTCTTTAGAGGTTCGGTCCGCCCTTCTATAAACAATATCACGAGTCTCCCTTCGGAAATATCATCCACCATGACCCTTTTTTTTGAAAATCAGCAACATAATCTTCAATCGTACCTTCTTGCTTGAGTTGGGCAAGATCATGGAAATATGCTTCCGGATCCATTTGTTCAAATCTTTCCACGAGCCTTGTGCAAAATTCTTCATAGGATTGAATGCGGTGATGCCCTTGTGTCAACATGCCATGGTGCCACCAATCATAGACAACTTTTTCAAGGTGAAGGGTTGCAAATTTTATTGCTTTTTCTTCCGCCATTGGTCTCAAGGACAAGTTTGTATCAAGCTTTTGGATCCATGCCCTAGGTGATCCGTTGGTGGAGCCATCAAAAGTTGGAAGACTTATTTTTCCCAAAAGATTATGCACTTCTCCCTTTAGCTCTAGGGTTCTTCACGGTAATGTTTATCTTCTATCCTCAATTTGATGAAGTCCATGAGAGACATGGCCTCCTGAAACTCATTCGACATTGCTTGGTATTCTTCAAGCCATATGGCATTATCATGGGCTTGTCTAGGGCTCCCATGTGGAGCAACTACCTCCTTGTCCACAAACTGGGGTTTGTAGGCCTTGCGAAAGGAATTTTCACCTTCTTTGATTTATGGGAATTGTGTGAATCTTTTTCCCCCTTGGCTGAACCACCTCCTTGCATGTTTTGGATAGCTAGGAGGGCCTATCCAATGCATCCATTATTCCTTCTTGCGTCTTCACAATCATCTCCATCCTTCCTTCCTCGGACGTTGTTGTCTTCTTATTTTCCTTTCTTTGATAGTATTGCATATCGCTATCATCCGCCATATGTCACAGCTGGGAGGAAAGAACTCGATACCACCGTAATGTCCCTTTTAGGAGACTCAGAAATGACCAAAAACTCACAAATCAGATTATAGAGCTGCTGTTATAAACCCGTAAAATTGCAAATTAAACCCTTTCTAGGGCAGCGACCTATTTTCAGGTTTCAACCCCTCTTTTGTGCCTTCAAAACCCTTCCAATCAACTTCACTCGAGTCTCTAAAATTATAATATATCCTCAACAATCATATAATGCAAGAAATCTGATGTTAAATACCTTAGATATGGTTCACGAAACCCTTGTCTGCAACGTTATTTTTAAAAATTCATAACTCAACTTAGGAAGCACCAAAAATCATGAAACTCAAGATATTGGCCTTATAAATTATGAAGAATAAGCTAGTAATTTCAGATTTATCAAATTAGTATCACACATACCAATTTTCCACACCAAAGTGGGTCGCTCCACTATGAATAAATATAATATTGCACCAAGAAGATCACAAATGCAAGAGAAAGATCATTTATTGCTTTTCCTACCAGCTTGCACGATCAAAACCTCATGAAGAGTTTTCGTCCTTCACAAGCTTCCCGACCAAGGGTTTTCGTCCTGGAAGAGATCCTCAACCCAAGGGGTTTCGTCTTTGAGAGAGAGAGTAAAGGGTTACACTAGCCAATTTTCACCAAAATAAGAATAATCTTCAAAACATGAATTATTAATTCCCGGCGACCTCTTTAAATAGCCATAAGGAGTGCCTAAACAAACATAAACATGATGGTTGACACCTTAAGTAGGTGCTTTTAAATATTAAAATCAGTATTTAGAGCCTACATGCCATAATACATTTATTACTTGAACTACTTAAGTTTCTCTATTGGAGCATAAGGCTTCGATAAGATAAATGATAGTAAATGAAAACAACTATCTAAGCAACAATAAAAATATAATTCAGATTTCCCCTTACTTTTCTCCTTAGATCCAACATGACGAATGGGTTAAGGTCTTGACAGAATTAGCCTCCGAATAGGGACATGATAGTTTCTTTGGAAGTGCCCTTGTGGCTATGTAAGCTAAATGCGGGATTTTAGATTGTCCATACCAATTATATGACAAAAAGCACAAAGAGGTGTTACATTATGGGATTGATAATTGCAGGTGTGTGCTTCTTCCCTCAACACTTCGCTATTAGATTTATCTCACACTTTGATTTGCTCTTGCTTTGCATTTGTTCCACACACTCATTTTATCTACAAATTAAATCTAGCTTTATTACATTCAACTCAAATTCCGTTTGGAATAAAACACGGGACTACATTATAATACCAAATTGACCCCTAAATATTATACCAATTGATTTGCGCTCAATCCGTGTATGCGGAATGGAAATTAAAGAAGAAGAATGCTTTCAAGGCAATAATCATTAGTGATAGATAGAAGTTTGTAATGTCCCCATTTTTCAATTTGAGAGCCTAACAATGGACTTCTTGCCATTCCCTTTACGTGCAAGGAAACATAAATGAGCTAGGGAAGGAATTGCATTCCTTTTCATTTTTCTTTTATTAATTATTGATGTATTCTTTAGTGTTTCCTTGAATAAGGCAGGTTGGCTGGGTTGGAGGAGTTGTAAAGGCAAGTTAAAAGATAAAAAGAAGCTCTTGGAGGTCGGTCCATTCTATTTGGCTTTTGGCGCGAAGGAAGGAAATAAAAGGAGATCGGTGACTTCATTTGCACCCCATCTTGGCGCATGTTATCTATACTTAGTTTTTTGGGCATAGTGCTCATTGACTTTCCACTTGAGGACGAAACCCCTCTTGTGTGACATTCTAAGGAAGACGAAAACCTTCTTTGTGGTTTGGTGAAGGACGAAAATCCTCCATTGTGGGTGAATTGAAGATATTAAGTGAAGACTTTTTGCAGATTTGAACCTAGGGCAATCAAGGAAATATCTACAAAGGCTTTGCTTACATTTTGGAGCTCTCCCTAGAGGGAGTGACTAGGGTTTGGTGCTATTTGGGTGCCTTCTAGGGCATGAACTATAAATATGATTTTATATTCTGATTCGACATATTTTATAAGGCCAAAATCTATATTTTATGATTCTTGTTCATGCTTGACTATCATTTTTAGCGTTGGTTTGTGGCTGTTCTGCTGCTGTCCTAAATTTAATTACAGCCGTGTATAGTCGCTGATTTTCGCCATTTGTTGTTCCCAAATTCGATGGATATTGATTGTTGTGGTTGAAATAATTATTTACAATATTTTTGGTTGTTTTGCATGGTTGTATGGTGCATTCTAAGTTCTTATACAATTCTCCTAGGCTTTGAAGGATAATTACGAGATGCTATTATAAAAATCAGATTTCATTTCACTTGTGTTTGTGTGGTTTCCTTTTATTTTAGTTTCAGTCCCAAAAAGGGACATTACAGTGGTATCAGAGCTTTGGTCTTCCTAGCTGAGGGTTTCCTTGCTTGAAGATCAAAATGGTGGATAGAATTTTTAGTGATGCTAGGCTCGAAAAGCTTGCCCTAGGGCAAGAAAGATTGGCCAACACAATGGCTTGGTTGATCCATACCATTCAAGGTTCAAATGGTGGAAGGAGCTCTTCAAAGGAAGTCATTAATTCTTAGCCATCCCAAGTGAGCAACATCGGTACATGGTATGAAGAGTATAGAGCTCTTCCGGAGAAGGTCCGGATGCCCTACCTTTTGCAAAATTCGTGAAGTTGGAGACAAAAAGAGTTGGAATTGGCATAAGGCATAATGCCCGAACCCCATCAAAGGACCTTGGCAAAAAGGTCTCATCCATTGAGGAAGAAGAAGAAGAAGATATTTCAATGTCCACGAGGCTTCCAAAGACAACCTATGGGACAACAAATCTTGCTAAAGATCTTTCTGGCATTCAGATCTCTTGTTAGTGAGTTTGATAATCAGCTCCCCAATTTTTTCAACCATATTCTCGCAGAAAATATCTTGTAAGGATGCAACAACCATCGTCTTTGTAAACCGGGCCCTAATGTCATTGTAAGCATTAAACTCCAACATGAAATGTTTATCTAACCCTATTGCACTGAGGCGTCAAAAGACACGATTCTCTCTTCCCATACCTCTTTAAGTCTTTTCCATCTTCTTGTTTCACATCGAAGACAATGTGAATTAGTTATCAATTGAGCTATGAAGATATTTGCTTTCCACGGGATATTAGCCCCTATAATTAGAAGGATTGTTAACATCTCCACTCTTAAAAAGAGGTATCGCAAGACTAGTAGTCCAATCTCTAGGAAAACCCTGTTGAATGATGTTGTTGAATATGTCGACAATGTGAGGAGCGAGAAATTCTTTCCCCCATTTTAAATATTCTGCACTGAAACTCATCCAAGTCTTTGGCTTTTCCAACCCCCAATTTCATAATACCCTCCTCAACTTCTTGCACAGTAAAAAGCTTTGTTGTCGTGTTGACCAAAGGGGGCCTTCAACTTTTGGATCTTGCTCATAAAGTTGTTTTGCAAACTCAAACCACTGATTGGTTGTGATATTGTTGTCATCTGTATGTTTTTCTTTGATTGAAGCTCCTTCCAAAATACTTTTGGGTTATGTTTCCCTAAGTATATAAGCTCTTCCCTCCTTATGGTCATGAACTCATCTTTTTTTCTTTATGATCTATTTGTACAACTTTGTGTTCAACTTCTCTTTGTCTGTTTCTTTAATAGCTCTCCTTACTTTGCTTTACAATCCTCATCAAACCATCTATTTACCGGAAAACAATTTGTTTGCTTCTTATTTTTGTTCTTTTACAACTTGTAAGGGCCTTCTTAATTATGTTTGTTAACTCATAGCTTTTAAGGCCTTGTGATCTTGCTTTCCCCTCTTGCATTAAGTGACTCAATGCCACTTTGAAGATATCACAATTTTCTTGTGTTACAAGAATCCTTCCTTTTTCCGGAAGATGTTGAGATTGTTCTTTCCTTGTGAGCTGATTCTTGCTCGACCAATCTACCACTATGGAAATTAGATTATGATCTGACTTTAGGTCCTTGATAGAATCATCAATCTCCACCTCTTTTATCTTGTCGATTAAACTTTGCGAGCAAATTGCATAATCAACAACACTTGCCCCATTGTAAGTTTTACAAGTAAAATTTCCAGATTTATGCCATCTTTCCATGCCATTGCAAATAATCAAATCAAACATGCCACAAAGAGTTAATAATTCTTCGCCAAAATGATTAATGTCCCTGTTGTCTTCCGACCATCTTGCCCATTGCTGATTATTTTCTTCCATGAGCCATAACGGATTATGGTTCTCCTTACTACTCCAAGTGTTAGCTTGCTCATTTGCAGTCCTCGCATTGAAATCACCTAAAGAAGAACTTCCCTTGCTGGGAAAACTCTGAAATATCTTTCTTTAGGGCTGCATAAGGATCTTTCCCATCTAGCCCACCTTTTTTGTATGTTTTTGAGACCTGAGGTGCAAAGTAACACGCTGCTATTCTAATGTTACTCCCGTTTTCTGATATTCTAAACCAAATGAATTGCTTGTTTGTGTCCTCTCTTACCAGCTGAATCTTTCTACCCTCCACTTCTCTAACTAAAACCATTATACCTCCAAAACCTTTCCCATTGCTAGCTACCTCATTCCAAACTGCAAACTTCCTATAACCTTCAAAAGGAGTCTTGCAACCATCATGTTCATGAGTTTCCGTGAGACAAATTACATCTCTCCCTTTTCTGCTACAGGCCCTAACCTAGGTCCCCTTCTCCAAGGATAACCTCTACAATTCCAACATGCAAGTTTTAACAATACAGGAGGGCCCTGATTCCTATTTACTTTGGTGTTGAGAGCTCGAAGCATGGTTCTCACAACTTTGCATCCACGATTGGCCTAACTCATTCCTCATTGACATCAATTTTGTTGTTCTCTTGTTGTCATCCATTTGCGAAGAATACTTGTGACATTATCTTGCTAATAACAACTTTTCCATTGTACAACCATGCTCTTTTACCTTCGTCTCTTCTTGCTCTTACTTTAGTTAATTCTTTCCTTCTATCCTCCAATTGTATTGAAGTTAAATCATCATCTAAAAAGAAATTTGACCCCCTCAAGAGTCCCTTCTTACTCAAAAGTTGGTACTTGTCTTCTAATCTCCTCATGACAACTTTGATAGGTCTAGCCCTTTCTTCATCTACCTTTCCAATTCTCCTTGCTTGCATGATCAGCCCTTGCCATTGTAGTTTGTCTCTTAAAAGTCACTTGTCAAAACGAATGTGTTTTCATTTTTGCCATACTCTTTTACCCCTTTGATAATTAGATTTTTTATCCTCTCATGCCTTTCTCTATGTTCGCTTTCTTGCATTCTACCCAAATTTGCACCTACCTTGTTGTCCTTATTCGATGGTCCCTTAACAACTTGAGACCATGACTTGGTTTCATTTTCATTTATTTCTTTAGCACATTCCTCAACCACAAAGCCTTGAAAGTTTGTTCCCTGATCCTTCTGAGTTCTTATTTCTGTTGTTTTTAAGTCTGTTACACACATACCCGGTTTTGTCGATGCTAACATGTCTTGCCAAACTATTTTCACCTTTTCATTATCATTTTTCATTTTTTGTCATTCATGCTTTCCTATTTGTAAGGCCTCTTGAAGCATTGCCACTTGCTCCTTTAAAACTTTGTTGTCTTCTACAAGAGTCTGGTTTGTTGTTACAATCTCCTGGATCTTGCAATTTTTCTCTTACTCCCGAGCTTCCATGCGTTCCATTCTGCTTTTCACATTCATCAACTCTTGAACATATAACTCGGATGACCAAGTAAGAGGAGTGGAAATAGGGCTGTAGACTTCTTCCACCCCTTGTCCTTATAGTCATGTGCCCCTTGTTTGTGTGCTCCATTTTTGGTTTGAGTTTTTGACCTTTGTTTGAGTGGAGTAGTTTTCATCTTCTGATCTTGGTGTCTTTTTGAAGTCCCCATTTAATGCGTGAAAGCTGCGTTATTATACCTCGATATTGCTTTGCATTGACCCACACCCATTTCCCACTTTTGTCTGCTAGTGCAATTTTGCCCAAGTTGTTTGACTCCTCAACCCCCACAGATGTTCTTTCCATTTCCAGCATTTGACCACAAAAATTATCTCCTATCTTGTCTGTGCCCCAAACCCTTGTGAAGTTGTGGCTAGAGGACCCACAGGTTGGGACCCACTTCATTCTTGCTGCTTTGTAGTGGGACCCACTTTACTTTTTTTTGCTCTGGTTTGGGACCCACTACCCAAAATGAATAACTGGAAAATCTACTAGATTTTGTTTTTACGCATTACCGCCCCCAAATTAAATGTCTCGTGCTACACTATTTTTCTGTGATGCCCCATCAACAAATAAGCTGTTTTCTTGCCCCAATCATATGAATAACTATTTTCCTATCCTAATCTGTTTTCTTACGCTAGACCAAATATCATTTTCCTCTGTTTCCTTGAGTAGGAGATTCGAACCGGACCATCTAGCGTGCTCCTTGTATAGCAAAACAAACCATTTGTGTAAAAACGCCGTAAGATCAAGTCGACATTGATTCCACAATGGGGTTTGGTTGTGTAGCTGAAGATATGTCGAGAAGCGCTTGACGAGGCAGTGAAAACGTAAACCCTTTCCGCTTGAAGATATTCTTCGTTATTTTTCACGTCATGCTTTGGCACTGAAAACCCTATGCAATCCCTTTGTGTTTCTGTTCCCTCTGGAATGAGGTGGGGTGGGTGTGGATAAATGAATAAACCTTGTTGTTAAGGGAGAACCTCTCCTCTCCGGGGTAGGGGTGGGGGTGACTTTGAGTTGTGGGTGCTTCATATCCTACCGTAGTATATCCGAGGATTGGGACGGTCACTCTATAAAACAAAAGAGACAGTCCGAGTTGGGATAGGTAGAAGCAATTCCAAAAGCCAAATTATGCGGTCGGGAGTCGAGTCGGGAGTGGGTAGTCGGGAGTCGTAAGGCACATTCGGGAGTCGGGAGTTGGGAGTCTGGAGTCGGAAGTCTCGCTTGGAAAAACCAGCTCAGCTCAACAAACAAAGATGAAGCTACAAACATCAAAAACCACCCCCAAATAACAACACCCACACCACGATGCGGGCAAAATCCAAGAAGAAAACACATAAACCCTAGAAATTAAAAACCGCCATGCCAACATAGCTCATCCCACGGAGAAATGGAAAAAGGGTAGAGAAGAACAAAGGAGCGAGATAACCCAAAGTAACCAAAACCAAACCGGACATAGAAAATAAAGAACCAAACAAACGCGTCGTGGCAGATCTGTCCGTAGGGGTGTTACATAGGCCGTAAGGGTTGCTGCCGTCAAGAAACCCTGAGACACAGTGCAGCCAATGGAGCACGACGTGCCGCCTTACGATTAAGTTCTGGGAGACGACCGAGCAAACGACGTAGCTTGTAGGGCTGGTGAAGACTTGGCGAGAAACCCGGGTCCGTTTCGAATCATGCAACGACATGGAGGTCATAAACTAAGTGCAATTCGAGGGCCCACGAGTGTTTTGTCCTGCTAATAACTCACTATTTTACGCTTCTCACTCTCGAGTGTGAAGAAGCAAGTCGAAGAGCTTGTAGTGGATCAGCTACAAGATGGAGAAATCATGATGAAGATTGAAGAGACAACTTCCTTTTATAGCCACCCTTCCAAGGTGACAAAAGAGGAAGAACCATCGCAGCAGCTGTTTGGGGGAAGGATCAGCCTTTGGGAGCCTTAGAAGCACCCACCGCCATTGCCAAAGGTGAACCCTTGATTGATTTTTCTTACAGCCCTAGGAAAGCTCAAGAAGAGGAAGAAATGGCCAAGCAAGAACCAAGAGGAAGGGAAGGTAAAGAATTTTTAATTGTCAATAATTTTCCCTTGAATTCTAATGGTTGCATGTGGAAAAATAATAAGGGAACTTGGGAGCATGAGCGAAAGGATGAAGGGAAGCTTGAGGAACAAGAGGATGAAGTGAATAGCTCAAGCAATTCTCATATGACAATAGAAGATGGAGTCATTGAGGAAGAAGATTCGGTGGTCAAGAGATCTAAGGCCATGACACTAACACCCATTGTTGTCCCAGAGTCAACATCATGAGGTAATTAATGATCATTGTTTGGTTAATGCTGATGATATTTTAGCATGTGATGAATTCAGGGCTGAAAGAAAGGGTGATGAACAAGAAGGGGAAGCAAAAGGGATGGATGGAACCCACTTCCCAAGTGGAAATGATAACAGTCAGCTTGCTGGTCTGTTTATAACAGCAGTCAATAAAGAGCTAAATGATGAAGAGTTAGACTTGGGTAGGAGCCACAAAGACATTCCAAGCACATGTGAACAAGGTATGGAGGTTGTGCAACAGGGGAAAGCACCAATTACTGTAAAAGTAAAGGCAAAAGAGATGAAAGCTTCGTTGAAAGTCCAAGGAACAAATACATCTCAGATTTATTGCTCCCTAGTTCACCATCACATGGAGCTAATCATCATAATCAGTTTGAGACACATATGGGCAAAATGAGGAGCACCTTGAACACATGTGGATACTTACACCTTTTTTATGCATGCATCAAGACAACGGTAGCTTTATGCACAAGGACTGAAATTGGATTGTTAAGAGGTAACCCTCTCCCCAAGGCCCACGGTATGCATGCAAAGGTAATTACTTCCTCTTTCCGCTTGGTTGGTAATCCATTTGATATACATATGTTTGGGGAAGAGATTGGAGTCACAATGATGCTTGTGTTGATGACATCTCAACAAGTCTTATGAGGGCAAGAAGATTGAAAGAAGTTCTCCATGAAGGACCAACTGATAAGGTTGCTGGACTGTTTTCAACAACAGCCAAACATGGGGAATTACCAACATATTCAGTCCTAACAAAGTCCCGTGCATGAGTGCCATCACCACCTTGAAGAAGCTAAACGATACAGTGAAGGTAAGCAGCCCGGAACCTAGAGATAACTCAGATTTTTGCCTATTATTGTTCCATGTCAAATTTATGAATATCATTGTTTACTAGATTTTCTACATAGCTAAAAACCTAGGCAGTCATGAGATAAATCTCCCTCATTTACTAGTGAGGCTCCTGTGTAAGATGTTTATCAATATGGTAAGTATGAATCCTAATAGCTATTTGCAGGGGGTTTTACTTTAATTACAAAGCTCATGAACCATAGCTAAGCAATTCTGCAGCAAGTAACTATTTGTGAAGTATTTTCAGAAGGGGGAAATAATGGAATTTGGGGAGAAAAGAAAATATTTAATTCAACCAATAGTTTACAGAGTTGGTCTCATACACAGATTAAATAAACAAGTAGATCTCACAATATTTAGAAGTAAGGGAAAAGAAAAGCTTCTAATCTAAATCTTAGATAACACAAAGTTTATCTAAAGATCCACACAAAAGTAAGAAGCAAATGCACCGTGAACACAAAGTTCTCCGGAAATCGGCTTTATTCAATTCCTCAGCTTTCACAAAAATGACATCAAGGGCTGCAACACAAAGTCTGGAACTCAAGAATGCTGATTAATAAATTGTGATTCCTTAACCCGTAGGTTCTTCCTGTATTTATAGTGTATAGAGGGCAATTACAAATAGGAAACTTTCAATGAATTGCCGCATGTGGAAGCTATGAAAAAGAGAAGTAACTGACAGTATTTTCCCCCAAACTTTCTCTCTGCATGACATTCATTTGAAGACTAAATCAATGCCTTGCATGTCAGCCACATTTTCCCAAGTAATTGATTTCTTTCGAACTTGAAGTAATCGCTTTTAAACCAATCACTTAAGTTTTACAATTTAATTGATTGCTCAATTGCTTTAATCGGAGAAAATAAGAGAAAGAAGAAGAAAAAGGAAAAGAAATTAGAAGAAAGCTGCAACACTCTCGGTCTTGTTCTTCCACACTCTGCATGCTGATCCAACCTGTATTACACTTCTGCTTCATCCATTTTAGCAATGAATGATTTGAATGATATCTCTGCCTTGAATCTGAGATGCTTTTTTCTCCCATATGCTGTTGAATTTTTGCCTTTGATTCTCACCAAAGTGGATTTGGAAGCAACTGACTATGATTTGCTTGTGGGTGTTGCCTCGACTTTGTCTTCTCCTCTAATCCTTAAAGCTTTTGCAGTTCTTCTCAAATATGTGCACTAGTGCAATGTTTGTCATAAACAATTTAGACAAAACTCATCACCTTTTGTTTTTAATTGCACATGAGCAATTTTCAATTTTGAAAGCATTCCGGGTGAAGGCAAATACAAGTAAATTCAATGAAGGCTTCAACTGGAAGATTGGGAGCACATGCACAAGCTCCTGAAAGGAATTTTCCATGCAATGACTTCCACATGGGCTGCATTAGAAACAAGAGGATGAATTTTTCCCGAAGCCTTTGCTATTATGAGAGCTGGATCTATTTCTTCCTCTGATTTTGAAGATATATTCAATGTATCAGACATTGACTTCGCTTTCTTCACCAATATGAGCACCAGTGAAGTATTCCTGCAAATAATTTAGACAAGTATGCAGTCCATAACATGAATATCTAATTTCTTCACCGAGATCTGATTATAAAGCCTGCTGCCCTCTATTTTTAGACTTTGCTTGCATGCCAAGCAAGCTAAAAATATTATTTTATTCACCCGTGCACTCACATCAACATGTAGATAGCCAGAATAATAAAAAGGAAGCCTTTCCAACCCTAGGCGCCAAAATTGGATGCTTCTTGACAATTAAAAGAAGTCAACTTTTAGGCATTTAGCTATGCCAGAATGGGTCGCACTTTTTGGCTAGGAATTGTGGAAAAACATAAGGGCAAGGAAGTGGAAAAATTCACCCTTCCAGGCAGCCCCAAAATTCCCACTTTTCTCTAACATTGTGGGAAAATTCAACCTTCCAGGAAGCCCCCAAATTCCCACCTTCACTTAAATGACTTGACTTCCATCATGGGAATTTTTCACCTTCCAGGCAGCCTCCAAATTCCCACCTTCTAGGTGACTCCAAAATTCCCACTTTCCACTTAAATGACTTGACTTCCATCATGGGAATTTTTCACCTTCCAGGCAGCCTCCAAATTCCCACCTTCCAGGCAGCGCCAAAATTCCCACTTTCACTTAAGTGATTTGACTTTCATGTTTTGCGTGGAAATTCAAGAGGAAGGGCAACTTTGAAAAATGCGACTTGTATTATGAAATTGCTCTTCCCAAAAAGTGCGACTTGCATGAATTTTGCTTTTAAAGTTGCGTGAAAACTTATCAAAGAACATTTTATTTCCATTTTTGGATTTTCGGTGAAGAAAACACAAGGATAGAATAAAATTTTCCATTTTTGGATTTTCAAAGTGAAGAAAACACAAGCATAGAATAAAATTTTCCATATTTGGATTTTCGGTGAAGAAAACACAAGGATAGAATAAAATTTTCCATTTTTGGAAAGGGTATGGGTAGATGTAGTAGCAAAAACTTGCAAGTGCCATAACTTTCACTCTGTGGCTCCATTTTTTCTAAAAGTGCATATTTTCTCGAGCTCTACACATTGGTGACAGTATTTTTCTTATTTTCATAAAATCTATTATTGCACCTTTTTGGACCAAGCAACCTCTTGCATCTCCCCGAAGGAATCCTGAGCTCTGGTCTTCTTTAGACAGATTAATTAGCAATTAAAAACACCGGATAGCTTTTCAAAACCCTAGACCCGGAAAAAGGTCTGCAGCAGAAGAATGAATAGGCTACGAGGATTACCGGATGGAAAACGGAGAAAGACAAAAAGAAATAAAAACAAAACCCGAAAGAAGTTGCGGGCAATTGCTCGAAAAATTTCTCCGATTAGTTGATTTGCAAAAATTCTTCCCCCCGGGTGAATGTTTTGTGGTAATAATGATGGGGTGAAGTGCTTTATATAACCTAAATCCTCCAATTTTAGCTCAATCTATTTTTAAAAGAACTTTATTTATTTAATAAAAATAAATAAAACGCTTGCAGACAAGGTTTGGCGAAGGAATTGAGTGAGCTTCAGCATGTGGGTACTTGGCGAATTTGGCTTTTATGACTCTTTGGGGATACCTTAGAGCAATGCAAACAATTGCAGGCAAAACAAACACAAAACGACTGTTACTTTGAAAAGAATGAATTTTTTTAAAAGGGGTAGTCCCAGATTTTAGGGTGAAATCTTGGGGACACCAATCATGATCAGCTGGGAAGGAATGATAACTACATACTCTTTCCTATGACCCTACCATGTTTTCACCTCCACAATCCGCAAGATAAATCAGGTTTGCAAGGAATCCATGGAGATAAGGTGCATTTGATATATTTTTGGAGGGCTGATTCTAACTCAGAAATTCTGAGTTGTAAAAAGGTTAGGGACAGCTCATGGTCCAAAAAGTTTTCTATTTCATTGCCTACCAGCATGCCCGTACAGTTCGGTTTTCACCATGCACAATCGGTCAGGTATGATGTCAATGTTGTATTGCTCCATTTCATGATACTGCTGTATTCTTATCCTCATGATCAGTTTGTGCCAAGTGTAGAAAAGATAAGTAGTGAATGGTATAGCAAAAGGTGCATGGATGCTTGGGTACAATGTCAAAGTTGTTTTAGCATATGTGGAATTGGTACCATTGTGGGCTTCAAAAGGGAAAAAGGTCTGATTGTATGATCCATATGATTGGTAATCTCAACCTTGAGTGTTCGGAAGTGACCCACACCTTTGCATCTTGGTTTAACACTCATACATACCAACTTTTCTGGATAATTGGTTTCTTATATGGAGTAACAATGCTCGTAGTTAATAGATTCATCAACGGAGAATGTACAGTTAAGGATATAGTACAGCTGTCCAATCTCATAGGAAGGTGCAAGGTATGTGATGTTTTCCTTGAAATGAAGCCAACTGAAGTTACATTTGTTTGTGGGATGCATTGGATTCAGTTTTTGGGGAGCAATTATGAGGAATTTGCAGCTATACACATGACAGTCAAAGAGAAAAATGATGAAATCAGAATTCATAGGAATGTTAAGCAAGGGAAGGCTGATCCTCTCGAGTTAAAGGCCAAGATGTCTGCTGATTTCAATTGTAGACCTGCTGTTCTTAGTTTTTCAGCCTATGTAAGACAATTTTCAGTCCCTACATTACTCATAAATTTGTCTTTCTTCATAAGATTTCAGATTGGTAGTTATTATGCCATGGTTATAGGGCTGAATTTGCAAAAATCAGATTGGGGACTGCCATTAGCAGCCATGAACAACAGTGAATTTTCATTTTTGAAGAGCATTCCATCACCGGTTGATATAGGAAGAAGGTTTCAGCTGAAAGGAGGGAACAAATCTGATTTGATAGCCTCAAATTGGATAAGATTCCATGTGAATTATGACTGTGGTAAAATGTTTTCAGCCCCTCCACAATCTGATTTGTATTTGGAAATATCTCATCAAGATGATTATGCATCCATTCCTTGCTTTATGATGGAAACTACATCAGTTTGTAGGGATTTTTGTACAAGTAAGCATGCAAAGAAAGGTGATATCATTGTTGTTTTTGAAGTAGAAGATGATGAAGACTTCCATGAAGAAAGGGGCAGCAAAGGTATGAGTTTGTTTGAGTTGAAGCTCCTTCATTTAACATACACATGATCCAGATTATGGGAGCACTACAACATGTTCCTTTACTTTGATAGGGTGATACTTGGGCATATGAGTTTGCAATTGCTTGGGGACAAACAATTTCGAGAAGGGAGGATTGTAATGTCCCCTTTTTGACTTGAGAGCCTAACAATGGACTTCTTGCCATTCCCTTTCCGTGGCAAGGAGGCATGAATGAGCTAGGGAAGGAATTGCATTCCTTTTTATTTATTTTTATTAATTTTTAATGTATTCTTTAGTGTTTCCTTTAATAAGGCAGGTCGACTGGGTTGGAGGAGTTTTAAAGGCAAGTTAAAAGATAAAAAGAAGCTCTTGGAGGTCGGTCCATTCTATCTGGCTTTTGGCGCCAAAGGAAGGATATAACAGGAGATCAATGACTTCATTTGCACCCCATTTTGGCGCATTTTATCCATACTTGGTTTTTTGGGCATAATGCTCATTGACTTTTGACTTGAGGGCGAAACTCCTCTTGTGTGGCATTCCAAGGAAGATGAAAACCTTCCATTGTGGGTGAATTGAAGATATTCATTGAAGACTTCTTGCAGATTTGGACCTAGGGCAATCAAGGAAATATCTACAAAGGCTTTGCATGCATTTTGGAGCTCTCCCTAGAGGGAGCGACTAGGGTTTGGTGCTATTTGGGTGCCTTCTAGGGCATGAACTGCAAATCTGATTTTATATTTTGATTCGGCATAATTTATAAGGCCGGAATCTATATTTTCATGATTTTTGGTGATGTTTAACTATCATTTTCAGCGTTGGTTTGTGGCTGTTCTACTGCTGTCCTAAATTTAATTACAACAGTATATATTCGCTGATTTTCTCCATTTGTTGTTGCCAAATTGGATGGATATTGATTGCCGTGGTTGAAATAATTATTTACAAGTATTTTTCGGTTGTTGTGCATGGTTGTATGGTGAATTCTAAGCTCTTATACAGTTCGCCCTAGGGTTTGAAGGATAATTACAGCTGCTGTTATAAAAATCAGATTTCATTTCACTTGGGTTTGTGTGGTTTCCTTCTATTTCAGTTTCAGTCCCAAAAAGGGACATTACAAAGTTTTGGAGAGACTTGTGTAGAAAAGAAACTAATTCCACAATGTTAAGGGTCCGAACATTCGATCTATCATCGAAGAAATAATCTGTATGAAGAGGAATACAACCATTGGCTCCTTATAGAGATAATCCGACATATGACTATTACAAACCCAAATCGCTATCGTAGATGTGGACCACTTCCCTTTGAATCAAATATAGACATATGCGCAGGGGTCTCAAGCATAATTACCATGTTCTTATGAACTTAGTGAAAATTTGGTTCGAACCGTACTTTTGGTCCGACCAAACTTACCGAACAAGTTCGGTCGAACATCATTTTATTTAAAAATTAAAGCGTTTAAATTAAAAAAACTTCAACACAAAACAAAAACAAACAAGAAACACTAATACCTATGCACGTAAAGGAAAAACTCTGTAGATAATATATTTATTTATTATTATGTGTAATTGGTTTTTCTCTTCAACTATCATCATATATGTATAGTATTTATTATATATATATATATTTTATATTTGTAAATTTTACAAACCGAACCAAACCGAACTTTTTAAAAATTCTGAACTTCCGAACTTTCGAACTTTTTCCCACTTTCAAACTATCTGAACTTTTCGAACATGGTAACTATGGTCTCAAGTCTAAATGCACCCAACAACAATTTGATACGACTCTCAGCTTTGAAAATAATTAGTTTAATTAAGTGATGATATAATTAATTAATTATTTGATTAACCATATAATTTATGTTCTATTAATCGGGAACCCAAGTTTGACGAAGAATGATCATTAGATTCTTTGACTTGTGTGATCAGTTCTATTTCTTTTCGACATAATCCAAATGATGCTTTAAGCGTATCATTTAATTCTCCCCTCTTCTAAACTTTTTATTATGTTAAAAACGTTAACAATATTTATTTATTTATTTTTCTAAAAATTCTGCGAGATAGCTTGAGTGGGCTTGGAGGTGAAGACTTTTGTATTCCATAGGAGAGGTACAGTTCGAATTTGGAGGGGTTGAGTATATATAGCTAATATGAACAATATATAAGGTAAATGGATTGGAGGCTTCAATGAAGGGGATCTCATAGACCAAATTGGTGTCAAGCTTGGCATCAACCTAAAACACTTACTTTACCTTTACACATGCATGCACACACACACATTTCGTTTATGCGCGATTCCTCCGATTCTGTTTCTTGTCATGTTGCTGTTGCTGTTGCTGTTGCCTTTTTCTCATTTCCTCGACGTAGGTTCATATACAAGTGCTGAATAGAAATAAGTCTTTGTTTCCGTCACTAATAGTCGAAAAGTGTCACAATTGACCAAGTGGGGCGAGAATGGTGAAGTGGATGTGATGCATGATTGCGATTAACCGAGGGCAATCACCAATGAAGAGGCAATGACCATGAATTGCTACCAAAGATCACATGGGCAGGGATTGATGGGCAAACAACGAGAAGGGGATATTTAAAGACTTAAAAGGAAGGACTTGTCCAAGACTCATCCGAAATGTCACTTTTTAGGAGACTTTAGAAATGACCAAAAGCTCACAAATCAGATTATAGAACTGCTGTTATAACCCTGCAAATCTGCAATTTAAACCCTTCCTAGGGCAGTGACTTCCCTAGAGGAGTTAAACCCCTCAAAGATGGGTCAAACCTTGCAAAAATCCTTCAAATCTTATGCCAAAATTAGTAGAAAACCCTTAACAAACACATTCAGCTGTTAAAAATCAGAATTGAGTGTGAAAATAATTAATTATGGAACCTTTTATTGAGTGAACATCATTAAGTTTGGAAAAATAGCGTAAACACTTCCAAAATTCACCAAACTCAAGATCTTGGCCTTAGAAAATATAGAGAACAAGATAGTAATTTCAGATTTGCCAAATTAACATCACACATACCAAATTATCACTCCCAAGTGGGTTGCTCCACTCCAAACAAATATATTATTGAACCAAAGAGACCAATCATGCAAGAAAATGATACTTTATTGCCTTTCAAATCAGCTTGCATACACAAAACCTCATGAAGGGTTTTCGTCCTCCACAAGTCCTCAACCAAGGGTTTTCGTCCTTGGACAAGGTCCTCAACTCAAGGGGTTTTGTCCTTGAGAGAGATAGTAAAAGGGCTACACTAGCCAACTTTCACCAAAATATGAATAATCACGAAAAACATGAATCAATAATGCCCAAATCGACCTCCTTACATAGCCACAAGGAGTGCTTTTTTACAATATAAAATGATGGCTGACCCCTTAAGGTAAGTGTTTTTAAATATATAAATGGTATTTGGAGCCTACATGCTCATAATACCTTTATTTCCTAACTACTTAAGTCCCTCTATTGGAGCGCTAGGCTTCCCAATAGGATACATGATAATAAATAAAACAACAATAAAGATATAGTTCAGATCTTCCCCTTGCTTTCCTCCTTAGACCCACGGGGAGAGAATGGGTTAAGGTCTTCGAAAATCAGCCTTCAAAAAGGGACATGACAGTCCCCCTTCCCAAGATTGCTTGTCCCCAAGCAATTACAAGTACTCGGATCCCAATTAAGTCTTAGCTGCTCCTCCTTTGATATACCTACACATGAAGCAAACTCGTCAAAGAGAAAATGTGTCCCCTTCTTCATCCACTCTTGCTTTGTGGATATGATGTCTGATTCTTCTACTTTGCTTGCCAAGGCCTCATAAATATTGTCCAAACATTGGTTGTTCCCAATTCCCTTCCGCTGTCCCAAACACAGCTGTAACCATGTATTTTGTTCCCTAAAATCAGAAGGATAGTGGCTGGGATCCTTCTTATAACAGCTGAAAACACATCAATGATAGTAGATTGCAAACCCTTCATCCTCATGGCTGGATACTCCTCTCTCATTGTCAAAAGAATGGATAGAGAGCTGAAATTATTGCGGACAATGTATAAAACAAAAATGTAACAGCTGTCATAATGATTACCTTGGCCTCCAAAAGATGCTTCCAAGCTGCCCCAAACTAATCTTTTCAAAATTTGGCTCGGATCATAACTCATGAGTGCTGGTATGTAAGTATAACAACCATACCATGCCCGGAATTTCGTCCCAAATAATACCAAATATGTTGGAACATTGGCCTTAATTGTTCTTAATGAGTGAACCCTCTTACCCACCATTTTGCATAAAAAGAATGTCTTCAAAACTGCCCCTCTATTGTTTCCCCAAGAAGATATCCACAACCCATCAAATGAAATTGGGAAAAACACCTCATCTCGGTTGTAGCATTGCAAGTTTAGAAGTGAAGTGGCCAAAAAACATCTTGTGAGAGTTACCCTTACCTTGTCCATGTCGCTAGAAGAAGAACACCACTTCCTTGTAATCAAAATCCACTTGGTGGCTGCAAATAGAACGTGGAACCAGCTGGAAATAATAGCCACAAGATCTAAAATAACTCCCATAATGATTTGGGGTTCATGACCCACATTTTCCAAACTCATCTTATTCATGTTAGAAGGATGACTTACAACCCAAAGCTCTTCGGAATTCACCTTATAGTAATAAACATTCTTACCAAGTGTGAGTAACCTTCGTTGTGGAGGATTTTCTGATTGCAAGTGCCTTACTTGCTGCCCCAAAACAACTATCCTATGTTGTTCCTTCATGCAAACTCCTTCCATGATGTTACTAGCAAGCTGATTTTTGACATACTCAGCTGTGACAATATTTTTCCAATCAGCTGTTATGTGAGAAAGCAAACCACAATGTGATTTCCAAGCATTTTCCATTGTACTCCCTTCATCCTTTATACCTTGAATTCTGATTTCTTTGTCTTTGTCATAGAATTTCAGTTCTCTATCATGATAATTGAGGGTGAATTCCCCAAAGATTGCAGCCATTGAACTCCAAGAACTACTTCATCATTAGCTAACTTAATCACAAAAATTCATCACATACCTCATATTTTCCTAGGAGAAGTGATAGCTGTCCCATTCTCTTTGTGCAAGGTATGGTGGTGCCACTCTCTACAAGCCTAGTGACCCCTTGGTTATGAAGAAAACCCTTCACCCTGAATGGATGATAAGTAGGTGTGCCACACATTAGAGTAAGGGTGCTGCCCTTCCACCATATTCTTTCTAGCTCTTCCATATTCATGGAACCATGGGTTAACCACATATGAAACGGAAAATCAGAACCATCATCATGCCTTTGATGCCCCAAACACATCATGATAAAATTTCCCTCCATATTGATTTTGAAATCAGATATTCTTCTTTTTGTAGAGCTCAACATAGCACCTATATTCCTCATGCAGAAACAATTTTGAATTTGAGTCCAAGAATCCATACAACAAGAAACACTTCTTACCTCATTATTTCTTGTGTATGAGGTGCATAATGATGTCCAATCAGTGGTGATATAGGAGGACATAACAAGCATGAAATCTGATCACCTTCCCCAACCAGCTGTGTGTGAGGGCAACATACCAGCAATGTCATATCAACAAGCAACAAAACTGAGATTTTCTCATACCATGGGCTGCCTTTGACACTCTTTTGACCCAAAATTTCTGAGTTAGGAACAACACTCAGAAAATAATCTAATGGTGCCCTTATCTCATGCATAATGTCATCCTTATAGGCCCTTAGTAAAACTGATTTGACTCCATCATGTGACTGTCTTGTGTAACCATTAGAATCCAATAAATTATCATAGAACAACAAAGGACTTTTACCTTTCTTTGGATGATGACAAAATGGGGATTGTTCTTTGTTGATATCTCCATTGATTGGCTCCTTGGTGGCGGCTGTTTGGGACAGACCAGCAAGCTGAATATTATTAATTTCACCTTGAAATTTGAATTCAACTCTGAATTTCTTCTTCTCAACAAACCCTTCTTTTTCCCTTGCCTCATGCTTCATGGTTACTTCCTTTTTCCTTGTCAATAATGAAGAGTTCTTTGCCCTATACTCTTGTAAGTGTTGTTTCCCTTGAGCGGCTATCAATCTAGCAGCCCTAGCTCTTCTTCGCCACTCACAATTTCTTTGAGTTTCCATTACATCCTCCGTGCTTGCATATATGAATTCCTTCTCTTGTCTAATTTCAACATTTGGTTCCTTCAAAAGTATACCCTTTTCTATCAAGGGCTCTTCATTGACAACTGTTAGTTTTATGCAACCATTAGATGCCAACAATTCATCATTAAGCACAAAAGGATTTTTACCTTGGGTGGCATGCTCCTTAACTTCCTTCATCCCGATGGAAGGACCTCTTCTCCCTAGGGCTGAAACATTCTTCTTCTTGGCATGTTGTACTTCTTCCTTTGGCGCTAGGGTTCTTTGCCGATAATGTCTTTCTTCCGTCCTTAATTTGATGAAATCCGTGAGAGACATTGCCTCCCGAAACTCATCCGGCATTGCTTGGTACTCTTCAAGCCATATGGTGTAGTCATGGGCTTGTCTAGGGCTCCCATGTGGAATGACTTGCCTCTTTGGTCACGAATTGGGGTTTGTAGGGCCTTGCAAAAGAAATTTTCTCCTTCTTTGATTCACGAGGGTTGTAGGAAACCTCTTCCCCCTTGGCCGAACCACTACCTTGCATGTTTTGGATGGCTAGGGAAAGCCTATCCAATGCATCCACTATTCCTTCTTGGGTCTTCACGATTATTTCCAATTTTTCTATGCTTCACAGTTTGGGAGCTCTGATACCATTGTAATATCCCTTTTTAGAGGGATTCAGGAAATGACCAAAAGCTGATTGAAATCAGAACTTGGGCAGATTGTAGATGACTGAAAATTCACCTTGGAACCCTCCACACGCTGCTGGCACTTTCCTCTTAGGGTGGTGACCTCTTAGGAGAAGTCAAACACACTTTCCTAGGCACAAATCTCACTCAAACTTTAAGGAAAGATGCTCAGAATTTATAATAAATGACCAACAATCAATAAATGCAAGAAAACTGATTTTTAGGAACCCACAAGTGCTATTTTTATTTTTATCATGCAACCATCCACTGCAGATTTAAATAATAATTTCCAGAACTGAAAATACCACTCAAATACACTCAACAATGGAAGATTTCACCTTTATAAATTATGGGGAATCCAATCATGCCAATTGATCACATAAAAATCAGCAACATCACCCAAAACCCTCTCCCAAGCAAGTTGCTTAGGGCATAAATCAGTTAGAACCAACAATGAAGAGTAGAGAACCAAATGAAGTGTGGGGTTTTGTCCACACCAACTTCTCCACAAGGGTTTTCGTCCTTGGGAGGGTCTCAATCAAGGGTTTTCGTCCTTGAGAGAGATGGAAAAGGTGCTTCACTAGCAATCCTTCACCAAGATATGAAATTCACCAAAAACATGTTTCAATAATGACCAAGTGACCTCCTTATATAGCCACAAGGAGTGTTTTTACAATATAAAATGATGGCCGACCCCTTAAGGTAAGTGCTTTTAAATATTCAAATAATAGTTGGAGCCTACATGCTCATAATACCTTTATTTCCTAACTACTTAAGTCCCTCTATTTGAGTGTTAGGCTTCCCAATAGGATACATGATAATAAATAAAACAACTACCTAAACAACAATAAAGATATAATTTAGATCTACCCCTTGCTTTCCTCCTTAGACCCATGGGGAGGGAATGGGTTAATGTTTTCGAGAATCAGCCTTCAAAAAGGGACATGACAGTTTGGGATTTCTAAAAGTGAAGCAATTTAATACCTCTTTGAAGGGCTAAAATTGAAAAGAAGGAAACCACACAAACCCCAATTGATTAAATTTAGATTTCTATATCAACAAACTGGTTTTTATGACAGCTGGAAATCAGCAATCTGATTTTTATACCAGCAGTTCAAAATGAGAGGAAAATCACTCAATTATCATCAAATAACTCATCAACATTATAGACAAATGCCTTAAGAAGAATTTAGGCCACTTTTCACAATGAAACTTGATCAAACACTCAACTGGAAAATTAATTACGAACTACAAAAGTACAACCCATAGAAATAATGAAATGGGAGGTTTCCAAATGACTGCAAAATATGTTAGATTCCAACCTTAGAAATTATGGCAAATCTGAATATGAAAGAATAAATGAGTTATGTGCCCTAGAAGGCACCAAATCACACTCTAACCCATGTCGCGCCCTAGGGAAGAGCTCCAAATATGATGCAAACCCTTTGCATGGGTCTTCTTCTTGATCCAAACATGCAAAGAGTCTTTAATGAAGATCTTGGTCACCAAAAGGGAGGGTTTTGTCCTTTACCAAGCCACAATGAAGGCTTCGCCCTTCTTAGATGCCGCACGAGAGTTTTTGTCCTTAGGGGGAATGATATTGAACAATCAGCCCAAAAATCAATTGTAAGTGTAAATGCGCCAAAGGTGATATCAAAATGCGACCACACATCTCCCGCTATACCTCTTGCTTGGTTCTAAAGGGCAATTAGAAGCGGACCAAACTCTTTAAGCTTCTTTTTGTCTTTTAATTTGCATTTATGACTCTCCTAACACAACCGACCTGCCTCATAAAGGAAAGCACTAAAAGAAAACATTAAAAATAATAAAAGAAAGTTGAAATGAAGTGCAATTTCTTCCCTTGTTCACTTAGTCTTCTTTGCCACGGAAAGAGAATTGCAAGAAATCTCTTTTTGGTTTCTAATTCGAAAAAGGGGACATTACAGTCCTCCCTTCTCAAAATTGCTTGTCCCCAAGCAATTGCAAATGTGGATGCGCCAATATTATTGCACTTTCCCATGTAGTATTTTCAAGGGGCAATCCCTTCCAACGAACCAAATATTCCTTGATACTTTGATTCCTTAATGTCTTCTCACGAAACTCCAAGATGCTTTCTCGGAATTAGTACCAACTTGTCCTCTTCATTTGATGGTGGCAACTCATGTGAGGGAGTAAGGTGCTGTCCAAATGCCTTTTTGAGGCATGAAACATGAAAAATATTGTGTATTCTACTATCTTTGTAGAAGCTCAAGTTCATATGCAACATTTCCTACCTTTCCTTTTACCTTGTAAGGACCATAAAAAGGTGGTTTCAGCTTTTCTGCACCTCTTTGTTTGATCAAAGATTGCCTATAGGGCTGCAACCTTAAAAACACCATGTCACCCACTTCAAATGTCCTCTCTTTTCTATGCTGATTTGCTTATAGTTTCTGTTGATTTTGGGGATGTTGGAGATTTTCTTTGATCTCTTTCAAGATATCATGGCTTCACCGAATTAAATCTTGAGCCTTCGGCACTCTACTATCCGTCGTTTTGTGTTTTTATTGCACAAAGTTCTTGTATTGCGTCAAGATATTCCCAAAGAGCCATATTAGCCTTTTTCGCCAAATACCCAAATGCCCAAAATTGTTATATTCTGTCGTCGAGATTTGTCTGTGGGAAATTTGTATTTAATTATTTTGAGCCCGTTTGAGGCAATTTGCGCTCTGTTTTAACCCTGTTGTGATCGAACATATCATTATTCCTATATACCAGAAGGGTTTTAACTAAAAATAAGTTTTGGGCTTTAGTTTTGACTTTTGGCAATTTTTCGTGTTTTTGTGTTTTCTGTTTCGTTTTCTATGAAATTTTTCTAGATCAATTCCTTTCTTTGGGTTAGCCCGATAATTGGCACTGGAGTATTCGGAGATCACATATGCACATTGTGCCAGAAGGAAGTCGCCATCGGAGGTCCGGTTCACTGGGAAAAGGCGAAGTCGTGCACTAAAAAGCCCCTGCGGGGTTGGGCGCATTTTTGGAAAACAAAGGATTTAAGTGGATCATGGGAAAAATAGAAGCAACAGTAAGCGAGATTTTATTGCACCTTACTTGCGTGTACTTTTTCCCATGATAGAAATGTCACTTAAGTTGCGGTGGTGTATCGCCTTGTAGGATAAAAATTCCCATGGTGAAATAAAAGAAAAGTGACTTAAGTGAAATCATAGGATTTTATTGCCTGCCATGCAGGTAAATAATCCCATTGTCAAAGTCAAATCACTTAAGTGAATCATGGGATTTCGGGGCTGCCTTGCAGGGTAAAAAATCCCATTGTCATGTGATTCTTAAAAATAGAATTCTTTATGTCAAAAAGTGCGACCCACCTTGGGTGAATAATAATGCATTAAATAAATATTTGTTAATATTTATTCACCCAATTTTGGCGCCCAGGCTTGTGGAAAAGTCAACAAAGGGAAGTGGACAAAAGGAATTTAAAAATAGAATTCCAAAATTAAATAAATTTAATTTATTTAATGCAGCCCCTTTTGAGAAGGAAATAATACTTTTTAAAGTATTAAATGATTATATTAATTCCTATTTTCAGTGGCTATGGTCAAAGCACACTGTGAAGCTTAAGTGAAGTGAAGAGTGGATGATTAAATTGAATTAATTTAATTTATTGGATGGCTGTCCTTAAACATGCTATTTTTAAAGAGAGAAGCATGATTTTTAATTAATTAATTGTCAGGAATAGGAAGGACAATTATTAATTATAGAATTATGAGGGTTATATAAGCATGGGCTACCGTAGGGGTGAATTAATTAATTCACGGTGAAAAGTGCAGCCCGAGGAAAAGTGAGCTCCATATTAAAGAGGATTTTGCTTAAAAGAAGATCAAATCAAGGCTAAAAGCTTCCAGTTTTGGCGCATGCTTTGAAGAAGGCTGATTTGTGTCTGCATAATTGTTTGTAGAAGTGATACAGGTGCTCAGGTGATGTTGATAAAATTCATGCTTGCTTTGCATACAAATAAAACGTCAAATTTTGGGGCAACAGGCTTGAATTATGCAGATTTTTGTGATTAAAATTCACTTTGTGCGCATGCTCCGGTTGCCATCTTTGTCTAAATTAATTGCAGGAGTTAGATACAGTGCTTTTATAAAGAAAATGAACTTATATCAATGTCCAATACATTGAATATTTCCTCCGAATCTGAAGGATTATCCAGATCTGCACCAGTTTTGAAGAATTCCAAACAATAAGAAGAAAAATAATTGTTCGAGACAAAGATAGACAAAGCTATGGCGAAGAAAGATGAAAAAGAAAGCACAACGAGTCATGCATCACTTCTAAATTTGCGAGATATTGGAGACACGGATCTAGGATCGGAACCTCTTGTTGAATTGATAGACAAATCCAGAGCGGGAAAGACTTCAGCGATGCGTGCGAAAAACTTCACTCATGCGTGCGATTAAAAGTAGTAGAATTATTCGAGTGTAGCTTTTCCATCCACAACTCGGTTGCAGAGTTTGTTATACAGTGCGAGATCCATATCCGGATGCGGATGCGAGATGTAGATGCAAATCCATATGCTTGATCCGAGATCCGATTTCATAGTTCTGCAAAAGCTTCGCACAAAGGCTTCATCCTCTTGTTTCGAATGCAGCCCGTGAAGAAGTCAGTGCATGGAAAATTCCTTCCAAGATCTTGTGCAAATGCTCCCATCTTCTAGTTGAAGCCTTCATTGAATTTTCATTCATCTCGGAGTGCTTTCCAGAATTTTTAATTGCTCATATGCAATTAAAAATAAGGATGATGAGTTATCTACGGCAAACATTGCATTGATGCATGTCTTTGGAAAAGAAGCTGCAAAAGCTTCAGGATAAAAGAGAAGATAAGGCGAAGGCAAAATCCATTGTTTCCGAGATCCACTTGGTGTTTCTAGATCCCGGCTTTCGCTTCTAGATCCAAATTCGCTTCTAGATCCACTTGTTTTCGAGATCCATCATTTCCAATTCCAAAAGTTTCCAATTCCAAATTGCTTGTGATCCAAATTGCCCAAATCCCGTTTGGTGAGAATCAAAGGCAAAAGAATCACCGTGCGTGTAGACACGAAAAGGACAAGACTACTGACTTTCCTCTTCCTTCTTCTTTCCTCCGATTAAAAAGTAATTGAGCAATCAATTAAATTATAAAACTTAAGTGATTGGCTTAAAAGTCATTACTTGAAGAAGTCAACTACTTGGAGATAGGTGGTGGACGTGCAAAATAGAAGGTTCTATTTTCAGTTGCAAATCATACATGTCATGCAAAGAGGAATTCCAGGATGGAGATTGCCAGTTGTTTCTTTCCTCCGACTTCCACATGTGTCAGTTCAACTAAAGCTTCCAACTTGTAATTGCCCCTCTACATTCTATAAGTAGAGGAAGAACCTTCGGGTTAATGATCAGAATTTGTAAGCAACAACCTTGTGTTCCAGACTTTGTGCTGAAACCCTTGAGAGCCACTTGAAGCAAAGGAATATACAGGAGCAGATTTCCGGAGAACTTTGTGTCACGGTGTATTGTGTTTCTTGCTTTTTATCTTAGATCTTTTAATAGACTTTGTGTTATTTCAGATCTAGATCTAGAGCTACCTTTGCTTAGAATTCTGTGTTTATATCTATTGGTTTCTTCTATGTGCATGCAATCAACTCTGCCATCTACTGATTGGGATGCACATCTTCCCCATTTCTTCGTGTTTATGTAATTACCTTCTTCTATAACTTTTCCTTTCTTTAAACAACTGCTTACTTGCTGCAGAACTGTTCAGTTATGGTTCATGAACTGAGTAGTTAAAGTAAAACCCCATTTAGATATTAGCATACTTTAATTGACAAATCTGACACGGGAGCCTCACCGGTAAATGAGGGAGATTTATCTCATGATCGCTAGGTTTTGTGCCATGCGAAAATTTAGGCAACATAACCAAATCAACAAAAAACGAAACCTCATAACCATACAAAGCTTTGAAAAGAGTTTGAAAAGAGACATACCGATGGACATTTGGAAGGTCGTATTGTAACAAAACTCAGCCTTGTAAAACCATTTCATCCATGCTAATTGTTGCCCATCGATGTAATTTCGTAGGTATCCTTCCACCCATTTATCATCTATTTCTATTTGTCATCCGTTTGAGGATGGTAGCTAGTCTTTGGGACGAGTTTGGTACTGTCAATTGAAACAACTCTTGTCAAAACATGCTCATAAATCTGCTGTCCCTATCACTTACTATATCCTTGGGCGGCCCATGAAGTCTAAACACTTTTTTAAAAACACATCAACCACTATAGGTGCATTGTACTTAGCCGGAAGTGGACAAAAATGAGCATATTTAGTGAGTCTATCAACCACCACATATAAACAATTCTTACCTTGAACCATGGGCAGCCCCGTGATGAAGTCCATAGAGATACTTTCCCATTTTTGAGTGGGAATGGGAAGTGGTTGTAGGAGCCCAGCTGGAAATGCATGTTCCGCTTTGTTTTGTTGGCACACTAGACACTCCGGATGTATTGGAGTACTTCCCCTTTTAGGCCTTTCCAATAGAATCTTTCCCTCACCTGTTTATATGTCTTAAAATAACCCGGATGACCAGCTGATGGGTCATCATGAACAACCCTCAATATCTTACTCTTCACCTTCGATTCGGGCACCAAATAAACCCGGTTCTTGTAAAGAATGAGCCCATCCATAACCTTGTACCTTTCATCAATCATTTCACCTTCAAAAACAACATTAGCAAACTTGTTCTTGACATACTCAGCTGTAATCAAGGACTTCCAATCTGCTGTTATCTTAGATAAAGAGCAAAAATATGATTCCCATGACAAAGTATCTTCTACCAAGTACTTGACTTGAGGTGTTTCCGGAAGCATACCTTGTAATGTAACCTTCTTACCCTTGTCTGTAAAGCTTATTTCCATGTTTTGGTAATTGAAAGTGAGCTCTCCCAATGAATGCAACCATTGGACCCCAAGCACAATATTCATATCAGCCATGCTAATTAAATAGAAATCAGCACATACCTCATGTTTTCCCAATGTGACAAGGAGTTGGGGACACCTCCTTGTGCATGGCATAGAGTAACCATCCGCTATCTTAACTGTGAATCCCTTGAAGTCTTCTACATTCAACTCCACTTGGCCACCAAGCACTCATCAATGAAATTATGAGTGGCTCCACCATCAATCAAAACTATGACCCCTTGCCCTTGTAGGTCACCCTTCATCCGGAATGGATGATAACTAGGTGCACCGAACAAGGTAGCAAGAGTGCCATCTAATTTTTCCGGATCCTCTTCTAGAATGCTATCATGCTTGGCTTCATTAACATTATCTTCATCATCCTCAAAATATGAAAATACTTCAATACAATGCACTTTACCTTTACCCAAAGAGCAATGTCCGGGAATCCATGGATCGTTGCAAAAGAAGCACAAATTATTCTTTCGTAGCTCATTTTTAGATTCTTCTTCATTGCTGGTTTTGGCCAGCTCCTTGTGAATAATAGACATCCTTTGGTAGGGCTTCCTTGGTTGGTCCAAGGGAGGGTTTCTAGGCTGTCCTCCACTTGAATTAACCTTAGGATGTCCGCTGATCGCTGCTGTTTTTGGGGCAGCACCTTCAAGGTCCAAAGCCTTCTTGATTGCCTCTTGAAGAGACAAAGGATCAAAGGCTCTAACCAAACCCTTGAGTGGTTTGGTCAAACCCTCAATGAAAAGAACCACAAGTCTCCTCTTTGTGACATCAGTGATCATGACAAAAAGTCTTTGAAACTCAGCCACATACTCATCCACCGTGCCCTATTGTTTCAATTGTGCAAGTTCCCGAAAGTGAACTTCCGGGTCAACTCTATCAAATCTATCCATGAGTCTTTTACAAAACTCATCATAGGAATGGATCTCATTGTGCCCTTGTGTCACCAATCCATGGAACCACCACTCATGAGCAATCCCCTCATCGGCTTCAAGGGCAAATATGTATGCAACTTTTGGATCCATGCCCTAGTTGTCCCCTTGGTCGATCCATCAAAAGTAGAGAAGGTCATCTTCCCCAACACATTCTGCACCTCCTTCTGCGACATATGTTGTCTTGGCTCTGGCCTAGACCTTCCTCTGCTCACGCCAATGAACTCGGCAAGTGTAATGGCCTCCGTATCTCCCTTGGAAGTGCCATATACTCTTCATAGCTTGTGGCAATGCTTTGCCCCATAGAGGGCCTTGCTCCCACTTTCGAATGACTTCTTCCCTTGGAAGGAAAGTAGGCCTAGTGGCTGATCCGTGAGCTGATCCCAAAGGCCGTCGTGAAGTATTTGCTCTAGATGAGCTGCCGTCTCCATTATGAACCCTAGGTTCATGAAATCTTTGAAGGGATAGGGCTAGGAGGTCCATGGTGTCTACCAATCTCTCTTGCCCTTCAATAAGCTTGTCGATCTTGGCTTCTTGAGGATCCTGGTGAGCCATACTATCCTCCTCTCTTGGCTGGTCTGCTTTCTTTTCTCTCCTTTGATAGTAGAGGAAACCCTTGTTGCCCTCTTCCATGAAAACCCTAGGATGGGAAGACCGAAGCTTTGATACCACTGTAATATCCCTTTCAGGGCTAAAACTAAAAAAGAAGGAAACCACAAAACTCCAATTGATTAAATTCAGATTTCTATATCAGCGAAATGGTTTTTATGATAGCTGAAAATCAGCAGTTTGATTTTTATAACAACAGTTCAATATGAGAGGAAAATCACTCAAATATCATCAAATAACTCATCAACAATATAGGCAAACTCTTTAGGAATAATTTAAGCCACTTTTCACCATGAAACTTGATCAAACACTCAGCTGGAAAATTAATTACAAACAACGACGTCAACCCATATAAATAATGAAATGGAAGGTTTCCAAACCCTAATGACCAAAAAATATGACAGATTCCAACCTTAGAAATTATGGCAAATCTGAATATGAAAGAATAAATGAGTTATGTGCCCTAGACGGCACCAAATCACACTCTAACCCAAGGCACTGCCCCAGGGAAGAGCTCCAAAAATCATGCAAAGCCTTCGTGGGTCTTCTTCTTGATCCAAATCTGCAAAGAGTCTTCAATGGAGATCTTCAAGTCACCAAAAGGGAGGGTTTTCGTCCTCCACCAAGCCACAAGGAAAGTTTCTGTCCTCCTTGGATGCCACACAAGAGGGTTTTCGTCCTCAAGTGGAATGATATTGAGCAATCAACCCAAAAATCAATTGTAAGTGTAAATGCGTGAAAGATGATCTCAAAATGAGACCACACATCTCCCTTTATACCTCTTGCTTGGTGCCAAAGACCAATTAGAAGTGGACGGACCTCTTTAAGTTGTTTTTGTCTTACACACCAACTTGCCTCATAAAAGAAACACTAAAAAAACATTAAAAATAATAAAAGAAAGCTGAAATGAAGTGCGATTTCTTCTCTTGTTCACTTAGTCTTCTTTGCCATGGAAATAGAATGACAAGAAGTCTTCTTTTGGTTTTTAATTCGAAAAAGGGGACATTACAAGCAATAATACTTAGAAGTTTTGTAATTTATTATTTGGCATTCATGGAAAAATTATGGAAAATTTGTTGATTTATAGCTTCTTCGTTCATAGTTACCTAAGTCTAGGGGACATGGGGACAGAGCGATGGGGTTTCCGGGACGGCAAAAATTTCCCAAATTTTGGGGACGGCAGGGGACAGCTATTAAAATAATATATAAAAACTAATATTTGAATATTTTAACTTTATTCAATGAAATTTACGGATTTAAATTGTATTTAATGTATTTTAGGTACTTTCAAGATTATAATTTAATGTTCTTGGTAAAAGTAACAGCTTTTTAAAAGTAAAAACATCAGAATTTTTAAAAAGATTATTTAAAAATAGGGGACATCCCCTCCAAGTCCCCAAGTCCCCGAAGCGTTCGGGACGTCTGTGACGTCCAGGGGCGTGTTCCCGCGTAACACAATCTTTGTTATACCAAAAAGAAAATAAATGTTTGCTGACCATTTTATAAATGATCAAGGAACATAGAATGTTATGTGGATTCTTCTTTTGTAGAGGTAGAATATATTTTGTACCCCTTTTCATTTTGTGGCATTTTTTTGTAATGTAAACTGGTTTTATAAGAAACTGAAAGATATAGAGATCATGCAGAATTGGAGCTTCCTCATTGGCATGTTATGACTGCGATGACTACACAAGTATAAGCATAACTTGGGTAAGTAACATATATCCAAATTGCATGAGGACTGTGCATATAATAGGGTCCAACTTTGAGGCATAGACTTTTAAGAGTTATATGGAGCAGAGACTTCTTTGTCTTGTTGGTTCTTAGGTATTCTTGAATAAGGTGCATTTATCCTTTTCGCAAAGTAGAAATAGCCAACCTCACAAAGTGATTAAAAATTACCTGGTCTTTGTTGCTCAAAACTTCAGTAGCCTTCCTGTTTCAATAGCAAATTGTTTTGGGTTTTGATACTTAGGGATCCCTTTTTGAAACAATGGGTTGTACCTTAAAATGGCCTTCAAATGTCACGTGCATTTTCAGGAACATTCTGCAATTTTCGGTCGTTTTAGGATGGAGCTGCAGATCCACATAAATCAAAAGAAAATTCCCATTCAGCTTTAAACTAACCCACACATAACCCTCCCGCTAGAAATCCTAAAATAATTGCATTATGAAAAGAATAAAACATAACACATTCATTTCATTCCTACAACCTACCTCACTACTGTTGCAACTATGTCGAGGCTCACTACTGCCGCTACATCTACTTATGGATTTCTACTGCTGCTGCAGTCCGCAAGTTTGAAATTGAAGTTGATTCTTGAGCAATCTTTCATACAGAGCAATATGAGGATTAATTTGAATAGTTCTTGACTATGATAGTATGGTGTATTTTGAGCATGTAAATCATAATTTACAAACCTATGGGCATTATGTGTCTTTTTGCTTACATGAGAGTTTGGACATTTCTATGCACGTAGTGTGGATTTTATTCTTATTTTTATATGTATGTATGCATACATATATACATGTATATATGTATACACTTACACACACATATACATGTATACACACACACAGATATATTGTATGGTCATTTCCTCACCATTTCATATCTAGGGTTCATGGGAAATCGGCATTCCCTATACCCATACATGTATTTGTATCCAAACCTGTATTTTGGTAACTTAGGATCTGGTGTTTGTTACTCAAATCATTAACTTCTGTATTTACAAGTAGATCACTGGGTTGGACTCAATTAGATGTGGGATTTTGGTGGATAATGACGAGGATGAGCTGCCTTTGGTGGTTTTGCACAAGAATACAAAGAGCATGCTAGATAATGTCACGGTCAATCAAGTTCAAGCTAGTGGCTTTGGGGCAGCTCTCACTCCACCATCAATAGATGAGGTGGTAGCTCTTGGAGCTGACATGAACCAAGATGATTTATGTTTTGAACTCTAGTTTTTTTTTTTGCTTGATGCTATAGGTCAGTATCTAGAGACCTGAATGCAATACTATGTACTTGTAAATACGAGTCTATGACCTTCTACGAACTTCAAATGCAACGTTCTATTATAATTATGATTTACTTATGAGTTTTATTTCAATTGTTAATGGATTCATCTCCGGTGATGACAAAATTACTAATGCCATAAATATGTGAGTACTGAATGTGTTCACTAAAGAATTTGTCATGTGCTCGCACTCACATGGTGGAGGGGTTCTACTTTTTCTTTCTAAAACAGAGCCCTGCTATTTCTTCAGGCTTTAATTATAGAAATCAGTGTCTTTAGTGAATTGTTTGAGGGGTTTGTATTGTTATTTATTTGAATTTGTTTTGTTGTTTTGGGTAGATTCCAATCGAAGTTTATCCGCCACTTTCTGCCGATATAAGAAATGTCACCAATTTGTGATGACTTGTCCAAATCCCATGTTGATGGATAAGAAGAAAAAATGCCAATGCACCAATCTTTAGGCTTAAATGTTTGTTGTTTTGGTTTACATTTCTCTCATCCAAATTTTAAGAGTCATTTTTGATTCACTGTTTATTCAGTAGCAAGAACCTTTTATAGCGAACAATTCCTCTAAGTTTTTCATATTTTCCTGTCTAAAATGTTGGTCAAATCACATTTTACTTATTATTTTTGTAATGCAGTTGCCAATATGGTGCAAGATGCAAGTTCCTTCACCCAGCCCAACAACCACCACCGAATCCTTATGGCTTTGGGGTACAAAATCCATCTCAAATTCGGAGTGGATTTGGTTTTGGAGCGAATAATCAGAGTCAGCAGAAGGTTTGATTATCTCACCCTCTCTATCTATATAAATTTGCTAACCACATTGATATAGGTGAAAGTAAACACCCCAAGAAAAAGTAAAAACTCAAAAGGGAATATTGTCCAGCATAGCTTAAAACCCGAACAAGCACCAGGTACTTGTGGTTTTAACTCAACGGGTTACTTGCTAGGAACTCGATAGGCAAATACTCACTGAGTTTTTCAATGAAAAACTCGTGGGTACTCGCGAGGACAAGTCTTTTTGATGCCAAGCGGGTCCCAAAACAGTAGTCAAGAAAACTAACTTTCTTGTTTTTTTAATGCTAGACCCTGAATTGCAAAAGATAACCATTTCTAGATCCCAAAATAAAATAACTTTTGTAATGCCTAATTGATTGATAATCAAGCTTCCTGTCTTTTCAATGCATGCTTGAACTTTTCTCTTAGATGCTTTGGTGGCTTGCATCCTTGCATTGTCATCAATTCAGATTCTCTTAGCCTCTCGGCCCTATATTCTGTGTGTCCTGACATAATCGCTGCTGAATGTCTTCCAAATTCCTCTTTAATTATGACAGGAATGGTACAGATGTCAGCCTGTGACATTAAGACTCACAATCAATTTAGCAATTTTGAAGTTCTCAATTGTCATGATTATGTCCCATTCTCTACATTAAGTTCTTCCAGATCTGTTTCTCTGTCATTTATGTTTCTAGATACGGAGTCCCTTTGCTAATAACTATGGCACATTTAAAAGCAAAGTAGCATTTGTACAAGTACACCATTGTTATGAGGGTTGAGCCGAAATTGATAATTAGGTGTTTTAATAACAAATGGAGTCTGAGGCGCTTTGCAAAGGTTTCATTATCCATATCTAGCCATGAATATCAATATGACTTGTGCAGATTAAATTAATCAACCTTATTCATGAATGTTGAGGATCCTTGAAATTCTGTTTTTGCCCTTACACTCAGATAACCTTCTGTAGGGCTGTAGGGTAACTATTAAATTCTTCTAACTGCCTCTTTCCATCCTTGAGAAATTTATTTCTTTGACAAAAACCAAGAATTATTGCAATTGTAAAGAAGAATCAAAGCTAACATAATAAATTCACAACAAAATATTGGTTTTGTCTTTACTTATTTTCCTGCTAGTATGACTTAATGCCTAGATTAGCTGATTTTGTTTTGACATTATTAAGCTCTAACATATGTCATTGCGGTTTAGGCATCTGAGAGAGGTAATCGTTTCCTACCATTGTCAGGAGCTGGTTCACTGGGACCTCGACAAAGTGATTCTCAGACACAGGTGGCAAATCATGTGTATGTACAAGTTCCATTTGAGCAACGGAAGAAATTCACATTAATCTCCACGCTGTATCAGCAGATCGACGTGGAAATATGTATATCTCTTAGTAGTTAGCATGCTACATATATGTTATTTCTAAGTTGGCTATATATTGGAATAATTGGGATATGGGTTTGGTCTGCGCAGGTGTAATGATCCAAATGCTTGCAAACAACAAATTGTTGAAGACTTTAAAAATGAGAGACCTCTTTGGAAGCTTACATGCTATGGCCATTGGAAATAGTAGGGCTGAAGAAACTGTTTCTTGAGTTGATATTACTCAGTTGTAGAAAGATTTAAAGCTGTATATAACTGTGTTTCTTGGTCTTAGAGCAATGCTGATTTTTTAAAAGTTTGATAGTCTGTTTACGGAGAAGAATTTAGATAGATTAAATTTTGCTTCTGTTAGCTCTGTTTTTATGTTAGGGTATTGCTGGATAATTGCATGATCTTTCTGTAAGAACAATGAGTCTCTTGCCTTTCCAGCCTTCCTTGTGACATTAGTGGGGACATAAGCTATGAAGAGTTGAGATTTGCTGCCTACGACGATGCTAAACGTGGACTGCCCCTCCACCAAATTGTGAGTATTATAATGCCCATGGTAATGATGCACTTCAGGCACTGTTTAATATTTGAATTTATATATCTTTCAAGAAGAGCTTGATATGTGAGTTGATTGGATGTAAAGGTTTTCCTGTTGGCAAATAAAACTGCATTATGTCATTCTCAATGTGATTTTTACAATATGTACTAGTATAATAATAATAATTGTAGAGACTGTACAATAAATAAATAATTTTAGTAGGCCATCTGATTTTTAATTTTTAGATTGTATGCACATTGTATCTTTTGCATTAACTTGCAAACACAGTGATATTCATTTATCTGTGTCAGAAAAAGTGATGTTTTGCACAATACAGAACTTTGCATTTTCAATGTTATAATTAAATCTTGAGTTACTTCCCTATTGGATTTGATTGAAGTTCATTTAGTTCATTAGAAAAATGGCAGAATTTTCCTCAGTTTTGTATAAAGACTTCTATGATTCCAGTTCAGTTGGAGATGTAATTTTGCTTGTTGCAGAGTTACTGGTTTTTTTGGTTTGCTGAAATTTTTCCATCTAATGCCTTCAAATGGTAACCTATCACAAATCTTAGAATCAGTTTTTTTCCTGCAGAAGGCATAATGTTATGATATCAATACATATGAGATTACATCCTCTCCAGCAAACATGAATTGAGACCTTAACACGCAGCAGTGTTCAAGAATGTTGCTGATTAATAACACACAGCAGTGTTCAAGAATGTTGCAGATTAATAGCACACAACAGTGTTCAAGAATGTTTCTGGTTGTACTCATGTTAGTCTAGAAATAATTATATTTATCTTGAAAATGTCTAAGAATGTTGTTGGTTGTACTCTTCTTACTCTAGAAATCATGGTATTTAAGCGGGTTTCTAAATTATTATTTGCACAAACCCTCCGGATCAACAAATCATTCCAAGGACACCTCCATGCATTAATGTTCCTTTACAACAAAGGGTATCATCAATTTTGGAGATTTTCAAGAGAATCAGGTGGATTTAGTAGTCCTTTAAAATGTAAAGATTGTGCACTAATTGTGGTTTCTAAAAATACCAACACTTTTTCGAGTAGTCAGTCTGCCGAGCTAGATTGAATATGTGACCTTGATCGTTATTTATACCCATTAGAATGGTTGATTTGTTGTGTTCTACTTCCTGATTGTAATGTGCCCCCTAGACTGGCTTTTGATGTTTACCTGATGATGCAAAGTTTTCTTAGATGACACAAAAGTATGTCTTGTAGATGAAAGGCAGAAGCCTATTTATGTGCAACCAATGCCTGATATGTGTTAGTGAGGTCAGAGCCCCAGCCAGAGTCACTGCCATATTGGCTGGGGCTGACTTGAAGGATCATGTCTGTACGAATCAAGGAAAATTGTGAGTGTTGCTATTGGAGGTCTACTCAAACAATTGACAACTCGATTGGAAGCTGCCTTCTTGTGCTTGATATTGAGATGGAATCACCGTGGATAGGTAGATCACTTCTAATGGCAGTCATCCTGCAATTTCCTCTGGATTGTCTCTTTTCCTAGAATGTAGTGCTTCTATTGATGGAAGTTTTGAACAACGGTATAAGTCCCTCTGCTGTTTGTTAGGAATCTTCGGACCTTGAGGAATTTCTCACTTTGATAGGCCATTAGTTTCCTATGTTGAGGAAGTATAACATTGGGTGCATACGTTGAAGGATCTGCTTCAATCTCAACTCCCCACCCTCTATATGTAGGTGGAGGGGAGGGCCCCTATCTATATCTCATAGTGAACAACTCAATTTATGCTTACACCAGCTATTCAATCACATATACAATGCAGATAGATGGGCAGAGGGATGCGGATGGGTTGGGGTAGAGTTGTGAGTGATAGATCTAGATAGTGGGGAGCTAGAACCATACCATCTAAAGTTTCTCCATCTCAGGGACACTCGACATCCATCCTTCATACCAGGTGGGAGTATATCTATATATGCAGCCCCGCTTCGCCCCCGCCCACCCCCATCCTGCCATCTCTAACATATATGGGTGGGGGATGCTTGCATTGACATTCATAGTTCTCTCAGGAGGCTGAGGTTATCCTAACCATCTATAATTCTCTCAGGAGGCCGAGCCATCTATACATCTATATAGGGGCCCTCGTGTTGACAGATACCCAATATTTGGGAGTTCCCTTCGCTTTTCCCGAACCCATACGTATTTCTGCAGGTCTTCTTCTAATAGGTTTGTCCGGAAATATACGTATCCATATTTTTACGCCACGACGGGCAAAACGAGTAATTGTTCGTCGTCCTGTTTCTATCTGCCCAGATGTGATCCAAACAGGTTCCAATGCCTGCAGAGCAAATCTACCAAAACAAATGCAATTGCCTCGGGAAGCTACTCCCTTCATTCTTCCTTTATGTTGGTGACGAAATTTCGTTCTTTTTGGGTTATAGAGATGCTGAAATTGTGTGCCCAAGAACACTTGGAGGAGGTGCATTGGCAATAGCAATGAGACTGCTTCCAAGTTGCTTCCAAGTGTGGGACTTGGGTCTTTTGAAGCAGACCTTCAGAGACAGTTGGTTCTGATCCTAACTACTCTAATGCTATCACTAGTCTACCTTAGCAAGTTTATGTAACACTTCTTTGCATGCAAAACACAAGAGATGAAGAACTCATCATAGATGTCTACCTTGTTCCTTACCCCATTCTGGAATTACGTGCCTTACATACTTGGCTGGAAATGCACATGTAATTGCCCAAAATGCTGCAAAAATGTTAAGAAGTGGGAAACACAACTTTCCCTTGTCAACCTTTTTCCTTGAGACTGTGATCAACAAAAAGAACGAACTAAAAATACCAAAAACAGCAGTCAATAATTCATAAACAACCCTCTTAATGTTCATTTGGTATTGGCACTTGTCACCCCTCATTGCTCCAATGATTTTTCCACTTGTATCCTTTGATAAATGGGGCCAAACTGATTGTAGAGGGGCTATATGGTGACTGTAACAGCCCTTAATTGCTCCAAGTTTACTTCCAAACAGTGAGCAATGGGTATTTAAGAACTCCATATGATGAATCCCCTCATACCAAACTTCAACCCACGTGTCCCTCTTCGTGCTATGGCTGTTATAATGTGTTTTATTGCTTAAAAACTGAATTGTGATGACTGGAAATGATTTTGCAACAGCCGTACATACCTTGGTTTTGAAGTGTGTGCTTAGTAGCACTCTTGTGATTATCATGGCAGCCCACAACAAGTCAATGCAGCCTGTATATTTCTGAACCTTATGTAAGTTATTTCCCAATCGTTGCATGAGTGAGGGCTGCCCACAAATTCAGTCATATTGTCCCACACATAGATGTACCTTTGCTTTTCACCTTCCCAAAGCAGAATATTAGTCCTTAAAAAGAACCATGCATGATTCCCCATGAAAGTTCCTTTGATGTGTACAATAAGGAGCTCATTAATCATACCAAAGTTGAAGTTGGGAATTCTATCATTCTTTCTAGCATGCTTCCCATGATAACCATGATAACAAAATGATGTAGGAGGAAACAATAATTTTGAAATACTCTCATACTTGGGGCTACCATCAATATGCTCACCTTCCAACATAAACCTCTTGAACTCCACATCCACCCTTTTGATAAGAAACTGAAAATCTACTTGCAGCAATAACTCACATTCCATGTTGTTAGAACCCATGAGTAAATTTATATGACTCTTCCTAACCTTCCTTTCATGCAAAGTACAAAAGATAGCTAGCGCACCATTGATATCTACCTTGTTTCTTACCAAATCATTTGGATTTTTGCACCTTTCATCAACACCTTTTCTTATAGGATGGGTACCAACACTCTCATGATTGGTTGCAATTTGTGCTCCCTTATCTGCTGTTATAGAAAACATGGAACATAGATCTGCCCCTTTTTGCAAAATGTCATCTAGCAAAGAGCTCACTTGAGGTGTCTTATCAACATTGCCTTGAGGGATCATTTTCTTAAAAACATACTCTGAAATGCACACCATACTATTTCCCATTCTCCCACAATATTCAGCTTTAACACACAAATGAGGAAGCAACAAACAAGTGTCTCAAAATTGATGAATAAAAAAGATTACCTTGTTGTAGAAGACCTTTTGATTGCCCCAAGTGGAGTGTTTGGAACACCAAAACGTGATTTCCAGGATGCATACCAACTGCTGTACCTAACCTCTTCGAATTGCTCAATCCATGTCTGAAAATATGCATATCACTCCCAACTGAAGTGACCATAGCTGAGAGTACTTCAATGGTGACCCATAATGCCTTGAAAAATTGAAAATTATCTTTCATTATGGCTGTCTTCTTGTGCCAATCAGCAAGTATGATGTTATCCATATTGTGAAAACTTGTAACAATAAGCTTATTGTCCTCATATCTATTCGGACAAAGGTTTCCTTCCTCTTTTCCCACTTGCTCAAGCCTGAATTCATCATGTGCTAAAATAAAATTAGTATTAACCAAACCATGATCCACAATTACCTCATACTTGCTAAATGTCCGTAATGGGAGTAAGGGCTGCAACTTCATCCTTCCTTGGCTCGTGCTTCACTATGTCATCAAACCCTTGTGTCACCAAGGTGTTGTTAGGAAAACCAACCAAGAGATCAACTGTGGCAAGAGGATCGGAGGTTTCTAACCCTCTTAGGGGCTGCCTCTTCATAATAACCAGCTGCTGTAATATATTTTCAATTTTCTTGTCCTTTGGGCAATAGGCATGCCGATCATCTCCTAAATAACACGGGGTTCTGGTCCCTTCCTCAACAAGCTCCATAGTTGCTCTTTGCTTTTTCCACAAGATGGGGCTCTTTTCCTCAAGGGTTGGGATATCCTTCCCATGGCCCTTGTGCATGCTTTGAGGCTTGGACCGAGTTCCAATGCCCACTCTTTCTGTTTCCAATTTTATGAATTCTGAAAAGGTTAGGGCATCATGGATCTTCTCCGAAGAGCTTGATATTCCTCAAAGCAAGTTGCCACCTTGTTGACCTTTGAAACCCTAGGCTCTTCCTTGAATGTCCTTCCTCTTTGTAGGTTTTGCATGGTGGAGGCAAGAGAGTCCAAGGTACTTGCTAGTCTTTCTTGCACCTTCATCAATCTGTCCATTGAAACCCTAGGCCTTTGAGAATCCGAGCTCTGATACCATTGTAATATCCCTTTCAAGGGATAGGACCAACAACCAAGTAAATTAGCTCAAACCCCAAGATAATTAATTCTGATTTTAAAACCAGCAGACTGAAAATAAAAACCAGCGAACTGATTTCCCAAACAACAATATAAAAATGAAGTCAAAACACTGAAAACACCTCAAATAACTTCACCAAAATTTAGATATATAATTTATGCATCCAATAGACCATGAATCAATGAGAAATCTGAAGCAACACACAACTGGAAATTAATTATTGACCAGCGAAGAACAACCACATCAAAATTACAAAATATGGGTCTAGAAACCCTCAAAATTCATAAGAATGAAGATTCGGCTTTATAAAATATGGCAAATCAGATTATGAAGTGAAAGATCAACTTTATGCCCTCAAAGGCATCAAACCCTACACCAAGGTAGGTCGCTCCACTTAGAGGAAGCAAATAAAAATATGAAAATGGATGATTCTCCTCAAATCTAGTAATTTACTTCAAGCTCATGCAATGTTGGAGGGTTTCGTCCTCTAATAAAACCACTAAAGGGTTTTTGTCTTCAAGTGGAAGAACAAGGAACAACAAGCTCACAATGCCCAAATAGAAAATGCACCAATAATAGATCCTTCCAAAATGAGGTCTTCACTTCCCTTTATATCCCTCCTTTGGCGCCAAGGCTAAGAAAGACATGGCCAACCCATAGGAGATGTTATATTTCTTCATTGAGCTTCATTAATTGCCTTAACCCAACTAACTCCGCATCAAGAGGGAATACACTAAAAGAAAACATTAAAAATTAGAAAAACCAATGCAAATAAAGGTCAATGTCCTTTTCCAATACCTCCACTTCTTTGCCATGAGAAGGAATGGCAAAGAAGTCCAAATTCTGATCCTTAAGTGGGAAAAAGGGACATTACACAACCAATATCCATCCAATTTGGTAACAATAAATGAAGAAAAACATCGAATATATACTCCTGTAATTAATTTTAGGACAACAACAGAACAACCACAAACCAACGCTGAAAATAATAGATAATCACCACCAAAAATCATAAAATTATAGATTTCGGCCTTATAAAATATGCCGAATTAGAATATAAAATCAGATGTGCAATTAGTGCCCTAGAAGGGACTCAAATACCATCAAACCCTAGTAGCTTCCTGTAGGGAGAGCTCTAAAATGCACGCAAATCCTTGTAGATGTCTTCCTTGATATTCTAATGTCCAAATCCGCAAGAGGTCTTCAAAGTTGTCTTCACTTCACCCAAAAATGGAGGGTTTTGTCCTCCAACCAACCACAAGGAAGATTTTTGTCTTCCTTGGAAAAGCCACACTAATGGATTGTTGCCCAATAGTGGAATGACAATGAGCAATCAACCCAAAGATCAAATGTAGAGTAAATGCGCCAAGATAGATGATGAAAATGAAGTCATTGATCTCCTTTTATATCCTCCCTTTGGCGCCAAAAGCCAATTAGAAGGACCGACCTCATAAAAGCTTCTTTGGGTCTTTTAATTTGCCTTTAAGACACCTCCAACCTGCCTTATTAAAGAAAACACTAGAGAAAACATTAAAAATTAATAAAAGAAAAATGAAATGGAATGCAACTCCTTTCCTTGTTCAATAATTCTTCTTTGCCATGAAAAGGGAATGGCAAGAAGTCCATATTTAGGCCTCCCCATGAAAAATGGGACATCACATCCGGAAAATGGTGACCATTTTGACGCATGGAGACCGGCGATAGACAAGTGTCGAAATGAGGATGGTAGGGATACTTGCGAAGGCGGTGGTGTGGTTGGACAACTAAGCTATTTACAATTTTGGGTTTTAGGGGACAAATAGGATGTTTGGTAAGATCTAGAGAATGGGGGTTAAACATATGAAATTAGTGTCAAAATGTAGAATGGGAGGGATAGATTAGGAAAATGTCATTTTTTTGAGTGTATTCATGTGAGTTTGGGTAGGACTTTGTATTCTTTTATTTCTTGAGGGCATTGTTGGTGGAATTGTCCGTCTACGTGGAGACAGCATTGCGTTGTCACGACTATCGATCACGCATTTGTGCAATTGCCGTGGTGGCGTATGTAATGCCCGTTAAAACAACCCACTTGAGACCCAAGAACAACCTATGATTAGTTAAGAAAATTATGGAATAATTTTTTTGATTAAAAGAATCTACAACCATGTTACAAGACAACAGTTGTTACTAACAGGTTCTGGAACAATTCTAGTCTACTAGAATATAATTTTCTTTTATTAATAATTAATAGAGGTTATAAGGTCCAAAATTTAGGGTTAGAAGTTTCAAATAGGTTCAGAGGGAAAATTCCTCACCATACCCATTCTCTAACAGGCTTAAAGTTTCAACTTGATTTTTATCACACTTAACGCATTCAAAAATTTCCTAAATCACTCCCATTGGATAGGAAATTTCCTCACCTTTCCATTGATATAAAGAAGTCCTCCTAACTCATATTTTTCAAGTTATGGGCCGGCGGGCCTTGGGGTGAAAATTTTCCCCCAAGAGCGGGCCTGCGGGCCCAGGGGTGAAAATTTGCCCAAAGGGCGGGTTGGTGGGCCGCGGGAGACCTTGGGAAAATTTTTCCCGCGTAGGGTAAAATCACATTTGCGCCCGTGCTCCCGCGGGTCCGCAAAGGACACGTGGCACTCCTAAGGCAAGCGCGGGGAAAACGAGGAAAGGCGGGGCGACGGGAGACATTTTGCAAATTCTCCCGCGCGGGTGAAAAGTCGGCTCTGCGCTTGCGTTCTCGCGAGTCCGAAAGGACACATGGCGTCTCCTAAGCCAATGTGGGGAAGGCGGGCGACAGGAGAAAATTGACTTAAAGCCCCGAAGGGCTAAGAGGGTACATAGACCGGCGCCTCCATCGGCACCTTGCGATACCACGTGGCAGCCCCCAAATGGTTGCGGGCCGGCGGGATAGCGGAGAAAACTTGGAAAATTTTCCAATTTTTTTCCGAAAATGCTAAGTTCAAAAGAGGATCCGCCCCTCATTGTCACCTCATGGTGCCACGTGGCAGCCTCTAATTGGTTGTGGGCCGACGGAGAAAATTTTGAAAATTTTCCCAAAAATTTTCCTAAGCCCCAAGGAAAAATTCGGGCCGCGGGCCCGCTAAGGAATTTTTTTCCAAAATTTTAACACCAAGTGAAGAAAATTTCAAAAGGCCATAACTTTTGATAGAGAGCTCGGTTTTGGGCAAACGAGGACTTTTTGGAAAGCTCTCGATGTCCTCTTTGCACTGAGCTCAATAATTTTTGGTTTTGATAAAGTTTAAGGGGTCAATTTTAAGAAAATGGCCTGCAAGCTTTTATAGTGCAAACTGGTAAATTTTAACTTGTTAGATTTGTTCAATATGATCTTCTTCCTCTCTCAACATGTCAAATAGATATGGAGGATTGTTCCTAAATGAATTTAAGGAAGTATTCAAGGCTCAATTTGTCTAAATGATTTGCAATTTGAACATTTTTGTTTCTTGATAGAAAATGACTGCAAAATGACAATAAAACGGTTCCAGCCGATTTTACTAAGTTTTCTAAGAAATTTTCTTGAGTATTAATGTCCAGATGAATTTGTTTAGAGCCTACCACTTCAATTTAATTATTTAATTTGTTATTTTATTGCTGCAGGTTCGAACTTTGCGTTTTTTTTTTGGTTTAGATAATTGTTAGTTTTGAAATTACAAATAACAAGGATCAAATTTTGATGAGTTTATTTGCCATTTCAATCTTCTAAGTATTAAAATTCATTCCAATTCCAATCTAACACATTTTAGTTGATTCAAAACAAACCATTCAAGACCAAAATGCAATTCTGATTTCCAATTTTACACATTTCCAAAAGACAAAATACTGTATTTTTCTCACACACATTTCTTCCTTTCAAACAGAGATTCCAATACATTGAAATGATCAGATTCAATACTACAATGCAATTTGAGAAAAACATTACATTCATTTGTTGGTTCCAACAGACAACTTTACAACTTCTTTCTTTTATTCCTTCCAAAATCATTTATTGACATAGGGCAGAATAATACATTTTCTTTTCACGTGTTGCACATTTCCACTTTCAAAACAGGGACTTCCTAGTGCATGATAAACACAAATTTCTAATTGAAGAATATCATATGAACAAGGTAAACACTTCCAATAATTCCAATGAAACTCATACAACCTCCTTTCCATTTGATTTCAAAGTACAGTATACAAAACAATATCATTCTTTCACATTCTTTCCAAAACAACATACGAGTATATCTCTTTACATTTCCAATTTCCACTTGTAGTCAATACAACATCTTTCCATTACAAACATTTACAAGGTCATCCACTTCAAGTGGGAAAGGTTACAATGAGATTTCATTTCACAAGGGACTGTCAAATTATCTTTTCTCAGCTCCAGAACAACAACATGCATTCTTCTCTTTCTTCCAATTTTGATCACAACAAAGGGGGGAAAGGCAACGCTCTCCACCCAACCAAGACATCCAATGAAAGGAGAAGCCATCCTTCTTCATTGGCCCTGAGCCCCAACCACAATGCAATAAAAGATGTGATCCAACTCATGGCAACAACAAGCTTCCACAAAACATACACACAACATTTTCACAATAAAACATAGTCCAAAACAAAATGTAGTTTTTACAACTACAATAACACATGACAAGCAATACTAAGGCTTCACCAAGCAAGCCAAAGGAGCAAGAACTATGGGGGATGCTTCTTATGCCTCCCAAACGGGGAAATGGGTATCACCACGAGTTACAAACCGCAAAAATGATAGTATATCAAAGCCCTGACATTCCTTATGCCTCCCCAAGTACCCCTTATTCCTCACATTTCCTTATGTCTCCCCAACCTCTTATGGCACCCCATAACGAGTAAATAAATGCAAACTATTTCTTTGTAAGGTGGAACCCAAATCCCAACTCCCTCCACCCTTATACCTCCCTAAAACACACTTGTGCCTCCCACATAATAAACCCCATAGTCTTCTCCTACACCATTCCTAGGCCATCTACCCACAGCCCACAACAATAACAAACATACCAACATTTACATATTCATAAAAGGGAAAAGAAGAGTATTTCCAAGAGCCAAGCTCTTACCTCTCCATGATGGAGTTTGTTCCAAGTTCAAAACAACAAGCTCCTTCCAATGCAAGCAATCAAAAAATCAACCCAATACAAGCATGCAACAATCTTCCAAAAACTTCTCCAAGCAAGAGCTCCCAAACAACAAGAAAATTTGCCCAAAAGAAGTCTCCCAAAAGTGAAGCAACCCAAAACAAGACAAGGAATTCGAATTTTACAGAGGAGGAAAGAGAAGAGGATGAGGTGGATCCATGTAGGATGCCACATCACACATCCTCAACCCTAAACACAAAGTCAACTTCATTCTCCAATGCATAATAAATAGGTGGGTGAATAATATGACAGATTTACTTACACACTCAAACAAGTCCATACCCCATAAGGACTGAAATTAAATTATGTAAGAAAAGTGCAATTACAACATTCAACTTGACTTGTAAAAATGCATAAAAAGGGTCTAAATTTAACCCTCCAACCATAGGCAAGGTTGGTATGTAAATTTAAGAGGTATGGGACAAGTTTAACTTGTCCCACAAGCCTCCAAAATCAGCCTCCAAGGACAAATTCGAATTTCCAAGAAGGTGGAGTGTTTCACACTCAAAAGTTAACTTACACATCACTTACATATTACTTACACATTACTTACACATTCTTACAACACTTTAAAACATGGCCAACAACTCTATTAATTACATTCTTATGACATATTTTAATTAATTAACTAAACAATATGATTACTCACAATATTTACACACCATTTAATAATTAATGAAAGGGTAAAAGCATCACAAAATAAACACATGAAAACATAACAAAGGGACCAAAATAAAAGAAATACATAAAATCCCTTGGTCACATTTAAAGGTGATCCCCCCATGGGAATCCCTAACACTAACAAACACACACAAACAAAACTAGTTGCCATGGTGACCTTGTTGAATTCATCTAGAATTCCAATGTGGTTGGTCTCCATTCCTTGATGTTTGTTGTGATATTTTAACTTGCAAAACACAAATACCTCCTTCGGCCTCGTGGCCATATCAGAACATTCAAAATAATATAAACATAATTAAATTTCCAAAATCATTTAGATATATGAATCACAACAACATCAAAGCAATTTAACAATATCATTATAGTTTTATCAACAACTATATCAACATCCAATAATTTTTCATTTCTAGGGCTACTCACAATATCCAAATATCACAAGTCCGAACATCTATTGTATAACATCAACAACATATAAAGTGTCTCTAATAATCATCATGCATCATATAAGAGTCAAAGTCAACAATAATCCATGATTAAATATCTAACATCATACTAAATCAAAACTATAATAATGTCCATAATATAGCCGATGATTATGTCATGATTAATATCAAAAAGGTGTCAAAGGGAAGTGGGCACTACAACGCAATTGATGTGGTGGTGGCACAACCACCGCCCAAACAAAGGCAACAGTGCAAGCGCATGACAATTTACATAACTACTTATCGCAAACTTCATTTTTACAAGTTTTTGATGATTTTTGGAAACCGTTCTAACTTTAGGCTTCCGGGTGGTTGCATGGAGGTTATGTGAGATGGAGCCATGCTTTAGAACATGATTGGTTGCGAGGAGCCATAGATCAATTAGCCTCGTAAGAGATTGTGCACTTAGACAAAGTAGGGATTTGGAAGATTACGGATGTACTATTGGCCGCACTTACGAAAGCGGGACATTGTGTGACATATTCACATATTGGGATGTAGACCGGAACACCTTTTGGTTTTCATAAGTTCGGGTAGAGTGGACTATCACTCTCATGGATGTTTACAAGTTTATTGGCCTCCCGGTGATAGGGTAGATAGTAATGGTAAGGGCGGTATGGGGCCACCAAAGGTGACTCGGGCATGGGCCACATTTTTCGGAGATGCTCAGCGCTGATGCAAGTGCCAAGCAGGGGTTAGATTGGTAGGTTTAAGTCTCCTATCCCTAACTTTTGAAATGTCGTCATTGGTATTTTGGCCTTGAGGGTAGTTGGGGATAAGGGGACATATCACTCGCTTATCTTGTTGGGCCCCTATTGTATGGGATGTTGAGGAGCACGGCACAAAGATAACCGGGTACCCAACATGTTATTGCATTACTCGATTAAGGGCTTAGTCTCGAATTATTTGATTCTAGTCGTGAGTTGGATTTATGAGAGGTTCAAATTATATGCTCGAAGAGTGGAGATAAACATAGTTGGAGACGTTAGAGCTAGACAAAGGGGGGGACATGGCCCTGTTCGGAGATGTGCTATGGGCGGTAGTGACATTTACCGATGTAGACTTGATTGTAGAGTCAGTACTTGGGGATGCTTTGGGCTCTTGTCCCGTGAGGGTGTTGCACTAATGGCTTGCTCCCTTATGGGGTAGGTCAAAGATAGGCTTGACAAGGTGGAGAAGCATCCGGTTAGCCGGGTTCCCCAACATTCGATTGTCATTTGTGGTGGGCTTATCGGTGCCACTAGTTTTGTATAGAGGTATGTAGGAGACATGTGATGCGCGTATGGGGAGATTAGCATGGACACCTTTGGTCCTTGGGGTGCTCATTGTTTTAGATGAGAGCATAAAGAACATAACCTCATAGGAGAGGCCGAGGGAGGAAGGGAGTAGTGCCCCAATCACAACTAGCCACACAGCACAATCGCAACCACAACTTATAAAGCAGCAGGTAGGGCAGTACATATTGGGCCGACATGACAAGAGGGGGTCTAAATAGATGGGAGGGAGGACATTATGAGGAGCTAGAGTTCAAGGCCTCGATGAGGAGTTCGACCTAGATTGGTGGGAGGGGGACCCGGGTAGGTTTTGTATTTGTTTGTTTCTTACTTTCGCTTATCACACTTTACCGACATATTTTCCATTGGATTTTGGGGTTTTATAACTATTTTTACTCTATCATGTTTTAGTGTGCATATGCGTGCGTGCAAATACTACTATGGAGTGGAGGGAGATGATATGAAGCACTATGGACATGTTTATGATGACCTTGGGGTGTTTATGTTTATGGTCGATTGATCCCCACCTTCTATGGGGTGGTCTTTGGGCAACACCGACTTCTTTGCCCTATCCTACCTCGAGGCCCGCCTTCGGTTGAGTTGTAGGTGACTTGAGAGATGTTACGTCTTTAGTTAGTTGGTCATGGAATTAGTTCCACTGGCGTATAGTCACGCAGGCGGGATCGAGGCTAGGCCAAGCCGTCATGACATCGGAGTAGGTCGGAGTCCTCGTCATTCCACATGAGGAGCTTCTTGAGGCACAAGACTAGGAGTCCCTCCCTTCGTTGTGGAGCAAGGTCACACAAATGACCATACATTAGCTAGTTTACACTTTTTACATTGAGAGACATGTATATTCAGTTTTTTGGATTTTTTATTTTTGGTCCCACACTTGCGCTTTTAGTGTGGATGTAACAACATATTGTATACAAATTTGACACAATTTACATACATACATACATACATACATACATATCTTTGTGGATTCACATGGATGCTTATGAGACTCTTGCATATTTTTGTTGTTTTCAATTTATGCTTATGGATGATCTAGTGGTAGAAGAAAATGAATGAATGCAACCCCGTATCTTTTAATATAATGTATGGGAATGCAATATACAACGAACAAATGTACTCTAACAAATTGTTTTGCATGTTAAACCAAGGTGTATGTTTTGTATAGGTGATAACAACAATATGAAAGGTGAAACCGCTGAATGGTAGCAATAATTGGAAAACACGGCAAACGTGATGAATGAAGGCAAAAACATTTGGACAAATGAAACATGGTGCACTAGGTTTGCTTAGGGGTCATGATTTTAGAAATATGTACCTCTAAGAGGAGTGAAAGAGAGTTCAAATGCATTCATTAGGTCTAGATTTACATATTTTGATAGCTAATCGTGATCGGATCGGTTATGGTGAAACTTTTCTCTGATTGTAAGAAATTAGGTTTAGTCGGAGTTTGGGATTCTCTCATTATTCTTTATTATTTTCTTTTGAAACATTGACGACCCCGTTTGTCTAACCTCATGTGACTAGGAAGACACATGGACACATCACCAAAGACTAGTCACAGGTGAGTAAGGGCGTCACTCCCAAATGTTGGCCCCACACAACCAATAGGATGCGATGGCTCATCATCGAAGACCAACTAGAGTGAGTGACATAGTAGGGTTGATCATAGTCGCATACTCATATTCGACAAACCCAATTTTTTTCTTCGCAATAACTCGGAAAGACTCGATGAATATTTGACAACTTAACAAATACGTAAATTTCTTTAAAAAACATAAATTTTATGCAAAATATAACTACAAATGTATCAAATGAGTTTGTAAAATGTTGGGTAAGTGTTTTCTATTAGATTGGAATACAAATACAATACAAAATCGCATCATCATGTGAATACAATAGCCAACTCATTGATTGTCATTGAAATTATCATCATAAATTGCATATCAATGCAAGTTATAATTTTCTCTTCGAATTCGCTATAATTTTTTTAACTCATGTAAAGGATGCTCAATAGCTGTGTGATTACAAGTGAGGGAGTGTGATGCATTTATAAGACAAAAACCAACATTTTTTCAAAGTGTAAAATTTGTGTTTTCCTGTTTTCCGCGTTCCTTACATGTATGGTGAGTTTTTTTGGCTAAACTTGCCGAGTTTTGGTGAATATTCGTCCCAACAGAAATTTGGCAAGTCATTGCGAATATTCATCATATTTGGGTGGCGAGTTCTCTGGTGAATATTCGTCCCAATAGAAATTTGGTGAGTACTCGTTGAATAGGCAAACTATGGGGATGGTACCTCTTATGCTTAGCTTTATCTCGACAATTTTGCTTTGCTTTACATTTTGCTTTTTTTTGCTTGAGATTAGTGTGAAACCCTTTCTCCCACACCTCAACCCCATGCAACTAGTAGGATGCAAAGGGGAATCCATCATGACAAGCCTCTAGATTATTACATGGGGCAAAAACCTTACATTGTTCCAAGGGTCGACCGAAAAGGGGAATCATGACGACTAGAATGCCCGAAAGCGAGAGATCCATTGTAAATTTTCTTTTATGGCGATACTAGGAGCCGAGTAATAATGAATGCATGGAGAAGATGAGATGTATCATGTGGTCTAACAACTAAAATTTGACTTTGAAACAATTTGATAGGTGTGTATAGACAACATGATGAATGCTACAAGTACTAAATATATGGCGACCACTATGAAGGGCAAGACAAAACAAGAGAGTATGCAATAATGCTCGAGGTGGAGGGAGTTCATTGATCCATCGAACTCCTCACCCTCAAGAGTGCAGAGGCGGTATGTCCCATTCTTGAAGTCCTTAATGACTACATAGGGTCCCAACTAATTTGGTCTAAACTTACGATCCTTACCTATCCTGTTTGTCAATGCGACTATCTTGATGGAGGACGAAGTCATTGACTTTGATACGGTGTTCATGTACATTCTTCTTGTATTGGTAGGTCATGCGGGCTGCATACACCTCATGATTTTGGGCAGCCTTGAGGTGGTTTTTGTCCAAGGTTTCTAGTTGGGCTAGATGTGCCTCTTTATACTCATCTTCATCCTAAAGGCCTTGGAGAGAGACCTGCAGACTTGGAATTTGAATTTCCAAAGGAAAGACAACTTCAGAGCTGAAGACTTGAAAGTAGGAGTTGCCCTTATGGGCGTGCATATGCTAGTCATGTAAGCACACAATGCATGATACAATTGCATGTGCCAATCTTTATTGTTGTTTTTGATAGTATTTTTCAAAATAGATTTCAAAGTGTCTTGTTAGTTGCTTGAAGCTGACTATTGGTTTGTGGGTAATAAAGAGATGTGGCGTGATGTGAGATTGAGTACTTACTTTGCGCACACCGTGCACCTTCGTGTTCTTGAAAGAGCCCCGTTGTCCGAGATAATGACTTGAGGATTTTGAACCTATTGGTGATCTGGCTTAATATGAGTTTTCTTTATAACCGAATTGGTGACGGTGGTTAGAGGAATAGCTTTTGCCCACTTAGTGAAGTATTGTGTAGCCTCGATGAGTCCAAACACACACTTCTCTGAGTTTAATGTCACCAAATTCGATGAGACACATAAGAATAATGCTCAACAGACCCGATGGTCTTTGTTTTCCTCACCCTTGGCCAATAAATCATCAACATAGGTCTTGACGATCTTATGAATGAGGTCACAAAAGATGTGGGTCATGGCACATTGATAAGTTGCCTTGGCAGTTTTATAGCCAAAGGACATGACGGTGTAATGTAATATCCCCTAGGGGGTGGTGAACGAGGTCATGGCTTGATCTCGACTCAAAGATACGAATTTGGCTATAGCCTAAAAACATCTATGAGAGAAAGAAGCTCATATCCAATGGTCTCATCTACAATGACATCAATGGAAGGTAGAGGAAAGTCGTCTTTAGGACAAAACTTATTGATATTGCAAAAAATTATGCAAATCCTAATCTTTCCATTCCTTTTGAGAACAAGGACGATGTTGGACAGCTAGTCCGCATAGTCAACAAGTCTAATGAAACTGACTTTGAGAAGTTTGATAACTTCTTTGACCATGAGGGCTATCTTAGGTTTCATTGATCTCAAATTTTTCTTGACTAGCTTAGCATCAAGTCTTGCTACCAAGTTGTGAATGACAACATCCGTTTGAACATTTGTCATATGTAAATAGGAGAAGGCAAACACCTTGGATAGCTCGATGAGGAGCTTTTGTGATCCTCAACTTCCTATGGGGAGGGAGATGATCCTAGCTTTAAGATTCAAGCATTTTCTTCCGTTCCAATGTTTATATAAATAGTATCCTTGATGAGAGAGGCATTTCCCTCTTCGAATTTGTGTGGTGCAAAAGGTCAAAAGTATCATCCTTGACCACGTAGACTTCTAGCTCTTCCTCGGTGGAATCGTAGTTCTCGATCTTATAGTAAGAGTCATGCTACTTGAATTTGATGGGTGAAAAATGATGGAAGGTCATGGATTTTTTTTTTTGTAGTGAACAGGAGATGTTAATAGGCCCGAAGAACCCTAGGATATCTTTGTCATTCTCTACCAAGTCTTGGTTCGAAGTCCCACATCGTCTATGCTAACATCACCTTTCTTATCTTTGACTTCTTTCTGCATACAAGGGGATGAGTTCTTATAAACACTACAACATTTGCTACTTGAACTTGTGGAAAGGGCAATAATGTGTCAATGCGAAGGTGATTGAATCAATGAGTTAGTTTTGGGCTTTGGAATAGCTTTTATGGATATGTAATCAAAGTCCTTAACCAACTCTTACGTAACATTTTTGTATAGTTTGTAGGTGCCCGGCCTTGGTCCAGTAGACACTTTAGACACTTGGTTGGTGAAAAGTCATGCGAGTCATCGAGGATGCGGAGTTTCCTAATACCTAGCCTCCGAGATAGGAGCAAGCCTATAAGCATAATTTCATATTCAGCTCAATTGTTAGTACATTTGAATGCGAGGAAGCCGAAAGGTAGACTTCTTCCTCTTAGGGAAATCAGAACTACATCTGCTCATGAGCCGAGAGAACACTTCGCCCCATCAGATTGAAGGGTCCATAAGACATCTTCGGGGAGAGGGTTGTCTGACGCAATGCCGAACGACGTTGCAACCATCACATGTTTAACACAATTATTATAGACCCGCACTTGAAGGCGAGAGTTAGATCATCTTGCCTATCAACTTTTGCGTTTGTAAGTAGTCAGTCGTAGGTCAAAGAAATACCCAACATCTCTCATGGTCTCCGAGCGGAACATATCCATGGTAATGTGATTAGTTTGAGCCTTGGGAGGAGATGTGACAATGGCCAAGTGCCCAAGCCCTAGGGCTTCCAACAACTTGAGTCGATGTGCAAGAGAGTTCTTGAGAGGGTCCAAAAAGGAGATGTAGGAAAATGTCTTATTCAAATCTGTGACCAAGTCATAGTTACCTACGCGTTGGGGACCGCTATGTGTCACAATCACGGAAGTGCCTTTAAGGGGAGCATTAGGTGCTTGGTATCCTTAATACGAGCAATCACATTGGATTCTCCATTGACCTCTAACTCAATAACCTTGATCACGCAGCTTGCCTTTGGGTGCCCAAAGGCGAGAGCCACACCAATGTTAACCACATTTGAAGTGGAAGCTTCAATGTCGTGAGTGTTGTCTAGAATAACTTGTTTTGACGCATCATTTGACTGCGTACTTTGGGTAGCATGTTGGTGATGGTTCGGGAACGGGATTTGGTATATGTGTAGGTTAGCATTTTGTGGTGCTATGGGATTGGTTTGGGTTGCATGATGATTGTTGAAGCCTACATTCTCTAAGAATTTCTCGTTGATCTGCCTTCTGTTTTTAGGCAAATGTTGCATAAACTCGTTATACCCTCTACATGTGTGAGTGTCATGACCCTCAACTCCGTGGAATAGGTAGAAGAGGTCAGGGTTGTACTCTTGTGGCCGATGATTGTGGCTTTGTTGATCAAGACCTTGCCAAAAGCTGTTCTGATAATTGCTTGGATAGCTGTGATAGTCATTTTGGTAGTGACCATTGTAACCCTGATTTTGGTTTTGTGTTGCATTATGGCTATGATTTTGGTCTTGCATTGCATTTTGGCTATGATTTTGGTGTTGCGGTCGATTAAAATTGATGGTGTTTACAGTAGGCGTGTTGTTGTTCCAACCATTATTGTTGTTATTGTGGTTACCGTTTTGTTGGGTTGGTTCTCAGCCTTATTGAGAACATTAGTTCACTTTGGCTGCTTTGTGACATTATCCATGGTACTGTTACGATTGCAGTTGGGGACTTTCGGGCCTTGGCCACCTTGTGCTGGTTACAAAGTATTGTTTAGATAACCCCCATTGTTCTGGTTGGGAGAAACAAGCTTCTTGTTGGTGTCGTAGGTCCTACAAACACTATATACGGCACCTTGATTGATTCTTAACACGCTCTCTAAGGCTTCCTCATAGGCCTTGTAGGAGAAATTTTGCACATCCTCCCTAGTTGCTTTGTTAAGGGCGTGGAGAAAGAGGTCACATAGCTCCCATTGGTCCATATTTGGAGCATTGCCAAAAGAACAAAACACATGCCACCACCTAGTGTTGAAGTGGGCAGCAAACTCATTGGGTTTTTGTTTGATGTATAAAAGTTCTCTAATGCTAGTCTTATCGAGCTTATTCATGTCAAAGACTTTAACAAATTCAGCTATTAGTTGGCAGAATAAATAAATGGAAGCTTTAGGTAGGCGATAATACCAATCAAGCACTATCCCTTCGAGGGTCTTTGGAAAATTTTTAGTGACAACTCCATCCTAGGGGAGTTCTTGCACTACAGTTGCATAAACTTTGATGTGAGCATTGGGGTCTCCCACTCTCTTATACTTAGGAAGAGCTGATAAGGGACGAGGTAAAACAATAGTGTGGATGGTATGCTCAAGTGGTTCTTTGAGGTATTCGACATACGTCTCCATTACCCCAAAGTCCAAAGTAGACGTGTTAGAATGGTTAGGTGGAGTCACATAGTACTAGGTGCAAAACCACTAGGGATGAAGGTTGCATTTTGTGTAGGCGGTGTACTATACGCGGGAAGTAGTTTTTGGGCTGTGCCAATTTGGAAAAGGTGTGATAGTATGGTGGTAAGGTACTGTGGAAGAGGCAACTGCAAACTGTTGGCTAGGGTAGTCATACGATTGAGATGCACCAATTGGCACAAATCCTACGTGTCTAAATGATTGAGAAGCAACAACCACATTATTGGGAATAGAATAAGAAGCGGTGTGATTGAAAGATCCTTGAATGGAATAGACATGAGGGAGGAGCATTCATACCCATTGTGGCAGCCCCGTGAGGAGATCTCCGGGCTTGGCTACACCGAGTACTTAGGTAGTTGATACTATTGCGGTAGTATATATTGTTGTGAGTCGTGACTGTTGGACATGGTTGGTGGGAATGTGGTCGTGGTTGTTCACGGTGTGGCCCACATTTTGACCAATGTGGTTGATGGGTTGAGAGGGTTGAGCACCCTCCAACTTGAATGCACCCCACTAGGGTGGAGATGAGGTTACTCAATGAAGCTTGTAAATTTTGTTTGGGAGCCCGATTGATGTTAGGCTCTATAGGGGAATAATGATATGCCTTTATAAATTGCGTAGAAGTTGCATTCCCATTTGTTTGTGCTCAATTTGGTTAAGGTTGTGAGGATGTAGCATTGCTGGCCATAAAAGCAACATTATGCGCTTGAAGTCTATTCAATGAATCATCTATAGCATGAGTCCGACCACTACTTTGACCGAACTGCGCAAGAAGTTCATCATTGAGTGTTTATGGACTGATTTGTGGTCTTGACATGATCTTGGGATAAACGCCAACTCCACTTGCTAGGTCGCCATGGTTTTGCTATCTATTTCCTCTATCCAAACGTGAGAAGCTAGTTGAGGAATGTAGGTACGTGGAAGTACGCGATTGAGTGTTATGTGAGTAATTGTCTACCCAACTAGAGAGAGAAGGAGATTCTTTGGGACTGATTGTAGGTACAATAACCCTTGTGACCCAAAGGCCTATCAAATTCTCTTCTCAACATAGTAGGTGGGTGTATAAACATCCGTAAAATAATAGAAGGAGAAGGCGAAATGAAAGAAAAGAAAGGAAATGGAAAATGAGAAAGAACTAGTTTTTCACATTGGGTTAACCAGTTTATACGTGCCCTAAAGCGCAAGGTGGCCTTTCGTGTGTACTCGACTCCTTATGGGTGGGGTTGAGGTAGGCGATGCGTGGATGATGTGATGATAAGGGTGATGTGGATGATGTGCATGGTTGATGAGGGCGAGATGAATGGTCAATGTTAACCTAGAAGCATTTTACCACTCTAAAGTGTTCGTCTAAAGTGGCAAACTCGATACACATGCATGTTATGCAGATTTGTTGGACTCAAGTGATGACTAAACCTTGGAGCTCCCGGTTGATGCTTGTGTCGATGAATGGAGGGAGATTTTGTTGGGGAACAAGTGGGAATCGGTGGTTCAACCGGGCTAGGGATGGTCATGTGGAGGATGGTGTAATGTCCCCTTTTTCAAGGACATCACTCTTAGAGCCTCATACTTGTACAAAAAGTATTTTTAAATACTTTTGTATGCTTGGAGGTCGGTCATGGAATTATTTGAGCATTGTTGTTCTAATTTCTCATTGGGGAGAGGTCGGTCTTGCATGTGGAACATTTTATTCTTCCATTATGGGTCGGTCCTCTTGGAAGCTTCTAATTTAGCATTGGGAGGCTATAAAGAGGAGTTTGCTACACTTGGAAGAGCAGATTTGGATGTTTGTTATTCTTCTTGGATTGTGCATGGTGTGCATCTTCCTTCTCCACCTTGGATGAAACCCCAAAGGTGTGGCAATCTCTCTTGGGGACGAAAACCCTCAAGGGATCCATTGGAGGCTTCATCTAGGAGTCTCATGTGAGCTGATTTGGCACTACTAGTGCATTCACTGTTCTTCCTAGCCCTAGGCGAGTTGCTTAAGGGACTGATTTGGTATCATAGAGAGCTGATAATTGTGATTTGAGTTCATATTCAGATTTATCATTATATTTGGAGATAGAGACTATGATTTGGTGATTTTTGGAGTAGGGTTTCATATTTATCTACTCACTTGCAGATTTTGGTTACATATTTGGGCATGATTTCATGGTTAGAAAATTATGAGATTAATTTTGTTGGATAGCTTGTCTTCTCATGATCATTTTGAGCTATCATATGTGTATTAATTCCTATTTTCCATGGAGTTATGAATTTTAGAAGTTTCAGCTGTGTTATTCCGAATTAATTCATTTCCAGCTATTCTAGTGGTTGTAAATTCAGTTTTATTGCATAAATAATATCTACAAGTGTTGCCGTGCATGTGGTATTTATTTTATGAAGATTGGAGATGTTTTGACTAGGGTTTGAGACTCCCAAAGTTTCATATCAGTTCGCTGCCCTAGAGAAGGGCATTTCTTTGTGTGAAGTTCAATTGTGGTTGATCTATTTCCATGTTCAGTGTGATGTGTTGTTGATTTGGATCAGATTTGAGGAAAAAACCCATTCGTCCCTATTCAGCCCTAAAAGGGACATTACAGATGGAGATAAGGAGACGAGGCCAGACACGAGGATAAGAGGCGAATCAAATCCCAAAGGGTTGTTGTGCTCTCCTAAGAAGATGGAAGTGTGGAATTACTGGTGGTGGTGGTGGAGCTTGATTGTTGAGAACATGCAGCTATCTGACTATCAATATAGGTGAAAGGGTGGATTAGAAGACTTCATGCCTTCAGCAAGAATGTTGTCTTGAATGTTGTTGGGCTTCAAAACAGCCGGAACATGCATGAATTGTCCCGACTCCTACCCTTCCACGAAAAACTTGGCTATCCAAAGTCATCCAAGGGTGTGAGGGACTATCCTCGATGTGGCACTAGCTAGAGTTGGAGCGTAGTATAAAATATAGCCTGATATGGGGCTGTACAGATAATATGGCAAGTACAAGAGCCGTGTGAATGTTGCTTGGCTAGGACGGGAGCTATTTGGATGATCTAGAAAAAGAGTTTGTGAAAGTATCTGTGGCTCAGCTAGGCCAGGGATGGTCATGTGGAGGATGGAGATAAGGAGATGAGACCAAACTCGAGGATAAGAGACGAATAAAATCCCAAAGGGCTGTTGTGGTCTCCTAAGAATATGGAAGTGTGGAAGTACTGGTGGTGCTGGTGGAACTTGATTGTCAAGAACATGCAACTATCTGACTATCAATATAGGTGAAGGGGTGGATTAGAAGACTTCACGCCTCAATTTGGCAAGAATGTCGTCTTGAATGTTTTTGGGCTCCAAAATAGCCGGAACATGCGGTAATTGTCTTACCCTGCCACGAAAAACTTGGCTGTCCAAAGTCATCCAAGGGTGTGAGAGACTATCCTCGATGTGGCACTAGCTAGAGCTGGAGCGTAGTGCAAAATATAGCCTGATATGGGGCTGTACAGATAATATGGCTAGAACAGGAGCCGTCTGGATGATCTAGAAAAAGTTTGTGAAAGTGGCAAGTTGCTGTTTTTCTGATCTGCACTTTGTTTTCAGCAGTTTGAAGGTGTGTTGATTGTGCAAATGGTGATGTTGTGCCTGTGAGAGTGTTGTATGTTGTGTAGGAGTGAATCGTGGTTTGTTTGGTGTTGAAGGGAGTGTGTTTGTTTCAGTTCGTGTTCGATTAATAAATTAAAATTTGAAACTACCTAGTTGCTGGAAATGAAATCCTTTTTGCCAATTAAATCTAAACTTCTTGGTTCACGCAACAAGAACAATAAACAAATCTAAATCTTCTACAAATTTGAAAATTAACATGCAGATGCAAATTCTTTTTTTGGTATTGTCAAGATATTTGAATAAATGTGGACGGCAAGTAGTAACCAACCTATTGCTGCAACTAGAATGAAATTTCAGAAATCTAAACAAGATAACAATAAGTGAGGAAAGTAAATCTATTCTTTCCTAGATGTAAGTGCAATGAATTTTCAGATGCACTTAATGGTAATGTAATGATGAAATGCAAATTCTTTTGTAGTTTTCTCTTTAAATGTATTTTCTAAATGCAATGAGATGAAGATACAAATTCTAAATCTGAATACATACGAATATGTTAACCCAAGATGGCGGATCTGAAATAAACCTCGGATATGAGACAAATTTAAGAGCAAAGAGGTGATCTACAACAAGCTAGGATTTGAAAACAGATCTATTCTACTCTTTTTGCTTTTAAAATGAATATTGTGGATGCAAATCTAACAGATCTAAATCTAAATGTAATCATATACAATGAGATGAGCAAAAATCTGTAGCTAACCCCAAATGTGGGATTAGCTCAAAGCAACGAGATGAATCTGAACTAAAGCACTCAAGTTCTTAATGCGAGCTAACTATATTTTTTGTTTTCAAAAATGAAAATTGAAGCAAATGAACTTAATAAAATACAAACTAGACTAACATATAGAACACGCAATCAACAATACAATAAGACCAATGTCTCTCCCGATAATGGATGTGTAATATCCCCTTCTTAGTCGAAGACCCTTAGCCCATTCATTGTTTCCCGATGGCTAAGGGAGGAATAAAAGAGAAACTTAGTCATAATGAATTAATTATAAAGTGCAATATAAAATATTATTATAAGCACTTTATATTAATTTATTAATGATAAAGTCAAAATAAAAAAGGAAAGGAAAAGATAAAGTGATAAAGTAAAAATAAAATAAAAGGGAAGTCACTTTATAATTTTTTAATTTCCTCCTAGAGGAAATGCGACCCATGTGGGAGAGGGTACAATGCAAAAAAAAAGAATTAAATGCAGACAAAGGAAGATGATTGGTGGTTGTGGGTGGCTACTAAGCCAAGATTGCTTATAAAAGCAAGTCGAATTGCTTAGAAGAGTATCTCTTTTATTTTATAAAAATTCTGAATTTTGTCTAAGCTTTATAAGCTTTGCAAATCAACTTCAAAGGATGAAAACCCCTTGAAGTCATCTCTAGAGGACGAAAACCCTCTTGAGGATTAGAGAGAGGAACGAAAACTCTTCTTTCTTTTGAGAGGATTCTCCATTCAGGGGTTTCCATTGCAGTACAAGGATTTAGTTGTGTTTTCCATTGAAGATCAGTAGTGTTTGAGGGCTGAATGTTGCAGATCCGAATAAGGGTTTGAAGGAGAATATTGTCACTGTGATTCCCCTTTATTTCCAGCAGTGTTCTTGGTGGAGCGACCCATAGAAAGAGTTGATTCGTGGTGTTTTGGAGCTGATTTATATTGTTGTTTCATCTGCTGATTTTTAGAAATCAAATCAGCCAATTTGTGTAATTTTGGTCGAAGAACTGGTGTTTTCAGTTGTGTCTGAAGGAGCATTCTACAGATTTTAATAAAATAATTCAGCCTTCATTTGGGGTCAAATATGGTACTTTTCTTGAGTATTTGTCTTTATAAAAATAGCTGATCTATTTTGATGATAAAAAGAGTTATTTTGGTTCAGTTTGGAATGATTTGCATACCCTAGGCAAGTCACATTTTCCCATAGAAATTCAGATCTGCACTTGTTTATTTCTATATAATTCTCTACCACTGCGGGAAATCCATCTGGGGTTGAAAAATGTCCATTTGGGGACATTATAGGAAGTCGCTGGGCTGGATTTGGTGCTTATACCCTCAAAAATCTCTCTCTAGCAATGTGCTCAATAGACCGGGACAACAATAGCAGCGGAGCAAGGAGAGATGGAGTGACTTGGATGATGGATGAAGGTAAGATAACAACAAACTGTGGCTGCCCCAAAGAGAGCAGAAGCAGTAACGTGGATCTCTTTGTAACTCCCTTGTTGTGACAACAAGAAGCGCACAAACCCTTGGGAGTGTTTAGGACTGGAAACAATCTCCTTGGTTTGGCTTGGTCGACTCTCTCTCAAACTCAAAAGTTGTAGTAAGTATGAAAGCTTTGGTTGCAGAAGAAACCTCTATTAATTCAAAAATTTCAAAATTCTAGGTGGTTTGGGAAACCGAATGCATACCTTTTCTTAAAAGAAAGCTTCTAACAATTCAAAATCTAAACTTGAGATCTAAATTTGATCAAGGGTCAAGATTAGATCACAAAGGGATGAACTAAAGTGGAGTGGAGGAGAGTGGAAGTAGGTTAGAACAATATGAGGATTAGAAATTCAAGGCCAAAAATCTTGCTCGTGAGACAAGAGCGAGAACAACATGTAACGGTGGCGTAATCACAAGCATGCTATGGAGGTGGCAACAGACGACCGTCCCCAAATTATGCAGAGAGGTGTTGCAATAGTTTGAATAGACTACCATAACAATTTGCAGCCTCCGCGGCGCTTGTTGCCAAAATGAAAACACTTAGAATGGAAGGGAGAAAGTTAAAATCTCCTTTCGCATTTGGGGTAGGCTAAGAAAGCAAAGTTGAATTGAAAAGGCGAAATAGGCAAATGCAAGTGTGGTGGAATGGTTTGAGCATTTTGAAACATCTTAGTATGTTATGGAGGTTATTGTATCATCACTAGGTATTTCAAAATATTGCATTGTGCAAAATTAGGTGTGTTTAGATACCTCTAGTGTTATGTAGAGTTAATATCGTAGAGAGATGATTACAATTCGAGGCTTGAAATCATAGGAATTGTGGTGCTTGAACATGTAGGGCCCCTCAAGCTATATATTACAGACTTCCAAGGGCGTGAAATCTTATACCATTTCATCATGAAATGAATTGATTGCATGTAGGAGGTGACATTGTTGACTTCACGGTTTTGTCCCAACCGTGATTTAACCGACTTATTGTGTATGGATGAGAGTAAGGTGTCATTGGTAAATCCAACCTCTCGAGCATAGTCTATCAAAATCAATTTCTTCTAATTATCATTGTCCATAATGATGTGTAGGGTTGTCCCCTTTGTCCACATTTGTGAATGGAATAAGTGTTGTTCCAAGGAGAAACTAGTGTTTGTTGCTTATGGTGGAATGGGGATCTTCCCCATTATTTACTTCTCTTTGTCTGTTGTGGGCAAGTGGTTTTGTAATGTCCATTTTTAGGGCAAAAACCAAAAATAAGGGTTTGGCCACAAACCCCAAGAATCAGATCTGAAAATATACCAACACCAAAAGGAAGATAATCTGATTTTTATGATAGCAGATGCAACAATAATATAAACCCTAGCAGCCAGCTGTAAAGGGACGTAAATGCACCATAAAACCATGCACAATAGCTGAAAATATTTGTAAATAATTATTTCATGTATGGAAACATTTATCCATTCAATTTGCAACACATAAATGAAGAAGACCAAAGATAACACACTGCTGCAATCAAATTTGGAACAACAACAGGAAAGCCACATGCAAGGGCTAAAAATGATAGATATACTTCACCAAAAATCACAAAAACATGGATTCTAGCCTTATAAATTATGGCATATCAGAATATGAAAGAAAATAGACGTTACGTGCCTTAGAAGGCACCAAATGATACCCTAACACAAGTCACCCGAACTAGGAGAGGCTTATCAATGCATGCAAATGATTGTAGATGACTTCCTTTCCTTTTCAATGCCCAAATCCGCATTTATGAGTTTACTTTAACCAAGGATGATGGGTTTATGTCCTTCTTGGAATGAACTTGAAATGTCCCGCTTCCTAAAATAACTAGTTGAAAACCCTTAGCTCACTTTTGTTTCCCGACGACTACTAAGGGGTGATAAAAAGGGAAACTATAGTCTTAATAAATTATTATAAAGTGCACAAAAATAATTTTATAAAAACACTTATATTAATTTATTAATGACTTAATAAAAAAAAAAGAAAAAAGAAAAGAAAAGATAAAGTGAAATTAGAAAAGAAAAGGGAAAGAGGTCACTTTATGTTTTTATTTCCCCTAGGGAAAAATGCGACCCATGTTGGGGATGTGACAAGGCCAAAAAGAATTAAATGCGGGGAAAAGCATGTGATTGGTGCTTGTGGGTGGCTACTAAGCCAAGTTTTCCTATAAAAGCAAGTCGACTTGGCTTGGAGAGATATCTCTTTCATTTTATACAAATTTTGATTTTTGTCTGAGCTTGAGAGCTTTGCAAAAATACTTCAAAGGATGAAAACCCTCTTGAGATCTAGAAGGAGAACGAAACTCTTCTTCTATGTTGTGAGGATTCTCCATTCAGGGGTTTCCATTGAGGATCAAAGAGTTATCTGTGTTTTCCAGTAGTTTTCAGTAGTTGAAGACTTATTGCTGCCGGTTCGTGAGTGGTTTGAAGACCTACAAGGGCTGAATATTGCATGTTTGTTGGGAGTGTTGTTGAAACTTCCATTTCCAGTTTTTGCATTGCTAGGGCATCGATTTCAAGCTAAATTCAAGGAGAGATCAGATCTGAAGTGTTTGATCAGTTTTGAGGTGTTTTTGGGCCTTTCCTAAGTGGGACGAAATTGTATTTCCAGCTTTCACTTACAGCTAGGGTTTATCTACATTGTTCCAGAATTGCAGATCCATTTTGGATGTCTTCCCGCCATTGAAAATTCTGATTTTGGGTTCATTGGAAAACTTATTTTTCAAGCTTCAGTATGAGCTATCATTTGCCTAGAAATTTGGAGTATTTTGCAAGTTATTGAATTTACAAGTTCTGCTGCGTTTTTGCCCTAATAAATTCCAGAATTAATATTTTTTCGAATCTGATTGGAGATCCTATTCTGATTATTCATTATCTACTTGCAAACAAATTTTCATATTTTTGGAGGTATTTTGAGGTGGAAAATGCTATTTACTAAATCACTGGCCTAGGGCTAGGAACTACTTGAAAATATTCAGTTTGTGGCCTAATTTCATTTTGAATTTCAATTTGATAGTAATTGAGATTTTTGGCTTTTTGGATTAATCAAATTTGGCCCTAGTGGGAATTGCAGGAAATCCATTTGGGGTAAGAATATATCCATTTGGGGATATTACGAGAACCACACAATTGGATTTTCGCCCAAAGTGGAGAGAACTAAGAGTAACCAGCCCAAAGATCAATTTAGAGTAAATTTGTCAAAAATAGATGTGTGCAAATGAATCCATAACACTCCTTAAATACCCCAACCTTTGCGCCAAAGTCCAAACATGTATGACTGACCCCCTTTAGGCTTGATTTAATCTTTTAATTGGCTTTTAAACATTACCAAGCCAGCAGACCTGCTAAAAAGAAGAAAGCACTAAAAATAAACATTAAAAATTAGAAAAGAAGGATGTAATGAGAGTTCATTTCCTTCCCCAGCTCATTCCATTTTGTTGCCATGGAAAGGGAATGGCAAGAAGTCCAAAATCAGGCTCTCAAGTTGGAAAAAGGGACATTACAGGTTTTGGTGTTAGTGTTACAGCTATTATTGGAGTATGCACCTCGGCTAATAGTGCTCATCTAGCATGATATTCTTCATCCGAGTGCCAAATATTCTTGCATATGTTACATCCTAAGTCGCCGATACGTTTTGGATATGGGTACTGATACAACAAATTTTTTTGGCCCCGAATACGGTGTTGGATATGGCTGTACAATATATATATAAATATTTAAAAATATATAAATTCCAGCCTAATAAATAGGAATTAACCACATATTATGCATATGAAAAACAAAACAAGCTAAATAACCACAACAAACTACTCATAATTTCATTGAACTTGGGCACAAGCATCATCCCTACCACATCTAGTTGAGGTGTTTATTACATTTATCTCATACATGCTATTTTTGTCCTTGTTTTTGATGGCTTCTATTTGGTACCTTCCATAGAATAATGCTGCTGCAAAAACTGTAATTTCTGCTGTAATGATTTATTAAATTTATAGTAGAACAAAAGAATACTGTTTCAGGCCTGGAAACGCCCTGGAAACGGCTGGGCAGGTCTGGGTACGGCCGTTTATAGGGCGTTTCCAGGCCATACCTGTACCAGGTGCCCTAGGGGTGGCGTTTCGTACCTTAGATTACATCAATTGCCATTGTTCTTTGGCTGCTTGTGATTTGGGAAGGTCTTCTTCCGAGGTCACTTTGATGGTTGGGCTTGATGGTAGAAATACCTATAATGTGGCTTAGTGCCAATTTGGTTCCACCCTTACCCCACTTCCACTTAGGCTTATTGGTTGAAGTCATTTCTTTCTTGCCTTTACATTTAACCTTCTCTTCAATCTTTGCTGCAGACCTATCGGCGTCTTCCGTTGTCCTGACCTCAAAGATGTCCATTTCTTTTCGGATGTAGAGACGGAAGCCACTACAGTTCTCAACAACTTTGTGCCTTTCTCTTTCATGTATTCAAACAACTGTAACACAGTTTTCCATTTTATGAAATAATTTTTTCTGCGTATCACAATGAATAATTTTGTTGTAATTGTTTCCCTTTTGTACTGATCATCATAATTCTTCAGTGTCAGATTTCTCCTTCATAGACCCTAGAAAATATGCCCAAGTTTTAATGGAAGTATCCTCGCACTCAACTGTCAATTCTTCCCCTTCTTGGCTATTTGACGATTCTATGATTCCCAAATTTTTTGACATGGGAAACAACTTTTGGAAGTGCAAATGTCATATTTTTTGCCATCAAAAAAATTATTGACAGAGACATAATTCCAATTAGCCAGAGCCACTTCTCTACTGCATATTCATTATTCAAAGAGAGATATCAATAATGAATTTACCTTGAATGATGCTGGGCTCTTGAAGGGTTGTTTATTTGTTTGCCATCCAAGATTGTTTGAACTGGCAAGGAAGGTATTCAAAATGGCGGCGTGTTTTGATACTGTACTTCCTATAGTCTCACTTTGTTTGATAGGGCAGATAAAAACAAAACAAACTGTTCTGATGCCATAAATCCAGATTTAATTGGCAATGCATTGGACAACAAACTAAAATGCAGAAATTTATGTAGTATGAAAACAATGAACCAAAGCAAAGGGAAACGAAGCCCAATAAACAAATATGGTGCTGCAATATAATTGAAATCTTTACTGTAGTTGAGAGATTATTAAAAAAGGTAGCAATCTCTGAGAAGAGACGTGAATCTATAACACTGATTTCTACTTTTGGGTGTTGCTTCTTTAATAGGTTTACATTACAGGAAATGAAAAGAATAAAAAATAGAATGCGGAGTGATTATCCTTGAGAATCTGCAAAGTTATGTGACAAGTGTCTTTTCTAGAAGTGAAAAGGATCTGTCATGGTGATACCTCTTCAATTCAGTTGGCATAAAACTTTTTCTCTCTTAAAACTAGTAGGTGGGCCTAGCTGCTTCACCGTTGCTTGGAATCAAAAACTGTAAAATAAAAAATGCGTTGAAAAGCTTAGGTCATGCTCTATAACCACCATGGTTGGTAGGGATACAATTTGCATGGCTATGTTTAACCCCAAAATTTCATTTCAAAGGGACTTAAAATTGGGAAGTATGAAAAACATAAAAATCCTGAAAATTCCTGTTTTTTGAGATATTGTCTTGGACAGCCTAAACTCTCACCTAGATCACATTGACCCTGATGCAATACTAATCACATAACGTAAAGTTATAAACCACATGCAATTTCCTATGTAACCTGGTTGGAATATTTTTTGATTTGCTGACCTTTGAGCACTTATGTTTGTTTGAGAGGCTATTTTAGAGGAGTCTCTTGGTACTTGATAATTACTTGTGGTTGAGTTATTATGGATTGTAGGAGATAAAAATGTAGTAAAAATTGCTTTAAGTTGTTCAAATGTAGCTTATAGTAGATATAAATGATGAAGCCTATGACATAAATTCTATTGTGGTTTAACCAATAGATGGGGAATGATGCCAGTTTCTCCCATTCATTGGTTCAGTTGGTTATCTACCCTTTATTGTTTAAAACAAGCAAAGACGCTAAAAAAGAAGCCAGCATTTGTTAGTATTTAACACTTTCATATGTGATTGGGAAGTTATGAATAAATTCTAGGGATGGATAATCGTGAGACCATTTACTCTGCAATATGCAAGATAACTAGCGTAACATATAAACTCTTTAGTTCATCTGGTGTAATATTCAACATCGTTAAAATAACATATAAGGATTTCAGTTCATTTGTTATGTTGAAAGTTTTGCTTGACTGCTTTGACTGCTTTATTTCATAGAATAGATTGTCTTTTTAATGTAAATTATGTGAATTATTCACATTTCTAAATTCATTCTATGTTTTCTTCCTTTATGTAGTTTGTAATAGCTATTTGATATGTATTTGGGAGTTTATAGGTTCAAAGGGAGACAGGTTTATGTAATTCGAAAATAGAAGAATTCAATAATCTTATTCGCGGTCCTTACCAAACTTCTTCAAAGTCAAGTTTCAGTGGATTTAATTCCCGCCATCTCCATTCCTATTATCATCACAAGGTAGTTTTGAAAATAACAAATTGGCATCAGCTCCAAGTGTTGGTCTATTTGGGAGCACAACCGGTGGAAGTCATCAGCCCGTGCAAGATACTTTAAGAACTCTTTTTGATCCATATTATTTGATTTAAGTAGTTTTGTGATGCACTTATCTATTTTCAATCTGCATCAAATATTCTATTAAAGAGAATGAAGAATTTTCTAGTTTGGTTTAAATTGGTTTGAAATGTTGGAATTTTTTAGTTTTTCTAGTAATCATTTTTCATTTTCTATTTAAATTTGTCGAGTTTGCTAGTTACTGAATACATGTCCTTGAAAGCATTCATTAGAGTTGTATAACATATCTAGAGTCTGACACACCCTTTTCCTAAACCTAATGAAGTCCGCTATATAGATGGATCTTTCTTGAGCAAGCTTTGTTAAGCAATTCATTTCATGCAACATTGGAAGAATCCCACAAAGTGTAAACAATGTTTCCAAGTCTGTTAAGTAGTAAAGCAAATCTTTTTCCTGTCAACTTGCCTACGGTTCTTAAACATGAAACCAATTAACAATGGATATTCCTCAAAACTCTGCGTGTAGGCTCATACATAGAAATACATCTTGTATCAACATCTTTAAGAAGTTTTGTATAGAGGTATGTAGGAGACATGTGATGCGCGCATGGGGAGATTAGCATGGACAACTTTGGTCCTTGGGTTGCTCACCTTTGGATGATGAGAGTATAAAGAACACAACCTCACCGGAGAGGCCGAGGGAGGAGGGGAGTAGTTCCCAATCACAACTAGCCACACAGCACAATCGCAACCACAACTTGTAGCAGCAGAGGGGCAGGTATAGATTGGGCCGACATGACAAGAGGGGGTCTAGATGGACCGGAGGGAGAACATTATGAGGAGGTAGAGTTCAAGGCCTCGATGAGGAGTTCAACCTAGATTGGTGGGAGGGGACTCGGGTAGGTTTTGTATTTGTTTGTTTCTTACTTTTAGTTATCACGGTTTACCGACATGTTTTCCATTGGATTTTGGGGTTTTATAACTATTTTTACTCTATCATGTTTTGGTGTGCGTGTGCGTGCATGCAAATACTACTATGGAGTGGAGGGAGATGATCGAAGCACTATGGACATTTTTGTGATGACCTTGGGGTTGACAGGGGACCAATCGTCGGTTGATCCCCACCTTCTATGGGGTGTTGGGCAACACTCGACTTCTTTGCCCTATCCTACCGTGAGGCCCACCATCGGTTGAGTGGCATGTTGGGGTGACAGATGGTGGCGGAGTTGTAGGCGACTTGAGAGATGTTACGTCTTTAGTTAGTTGGTCATGGAATTAGTTCCAGTTGGCGTATAGTCACGCAAGCGGATCAAAGGCTAGGCCAAGCTGTCATATACATCGGAGTAGGTCAAGGAGTCCTCGTCATTCCACATGAGGAGCTTCTTGGAGGCACAAGACTAGGAGTCCCTCCCTTCATTGTGGAGCAAGGTCACACAAATGACCATACGTTAGCTAGTTTACACTTTTACATTGAGAGAGACATGTATATTCAGTTTTTGGATTTTTTAGTTTTGGGCCCACACTTGCGCTAGTAGAAATCAGTGTTATAGATTCACGTCTCTTCTCGCAGATTGCTACCTTGTTGGCATGTGAATGCTACATGTCGAGAAGCATGCGGTGTGCTCCTGGTCGAGCATAATTTTCATTTTGAATTTGGCTTTTTCGCGTTTACAAATTTTAAAATACTATTTAAAGTTTGATTAAACTAATCTATTTTAAAATTTCTCATGGATAGGTACAATGGATTCTCTAGAACAATCAACAAAAGGTAGATAAACTAAAAATAAAAAGTAGCATATTAAATTTTTTCAACCAACAAAAAAATAAAGACCCAACATGCATCCATTAGAATCATTAACATGGGTACTGATAAGTCAGTAATGCAGATTATCATAACCATTTTCCCGTTTTTCGTCAGCCAGTTTAATTTTTTTAATATCTTTGTAATAATCAAAACATTTTTTGTTTTTGAATATAGAAACCCCTACTGTTAATTGTATTCAACATGAAACAATAAACCAAAACATAAACCCTAAAGAAACAATTATTTCATTAGATGAAGATATAATTGACCCGACATGCCAAAGCTAGAAGATTGTCCCGATTTCCAAATGCGTTCAATAGATGAATGTTCAAATGAAAAGATTCCAATAGAAGATGATATTGACAGGACCCTTCAAAAAATAAATTTGTGAGAAAGAAGAAAAATCTTGGACAATAGGAAGGTCTTTTCAGGTAGATTGGGCAGCAAACTACCCATTCATCAACTCAGACAAATGCCGAGATAATGGTAGTGATACTCCCAAAGAATGTAGATGTACTATTTGTGGTTGGAAATTAGGTAAAGAACATAGAATTCAGCTTAAATTGGACACTATAGAGAAACATTGTGGTAACGTATATTACACACAAAATATTGAAAACGATGGAAAAATAACGAAGACTCATAGATGGAAAAATGCAAAAGAGTGCATGCATGTAACATATAAGGAGTATGACAATAAGATGAAACACTCTCAAAAACCGGTAACATTATGTATCCTACCAAATGTTAAGCATGGGGTATGAACTCGCCGAGCAAATTTATGCACTTAAAATGCTACCGAACAAATTAAAGTACCTTGAAAGTAGAAAGGAAATATCCAAAGAGTCGGTCACCGGTCGTCGGTCGATGATGGTCTTTAAAGCGTAAAGGAATTGCATGAGACGAGTACTATTTGATAATCCCAATTTTACGGAAGGGGATTCGGCTAGTGGATGTTTGGAACTATGAATAATGAATCATAAATACTTAAATAGTATATATATATATGAGGCGAATTTGGCATTTTTTAATTTCGCGATAATTGCGATTTGAATGATAATAATCGGCTATTGGTGTAAACACCTTGGTGAACCAACCCCTAAAATTAACTAGTGCCCATAAAATTTTGGCGACTCGGTCCTTATTCCTACCCAAAAATTCGCCAATTTCAAATTTTGAAAACCGAAATATTCGTGAATTGACGAATATTCGCTACTAAAATTTTCCCCGCTCCTGTCCACTCTTGGGATAATTGAATTGTTCCTCGCACCTTGATATCGTCTTTGAGTTTTGATCAAGTAAAGCAGGATATGCTTTCCTATCGATTATTGTAGTGTACGATAAAAAAAAGACCCTCTTAACTTCAATTCTCGTGTGATCAACAACCATTCAGGGGTTTCAAAGGTAGCACCTTATTGTCGTGAGATAACAGACAACTAGAACCTAGCCACCCAAGATACTAATTTGTTCAACATTGCATTGGGGCGGCCGCAAATTTGGAATTTGCACCTAAGGGAGCTTATCAACCTCTTCTTCCCTGACATGGAGACCATAGATTTGATTGGTTCAATATATGGCAATTAAAATCTTGGCCCAAAATAAAGGCCTTTTCTTGGCTTGTAAAACACAAATAGATCCTTCAACCAAAGTTGTGGTCTCTCAAAATGTTGTAATTTGCCAATAATTTGAAGAATACACCGATCACCTATTCCTATATTGGCCACTTGCTCAATTAGTATGGCACTCCCTTGCTCACTCCTTTCATTCCACATTCCTTGACTCAACCGCCATTTTTGACATATGTTCGTATCGGCTACCTACCATCTCCAAGGACAATCTGTTTATTTGAATGAACCTCTTCCTCAATCCGAGCTTCATTTGGTGGAGCTTGTGGTTAGAACAAAATAATTGCCTTTTCAATGACATTTCCCTCACCCCGTCTTGCTTGTCCAAAATATAACATTAAATATAAAAGCCACAACCTTAGTTTATGCAAGATTAGTTTATGCTCACAAGTATCTCCGTATAATGACTTATATGCTTGATCAAAGTGTACTCAAATATTGGCATGTGAACTATTGTTACGAATTTCCTCTTATTGTAATCTTTGGTTCTTCCACATTGGTTTTCCCTAGACACCCACTTTTACGAAGTTCAAATTTGATAGATCAAGTGTGGGTAACTCAAGAGATGTTTGATACGATGGAATCATGCATGGTTCGAACGGAGTGTTATCTTTGAATCCTCAAATACAATGGCTTCAATAGAAAAAAATCACAAAGGCCTCAGCAAATGTATGCAGAGTCACCATAGCCCTCGACCACAACACCTAGTACTTGGAGATTGACGTAGACTCAACTCAAGCCCAACTTGGGTCTCTTGATGCCTCCATACTAACCACATCTACACCCACCTATGCATGGACCCTTTCCAACCTTATTTACCACATCTCATCTCAACTTCAACATTTCCAACCATCTTAATCTTGAGTTTAATTTCACTACTGATGACGTTGCTCGAAAGAGGGCTGGTCATGAACTACACCCACATTCTTAACTTGTATATTTACCTACCCTCCGCATGCTTAGTCTAATTATCACCTTTATGAAATCCACATATACAAGTCCTTTCACAGCTTTTGTATAAAATCCCCGGGTCTCTTTGGGATTTGTATTTATACTAAGAAGCTGGTTCATTTTGAATATGGGTTCGGGTACAACGAATTGGGTTTGCTGGTAGGCGCTTTTTTTTAATGCTGGATATGGCTGTACAAAAATATATATAAAATAAAAATATTTAACCTAATAAATAAGAATTAACCACATAGAATGCAATATAATAACAAAATAACCACAAAAACACTTCATAATGCTAACTGAATGCCAAATGTCGTGATAACTTTGATAAAGTTTCAACCCTCAATGAGGAACGAGAGGCAATTGAGTTGTTTTTGATTTTGCTTTTGTTATAATGAGAAGCAAGTTTTGTTTTATGTAATTTTTGAGATTTTAGCAACTTTTAAAGTTTGTAAGTGTGTTTTTTTGGGTTTTCCATTACTTAAAATCTGATTGTAAAAAGCAAAAATTAAAATACAAGTAAAAGCCTTTGAGTTTTGTAATGTCCCCAAATGGACACTTTTCCACCTCAAATGGATTTTAGGCAAATCCCAATCCAATGCAGCAATTTATAAAAGATATTCCAAAATTTATGAATGCAGATCAGATTTTTATATAGAAAATGTGACTAGGTATGGAGATGAAAACCCACCAAATATGAATTAAAACCACTGAATCTTTAATGGAAACAAATCAACAAATTTTGTAAAGATGGAATCATGAAGAAAAATACCAGATTTGAGCTTCAAAATAGGCTGAATTTATTTATAATAATTCTGCAGACAGCTGCCCTCAGACAGCTGAAAAGTGCCTAATCCTTGAACCAAAAATTATGCAAGTTCGTTGTTGTGATCTCTAAAAATCAGACATACGAACAACAATCAAAATCTGATCATAAACAGCTCCGGAACCCCACAAACCAGCTCCCTAGATAGGTCGCTCCACCAAGAAAAGGCTGGAAACAAAGAAGAAACATGACTATTCTTTTTCCTCAAACCCCCATATAGATCTGCAACTTCAGCCCTCAATACTATTGGAAAACAACTGGAAAATCAGCTAACTCCTTGATATGCAATGGAAACCCCTGTATGGAGAATCCTCTCAACTAGAAGAAGAGTTTTCGTTCCTCTTCTAGATCCCTTAGAGGGTTTTTCGTCCTCAAGAGATTCTTTCTAAGGGTTTTCGTCCTTAGAAAATATTTTGTAAAGCTTTAAGGCTCAGACAAAATTCAGATTTGTATAAAATAGAAAAACATGCCTTCTACAAGCAAGTCGACTTGCTTTTATAGATGAACTTGGCCAAATAGCCACCCTCATCTTCCAATCAGATTTCACCTCCCTCATTTAATGTTTTTTCCACCTTTTTCATCCTCCAAAGGGGTCGCATTTTCTCCTAGGGAGAATAATAAATATAAAGTGACATTTCCCTTTTCTTATTTTACTTTATCACTTTATATTTTTCTTTTCTATTTTTAAATTGACTTTATCATTAATAAATTAATATAAAGTGCTTATAATATTATTTTATATTGCACTTTTATAATTAATTCATTATGATAAGTTTCCCTTTCTATCACCCTTTAGCCGTCGGAAACAAAATTGGGCTAAAGGTCTTCGACTGAATTATCTTAGGAAGTGGGACATTTCAAGTTTGCCCCGGCATCCCTGGGTTCGCCAGCAGCAAAACCTGGCCATACCCGGGGCGAATGTGTAGGGAAATTGTAATTGGACCTGAACTGGGTACGAACCAGTCAGGTAGCAGGGGGTGAATTGACAATGTAGTATTTATCTGATAAATTGGGGAATCACCATCCCTTACCACTTACCTACCATTTGCATATCCTAACATCATCAAACCCTTCATTCCCTCTTATATGTGTCTCCCTGCTCCCCTCCTTTTTCCCCAATCTCCATGTTCACCCTTAAAGATTATTTTTCATCTGCAACATAAATCCAATTTTACCACTCCCTCCACGGTGCACCTTCATATTTTAACATTTCCATTTAAAAACAAATCCTGCCCTAGCCTCCTCCCATCCAAACCCAGCAAGTGTTAAAGGAAACAAGGTGGCAGCAGCGTTTGTTTATGCATTTAACAGCAAGGACATTCACTATTCAAACCTGGGAATACCCTCCAAAATTAGCAATGAAGCTTTCCATAGTCTTAAGGCATCTCACTATTCACCAAATAGGTTGATATAACACAGTTCTAGAGACTTCCTTGAGCTCTGTATTTTTGCACAGAGACTCAATCTAGAACAAAAGTGTCATTTTATTATTTTTTGTATATTTCTTAATACTCTTAAATATTTTTGAACAAAGATAGAGATATATCTGGATAATTTTATGCAAATTGAGAGTACACGATATTCGAGTTATTCCTACTATATTTTTACTAATGGTCTGGGTTCTAAATTGGTACAGTGCTGGACTTGGGACTGCTGCAAGCACGCTTGGCTCTGGGTTCGAAACACATTGCACGCTTTTGGAAACCAAGCCCAAATTCCCAATCAAACTCCTTTTGGCAAGGCTACAGTTTTTCCAACCAATTTTTCTGGACAACAAAATCTGAACTCTTCAGCATTTGGCTTTGGTGCCAACAATTTGGCATTTGGAACTGCAGGTTTTTTCCATTCATATTTAATCATCATTAATTAAATTTAATACTGGGTTTGATTTATGTCTTATGTGGTAACTGCTGTCCGTTATCTGCATATTCATTCCTTACTAATATATGGTTCATTAAATTCATCAATTATATTGCCTAATTGATTAATGAAAGGAGTTAGAATTTGCCATTCAGATTTCGAACAGCAATGACCATTGAGAAGTTTCAGCTTTTGAGGAGTTAGATTTTGTAATAAGGGTGGAAACTTGGAAAGTGAGTAATGAAAAACACCTGCAAGTTTGGATTGTGTATGCTTAATGTTATATTTAGACTGCCTGCAATTTATTATACTCTCTTCTTCTGTTGTCCTGTAAGGGTAAAGTTAAAAGGGTTACTAGTCAGAAAAGATTGTTCAAATCTGATTGGACCTTCAGGGAAGGGTGAATGTTAGAAAATTTAAAATCTGACGTCTCATGCATCTTAATATGCAAATATGTTTTGTGGATATGCCATTACTATGAAAGCTTTGGTCTAGAGTAACTGGAAGAGGATAGTTTGACTATTGGATGGATATGTTCTATGTATATAAACTGAATCTGTGCTTAATTTGAGGCAACTCACATGTTAGATTGGTAAGGTATGTGGGTAAAGTAGGAGATAAGAATAAGCCAACATAATTATGTTAACCGATGATTATGATGATGATGTTGACTGTAAATGTCCTTCAGACCAGGATGTTAAACAGGCTGCATGAATTTTTGATTTTGAGCTGGCAAGGCTCAGGGCTCAAATCTAGGCCAGGCTTATTAAGATGCCTGAGTTAAAGCTCTGCTGTAGAGAAATTATCCAGAAGGGGATACCTAGGGATTGTCTGAGGTAAATGGTCCTGATGATCGGGGATTATACCTGATTCCAGTAGAATCACCCTGCCCTGTGAACAGTAAAATAAAAAAACCATTAGTTTAGAAAGAGTGAATCAATAATGTATCAACAGAAATTGCAATTGTATGAAAGTTTACACAATATATTCATGGGCAAACCATCTCCATCATATCAACCTTGCAATGTAAAGAAGTGAACCAACAATGTAGACCAAGAAAAAAATGTAGATCGAGAAAGAAAAGGAGTGAATGTATGCCTGCAGAATCTCAAAGTGAAAGGTAGATTTTGCAGAACGAAATTAAAACTGCAATTATATTATGTTCAGAAATCACCAAAATGGGTCAATGGGACTCGTATACATTATTTAAAGTGATAGCCAATGGGAGAACCCAAGAAGGGACAACTCTGTTGTGTTGCTTTTAGCAGCGGGTTTGTTTTGAGCAGACATTAACAAAAATGAAGAAAGAGTTAAAGAAGGATTATATCTATTATCAAATGTAAACGGGTGCAACTAACCGAGCTAGTGAAGTGCAAAATTAAAGAAACATTGCTACATTCAAGTGAATAAATGTGAAAATATCGGCCATATAACGAGTCCTCATTATCTTCACAAGAGAAACATCTCAAGTTATATTAGTGCCTTCTAGAGAATGGCCTGGACCAATGGGGCCATGGGATAATGAGAAAGCTTACGAGGAACAACCATATTAACTTATGATATAGGTTCATATTAACTTATGAAGAGATGCCTCTTTGGGTAAATGAGATAAGTAACATGGATAAGATGAATTAGTTGTTAGCCATAATAACGTAATAGCGAATTTTGTTTTATACTTGAGGAAGAGATTGTATAAATATCTCTAGGTAGCCGGTATGGGGGTACGGTACGGGTACGGGTACGGGGATCCGGTACGCTGATACGGCAATTTTTTGGGGGCCCGGGTACGGCACTTGGGTATGGCAGTACAATATACATATAAAATATTAAAAATATAGCCAAATAAGCAAAAATTCAGCCTTATACATGAATAGAGTAAACAAATTATTAATTAAGTGAAATAGCCAAATAACGTATTAATAATTCAATGCATTTTGTCATGATATTCATTGATTGAACTTCGAACAAGTACATTGTTCAAACTCCAAATGTTACAATGTCCAATTATTAACATAAATAATAACAAATCACATAACTGGACTGGAATTCTGGCTATTATCAGCTCCCTTCAAATCTGGCAGTTCAGATTCCTTTGGGGTTTCTCTTATTATTCCTGCATTAGTCTTACTTGCTAGTGGAGATGCTGCCACTGTGTTTTTTGATCCTACATTACCCAAACGCATCTCAACTGTTGCAGTTTCAGCCATTGTTTTAGGTACTTCTGTGAAGTTTTACCAGAGTTGAATCATTTACGTAATCCCATCTATTGACCTTTATTGACCCTCAAAAAATAGTTTTTTTCCTACAAAAAGTAAAAAAATTTAATTTTTTAAAAAAAAATTGTTGTTTTTACTGGTGGGTACGCTGTGGGTATGGCTGGGTACGCCCTGGGTACGGCCAGCAGTACCCGGGTACGTCTGGGTACTTCCTGAGAAGTACCTAGATGTACCCGGGTACTGCTGGACGTACCCTGGCTGTACCCAGGGCATACCGTACCCGTACCACGTACCGGGTATGTACCATACCCGTACCCATGCCGTGCGGAATACGTACCGCTACCTAGAAATATCTATGCACCTGTATGCTATCTTCAATGTGTATTATATCTATAGATCGAATGATTCTCTAGCATATCAACTAACCTAGAACCTAAGAATTCTGTAACTTCACTCAGGGTCCTAACCTATCAATGCTGGTTATAGTAGTAGTGTCGGATTTGACTAATTTTTAAAGCCAAAGTACTAATCACAAGCATGGATTTTCAGAATTTATAGCCTACAAAATTGGCTGTAATTAAGATGATTTTATTATTATATTGTTTCCTAGGCCTAAGCTTTCTTTTCCCATTGGTTTCTGGATTTGTACCTTTTCAGATTGACATCTTTTTCTTAATTGGATGCTGCTGTATTATTTGGTGTGCTTTCTGTACCTAGTTGAATGATGTTTGATTGCCACATTTCAAGGTTCACAAAAATATTTCTTGAATTTATTTTCTAACGCTAATGTGGGTGGAAGTTCATAATTAGGAAATTCGGGTAATAAATTTTCTTCTTTAGAGTTGTTGATAATATGGCATATTTTAGAAAATTAAAATGGATTTTAAAAAAATTCTATTGTTCAAACTTAATGACGTGTTCTTCAAGCTTCATCCATTGACAAACTTGAACCGAATTTTATCCTTGCTGAACATGAACTTGAACTCAAACCTTGTGACTTAGGTTGAAAGCATTGAAGTTGATGTGATATTTCTGTTTTAAATATTCTTGTGTTGGATTTCCTTTCAAATTTTGGTTTATAACAAGAAAAGCACAGTTTGGAATAATTTGTGAATGTTGATTGTTAATTGGGGTGATTGTTGGGATTCGGGAAGATTAGTCTTTATGTATTTTCACAATATATATACTTTCTTGCATGATACAAAACTCATACTCAGGCATTACTGGGCAGCCCAAAATTTTGACTCGTACTGGGAGTTTCTCAGCAATTACTCGACCTTACTCGGAAACTCTATCGCTACCTTCAAAAATATAAATTTAACTTAAATATCATGTAAAACATTGTTAAGTGACATGAAAAATGAATGTAGAGAATGCCTAAGAAGATTTTCTATTAGTTTTCGACCAAAATAATGTACAAAGTACAAAGTACAAACTACAATGCTCATAGAATCGTAAACCATAGTGACACGATCATCAATGCACCAAACATACTAATACGAAATATACAATCATCTTTGGCACCTAGTATAAGTCATTTATCCCCCATGAAAGTGGAAGGTAAAGATTCCTCTTTAGCAACTACGTTGCCAGGATACGGATACGAGTATCGGTTTGGATACGGATATGATACGCGGATACGTCAATTTTTAAAAACCCTTGGATACGATACATCTTGGATACGTTTGTATATATATATTAAAAATTAAAATATATATATATATATATATATATATATATATATTTATATACATCTACTCATTTTACTCATTTTTTAGTCCATAAAAAACTGAAATAGTAATACAAAACTTGAATCAATGTTCAAAACATTCAATATACTTAAGACTTTGCATTTTTATTGATCATGTGGCTGCCATACATATGATATACGAATATCATGTCAACATGAATACGAACAAAACTTGAAATTTGAAAAATATACTAGGATCCATGTTCAAATTTTCAAAACATACAATATACTTAAGATTTTACATTTCATTGTTCATGTGGCTGCCATACATATGATATAGGAATACAAACAAATCTAGAATATATCATCTAGATTTTCCTCAAAATCAAGTTCTTGTGTGCCACTTGCACTAGCTCCACTCTCATTAACTCCACTCTCCGCTCCTTGCGAACTCCCTTGAACGTCATCTTCGCCATCAAATAATGAAAGTTGGGCAAGCGTGGCTACGGAGGCATCCAAGTCTGTGGTCTCTGGAATAAGATACCAAAGTTTGTGAGGCCCTCTAAGCATACTCCTCGACTTGTGTGACAAGAGGCACAAATTGTGAGGTGAGAGTATACATAGAGTTAGGATGTTTAAAAAATTAAAAACATTTTGCCTTAACATAAATAAATTAGTTATGTCATCCTAATTTGTTTTTGATCACCAAGATCGCCATAAAGGCGCGAGGTGAGAGCATACACAGGTTTAGGATGTTTAAAAATTAAAAACAATTTGCCTTAACATAAATAAATTACTAATTAGTTATGTCATCCTAATCTGTTTTTGATCACCAAGATCGCCATAAAGGCGCGAGGTGAGAGCATACACAGATTTAGGAAGCTAAAAAAATAAAAACAAATACATTAACATTGAACAATGCATTTAAAATTTAAAAAATGATTTTTTACCAATTATTAAATTAAATAACCCTAAACTATGCCATCCTAATTTGTTTTTGATCACCAAGATCGCCATAAAGGTGCGAGGTGAGAGCATACACAGATTTAAGATGTGTTTAAATTATAAACTTTAAAAAAATGCAACATAATAAATAATTTATAAATAAATAACCGTAAAAAAATAAAACAAAAGGATGAATTAAAAATAAAAATAAAATTAAAATACGGTATACCTGTAGTGTAGAATCGTAGATTGCCTCTAAACAAAATTACAAATGCTACCTCTTCCTCTCAAGTCTACTCTTCTAGTTTTGATTCTTGAATGAACAATAAATTTAAAACAATCTCTTCCTCTCAAGTCTCAACAATGGCTTCTTCTCCTCCTCGCAATGGTGGACTCCAAACAATAGAAGCAATCGCTGCCCCTCCTTCAAATCTTTGCCTCCTCTAAGCTCTTTGCAAAACCTCCTTCCAATCTTTGCCTCCACTAAGCTCTTCACAACTCTTCTTTGGCTCTTTGCTCATTCACTTGCAAAAAGACAATGAAATTGTTTGTGTGATTTCAAATGAGAGGGGTGGGTGCTTTTTATAACTTTTTGTGGGGGAGAGGGTGTATTATTTTATTCATTTAGTGTTTAGGGTTCGGTTTTAGGGAGTAGAAAAGTCAAAAATTAAAAAAATGAAATAAAACTTTAAAAAGACGTGTTTACAGCAGGATACATGCCTGATATGTATGGGATACGTCAGGATACGTCACGGATACGTCTGTACGTATCCTGTGCGTATCGATTGCACATATCTGTATCCATTACGTATCGTATCCGTTCCCGATACGTATTAGAGGGGATTCAACAGGGTCTTGGGCATATCCAAGCTTCCTAGTTTTGCAACAATATCATCCAAACACATATCTACATTCTCACCGATGCTTACTGAAATCTTTGATGTTCTCCTTGGTAGGCATGGGCTCCTCATCATTAGCAATCTAGTCAACATATGGGCATATATTGTCCAAGTCAATCACTTCATTAGTCTTTGGTCCCTCCACTTGTCTCATGCAAAGACAAAGATTGTATCGCACAAAAATAAGGTCATTGAGGCATTGCGTTGTCCACCCATTACGTTTATTTGTGTGAAAAGCTTCAAACATGCTCCAACTACATGGACACCTAGAAGAACTACAAGACTTACACAAAATGTGGATGGATAGCCTATGAAGATTTGATGTTTTTGCACCATAATCTTCCCACCACAAATCTACAAATACGATGTTTATAATTTTATAAGTCAACTAGGCTTGAATAAATAAAGAATTCTAGTATCTACGAGTAATGAGACTAAAAACATATGACTCAATTTGTTTTTACCTGATCGAGAGGTGTTACTTCTTTTCATGTTCAAAGCCAAAGAAAAGAGTCTCTCCCTCTATATTCTTGTAAATTTGTAGCGCCTCAAGAATTGTGTCTCTAGTTTCTTTGTTAGAGATCGTTCTCTCTATGCATGTATTAAGGCCATACATAACTTTCTAATCTTCCTTGAATTGGAATAAAAGAACTTGGGGTTCAAGTAATAGGCATTGCGTATGTATATGGCGATGGAGCTCAATCAAGTGCCAAATGGGCTCATATTTTCTTTTATTTTTCCCATAATAATTTGCTATGGCCTCTTTGGTCAAGTCCATGGCCTCAATTATTCTCCGTGTCCTCCAAGTGTAGAACTCTAACCAAAGGCTCGACACTTAGAACAAAAAATGCACAATTTAGGAATCAAAATTAAGAGAAGTTAGAAGTTTTAAACAAAAAATTATAACAAATAAATGATAAATAAGAAAATAGTTAAGTTTAAGGTTACCTTAAGGATTTCCTTTCTGCACATCTCCGCTTAAAAGATGTTAGTGAGATTACCTTAAGGATTTCCTTTACTGCACATCTGCTTAAAAGATGTTAGTGAGATTACCTTAAGGATTTCCTTTACATAATTTGCTTAAAAGATGTCGGTGAGGTTACCTTAAGGATTTCCTTTCCATAGATATGCTTAAAAGATATTAGCGAGTTTACCTTAAGGATTTCTTTACATACATCTACCTAAAAGACGTAGTTACCTAAGACTCCGAGACGGGGACGTCGGGATAGGGTTTTCGGACGACAAAAATTCCCAATTTTTGGGGACAGGCAGGGGGATAGCTATTAAAATAATATATAAATATTAAAAATATACAATGTGTCCTCTAACCTTGGAAAAAAACATGAAAGGTTATAATTTCAGCACCATAGCCAATAATATCACCAAAGGGCCTGTAACATGTCAACATCTCTTTATCATGTCATGTACATGATTATATCCTTGAATTAAAAAATATCATTTTGGAATAGTAGAGGTCATGCAAACTACATGTATAGCCATCCATAGACAAAATCGCTAAGGTAACTGAAAAACACTAAAAATTAAATACAAAGTTGGCCTCTAGAACATCCTAATATACCGGTAAAGCCTTCAATATCATACAAAAAGAGTCAGAAAGACTTGCACAACAAAATTTTGAAACTAAAGAAATCCTTAAAACCATGCATGTGAATTTATTGATCCTATTGCTATGTATAAGAAAGGGTTTAAAATGTAAAATAACAACGACCTCTCGTTAGAATATCTTCTTTTGGAACCTACATAAGACAACAAAAATCCATTTCTTGGGAAGGTAAGTTTGCATGGGAAAAGGATTAGTTTTCATTTTCCTCTTTTCAAAGTCATAATCCTTTATGTTTTTATTATTTTTTTATTTTTTTGGGACTTTGGGGACTTTGGGGACTTTGGGACGTTCCCTAGCCGTCCCTTAGAAGTCTTGGGGATGTCATGACATCCCCATTGGAGTCCCCAAAGTCTTGAAGCACCGGGATGTCCCGGGTGCGTTCCCTAAAGTTAGGGGACGTCCCCTTCATTTTTGCATTTGGGGGTGCGGGAGGGACGTTTCGTCCCCGTCCCCAAGCACCCGAGACGTCCCCGGGCGTCAGGACAGCTGGGAATGGGGGTGCGCATCCCGCGTAACACGAATTAAAAGATGTTAGTGAGGTTACCTTAAGGATTTCCCTTACATACATCTGCTTAAAAGATGTTAGCGAGTTTGCAATGTTCTACAATGTGATGAAGGTTGTGGTGAATTGTGTGACTTCCACTCGTATAAGCTCCTTTTTGTTGGTGTTTTGTCTCATCAAGCTTAGCACCCGAGGGTGATTGCTGATGAGCTTGGTGATATTTCTTGTCTCTTCAACTACATTCTTTACCAATGTGATTTTTCCAATGCCATCAAGTAGGAGATCAATGCAATGGGCCACGTAAGGGGTCCAAAAAGTATAGGGTGCCTCTCCACAAGACGTCTCCTTGCTACTACATATGTTGTTGTATTGTCTGTCACAACTTCAACAAAATTCTCCACGCCGAATTCCATCACCACCTCATTCAACATATCACACAAAGTGTTTGCATTTTCACTTGGTGGGATGCATCAATTGACTTAAAGAAGACCAATTGCCCACTTGAAGCCACTAGAAAAGTTAATCAATGTGCAATTTTTCCCATCCATCCACCCATCAAACAAAATGTTGTAACTCTTCTCTTTCCATATTTTTATTGCTCTTTGACAATTGCTTGATATGTTTGATGACATCCTTCTCTAATGGGCCAGTCAAATCATGAGTAGGAACCTTGAAACCCTTCCGATAACGATTAATGAAGTTACTAAATTCTCCCAAGATGGGGCTTTTTGACACATTGAATCAAATGTTGTTGTAGTACCAAGTTTTCTACAGCTATCTTTGCTCCATTGTGCACTTTCCTATTCCATATAGTACCTTGAGTGAAGGTTTTGCCCAAGACTATTTCAAGGACAAAACAAGAACCCAAGTTATCTTTAGTAGATGAGACCCATCCCCGTCCTCGTCTCCCTGGAGTTGGAGCCGTAAAAATGGCCTCAATCTCGTAGTCATCTCTCGCTATCTGCCTATTCACTAAGGCAGCAAGTGCATCACATTTCCTCTTTTTTCCACATAACTCGCAAGGCACGGCCATCTCTCTTTGAACCTCAAGTGGCATTTGTGTGCATACTTTGCCACATCTTTCTTTAATATTTGTATGATGTGGTATTTGAGGTGATTGACACCTCTACTCATCTTCATTGCACAATAATTGCATATCTCACAACTATACTCTCTTGCCAGTTCAAAATTTCATCTATGAAGGGTCATTAGACTTTACCTTTCTAACGAAAGTTGAATCGGATGTCGACGACATTTTCAAACAAAGTTGAAACCTTATAAAACCAAAAAAATATTTTAGATGAAAACTCTAGCTGCTAATCAAAGGAAGAAGTAGAAGATTTGAAAATTCATGCTAATCAATGAAGTAGATACTAGAAAGTAGAAAGTATAAACTTAGAATGTTTTCCTACCTTTATGGTTTGAATCTTTGATTTAAAGCTTTGTATTTTTGCGGAGCATAGGCTGTAGGCATTCCTTTATATTCTGAAAACTCTAGCTCCAATGGCATGCTAATCAATCACATTCACTTTACTTGCTATATTTGTAGAGGAAAACGTAGATGCACCAAAATTTTTGGGATAAAATAACAGATTTTTTGACTTGGGTATTATAATTTGGTAGTTATAGAATGGAAAGGAGAAACTCAACGAGTTTGGCCAAGTAATGATGAAATTACTCCAACGAAACTTGCTGAGTTTCTCGGCAATACTCACCTTGCAGTATCGGGGCGGTTTCTCGGATGACAGTGACTCACGATTAATCGGTGACTTTCGCTGAATATTAAATCAATGCTTTATATCCTTTACCTTTCTTGAGTGACTTTTATGACTTTTGTAATTTTTGGGAGCATGTATTGGTTGTTTGTTTATACTAGTTAGGTTTTCTTTCCTAAAAATGGTCCTTGTTTCTGTCATTCGAGGCAATAATAATTATTGCATCATTTAAATCATTCATGTTGTTGAATTTTGCTACTACATGTAGTTGCCTCATTTTTTCTTTGTCATAACCCAACAATACATTCAAGTCGTTGAGATCTCTCTTGTGTTGACTCTCAACCCCAAGATGGCTTTCCATGCCGAACATTTTCTTCACATTACGGATGGTGCCATCATTCAGCCTTATAATGTCCAATCAGCAGTTGCTTAAGAATTCCCTTTGGCTAGGTGAGGGTGAGCTCCCACATATTACAAGTAAAGACAAATTATAAAATTCTATGTGGTGATAGGATTTGTTAGATTTATTTACTATGAGATCCGGGAAGATATCATTGTCCCTACGAGGACTCTAGCAACAATCTATCTACTTTCTTTAGATATGCATACCAAAGTGGTGCTTGACTCTTTATTTTCTCAAGGTTGTGACCCTTTGGCAAAGATCCCTTTAGGATGGATCTAGAGGTTCTAGATGTGATGTTCCCTTATGGGGAAACTAGTACAATCTGAATTTCTGATGAAAACTGTCAACACAAATCTAACACTCAGATAATCTTTCACTGGGAACTCCTTGTGTGATGATTATTTTAGCAATGCATAACTTTTGGTTTGGTGGTATGAATCAAGAAAACACAATAAAAGACACGACACAAGAGTAACACAGAATAAAATATGAAGACTTGACAACATAAATGAAATATAACCAACAATTATATTATTATCAAAGTATTGTTACAATCTCACCTAATAACTACTCCAAGTGTACCAACTTCATTTGCTTTTCCAATAGTTGTTCCAGAGAAACTTCACAAATATGCCTCTTTATAGCTTCTTTGACACACCTACACAATGGTATGGACTCTTTACTACTTGCATATACTAATCCTCACAACCTTCTTATGTGCTAAATGAGGGGGTGGCCTCTCTATTTATAGCACTTTAGAGCTTATCTACCTTATGCTTAAGATAGGATAAGAAATCCCTTTTATCCAATCATATTAAATCTTATTTTTACATGTAGGTTTATCCATTAGGATAGGACGAATGAAATGTCCCTCTATCTAAAAGAACAGTTAAAGACCCTTAGCCCAATTTTGTTTCTGACGGCTAAGGGATGAATAAAAGGGGAACTTTAGTCTTAATGAATTATTATAAAGTGCATAATTTTTTTATCAAAAGCACTTATATTAATTTATTAAAGACTAAATAAAAATAAAAGGGAAAAGTCACTTTATAATTTTTAATTTCCTCCTAGAGGAAATGCGACCCATGTAGGAGAGGGGACAAAGCCAAAAATAATTAAATGTGGGAAAAGGAAGATGATTGGTGGTTGTGGGTGGCTACGAAGCCAAGATTGATTATAAAAGCAAGTCGACTTGCTTGAAAAAACATCTCTTTTATTTTATGAAAATTCAGATTTTTGGTGTGAGCTTGTGAGCTTTGCATAACAACTTCTAAGGACGAAAACCCTTTGAAGTTATCTCTTGAGGATGAAAACCCTCTTGAGGATTAGAAGGAGAATGAAAACTCTTCTATTTTTGTTTTCCAGCAGTGTTTGAAGGTTTTATTTTGCAGATCTGAACAAGGGTTTGAAGGAGAATATTGGTTGCTTTATGATTCCCCTTTATTTCCAGCTTGTTCTAGGTGAAGCGACCCATATAGAGAACTGGTTTGGGGTGTTTTGGAGTTGTTAAAATTCAGATCTGGGTTGTTCTATCTTCTGATTTTTAGACATTTAGTCAACTATTTGGTGTAGTTTTTGGGTCAAAGAATTGGTGTTTTTAGCTGTGTTTCTGAAGGAGCAAACTGCAGATTTTTAATAAATATTTCAGCCTTCAATTGGGTTCCAATCTGGTATTTTTCTTGTGTTTTTGGCATAATAAAATCAACTGATCTGTTTTTGATAAAAATATAGTGATTTAGCTTCTGTTTTGGATAAGTTTCATCCTCTAGCTAAGTCGCCATTTCTGGGATAAATTTAGATCTGCATCTTTCTATTTTTATATTGTGCATTCTAAGATCAGATTTGTGGCAAATCCCTTGGAAGTGTTATAGTGTCCATTTGGGGACATTACAATGAAGCTCATCACTTACACACATAATTTGACCTTATCTTTATCTCTAAAACTAAATAAAATATTCAAAATATATATGACATCACTCCTTTGTCATAATTACAAATATAATATTTTTAATTTATGACCATGTAGACCCTACTTACCTACTTACCACGACCTTTGACACTTTGACATTATCGTAACCATTTACGACAAATATTTACTTTTTACCATTGACTGTCACTTTCACAACATTCCGTATGTACTTTGAATGTTACCGTATAATATTTACTAGTTACATTCTACCTTGCACGCCATTAACTTCCATTAACTTCTAGTGGACTACACTAACTACACTTAACAACATACCATTAAGAGTATACATTAATGAAATGGAAATTTCGGAGGAAAATTCTAGTGCGACATCTTCCCCCTCAACTTCTACTCTGTTACATAAAGTAGATGGTTACGAACTATTTGGATTTGGTGCCCGAAAAATCTTCAAATTTTCGTGGTTAATCCATTTTTAATTGAGTACCATCTAATTCCTATAGTTGATATGTTCCATTTTCATGAACAACTATTATTCCGTAAGGTCCCATCCATTTAAGGACTTTACGATGCCTCTTTCTTTTGTATCGGGAATCATATACTAGGATAGCTTTTTTTGTATCGAGAATCATATACTAGGACCAAGTCATTCACTTGAAATGGAAACCACAAGACCTTCTCGATCAAAATAGTCCTGCTTCATCTTCTTCTTGTAGCTTGTTTTCTTTGTTGTTTCCAACATTTCCTCCAACAAATGAAGATGTACCAACCTTTCCCTTACTGAATCACTTTCATCCATCTTTGTATTATCCATAACTCTCACGGTAGAAATATCAAACTCAATAGGAAGAATTGGATCGGTGCCATAAGCATAAGCTAACCGAAAGGGGAGTATCTTGTTGTTGACTTTGATGTAGCCCTATATGCCCACAATGCTACATGAATCCTTTTATCCCACTTATGCATCTGCAAAGCTACATCCTTTGCCAATATTTGACACAATACATAATTTGTTCTCTCCACCTGTCCATTTGTGCTTGGCTTGTAGGTTGTTGCCTTCCTATGCTTGATGAAAACCTATCCACCAAGGCTTCTACCACCTCATTAATAAAGTGGCTTCCTTGATCCGTTACAATTTCTAATTGACAACCAAATCTAGTGACAATGCGTTCATACATGAACCTTGCCATTTCATCCATGGAAGTTGTTTATAGGGTCTAACCTCAACCCACTTGGTTAAATAATCAGTGGAAACTGCAATATACTTATTTTGGCATGGGGTGGGTGGAAGTGGACCTACAATATCCATTCCTCACTTTTCATAGGGGCTAAGTGGAAGAATAAGACATAATGGAGCTAATGAAGTTTTACGATTCCTATGTGATTGACAAATATCACATGTCTTACAATAACTATAAGAATCTCTCGAAAATAGTTGGCAGTGATAACCTACATTCAATATCCTCCTTCTTATTAGTTGCCCGGATAAGTGTCCTCCACACGTACCATCATGGAATTCTTCGATTAGTTCCTTCCCTTTATCATGTCCAATCGGCCTCTTATACCTCCCATCAGGTCCTATCCGAAATAAGACTCCATGCATAATAGAATATAAATGACTTGCTTGGGTGATTTTCTTCTTAGTCTTTGCATTAACACCATCAAGAAACTTTAAATCATTCAGATAATTCCAAATATCTATGTATTCACCATGAATCGTGTTAATGGATAACAACATTGCATTTCAAAATTCGTCATCGTCACATGATAAACCCAAACCATCATAGGCTCGAGAAAGTGCATCTCCATTGACATGCTTCTTCCCTGCCTATCCATATATCGATTCAAATTCTGCAAAGAAAATTATCCATATTGCTATACTTCTTGATAGATTAGGATTATTGACAATATATTTCAGACCTTGATGATCACCACACTGTAAATTTTTGCCCTAGCAAGTAATTTCTAATTTATTTTACAACAAAAATTATGGCTAGAGCCTCCTTTTCAGTTATAGTGTAATTTGCCACAACACTACTCATTTGTCTACTCTTAAAGCAGATCAGATGATCATTTCCATTCTCATCCTTTTGGCTCAGAGTGCTCCCTAGTGTTGCATCTGAAGCATCAATATATACAATGAATGGATTGCTCGGTCCGGATTCCTTAAAATAGGTGAAATCACTAAGGCTTCCTTAAGTTGTTCAAAAGTTTCACGTGCCTTCTTGCTTGGCCCATAAGCGACATCCTTTTTTAACAATTGGGTCAATTGTTGCGCAATCTTTGAGAAGTTCTTAATGAACCTCCAATAGTAACCTACATGGCCTAAAATGATCTCAACTTACTTCTATTTATAGGAAATGGTAACTGTTTAATTTTTGAAACTTTATCAAAATCGATAATACCATTTCTAGATACATGTCATAACAAGATACCTTTGGAGCTTCTAAAAACACAATTTGTAGGATTTAGTGAGGCTTGTTCTTCATCAACCTCTAAAAGATTTTCTCCATTTGGTACAATGTGGGTCCACTTTGCTTCCGTAGATGCAAAAATCATTTAGGAACACTTTGATGAAACTTTGAATATAGGGTTCAAACACCCTATTCATTAGCCGTTGGAATGTTGTTGAAGCATTACACAAACCAAATAACATGACTCCATAAGCAAACACTCCCCGAGGATTGGTGAACGTTGTCTTGAGCTTATCTTTCTCAGCTATGCGAACTTATTTGTACCTCGCTATAATCATTGGCAAAACTATAGCATTCCTTGCTAACTACTTTATCCAAGATCTGGTGGAGAATGGAGGAGGGTAACGATCCTTTTCGTTGCCTTGTTGAGCTTCTTGTAATCAACAAAAATGTGTAGCTTCCAATTCTTTTTTCTTGAGATCACAATGAAAGAAACCCATTTTAAATTGTTCACAACAAATATGAATCCCACATCAAGCAACTAATCTATTTCTGCTTTTACAGTTTTGGAAAAATTAAGATTCATTCTATATGGCATTTGCTTTCTTGATTTAGCAACATCTCGCCAACTCAATATAATGCTCTACCCAACTTACTTGGTGGAGTCTCCTATAATCAAAAGTGAATAGTTGCAGATATACCTTCGAAAGAGTGGAAGTAGTCTTCCTTCTCTTTTTCCATCACAACATCAATTTGTATTTGTTAGAGATGCTCTTTCATTTCTTTCTTAGTGAATTGTTTGGGTTAATCAATTGGTGTGACTAGAAGAATATCCATGACTGGAACATCCACCTCACTCTCTTCATCATCGGTGTCCACCTCACTGGTGTTAGAGGAATCTGAGGATGTCCAATCATCAATCTCATCACTTGAATGTATAGGTCCCGCCACGCAATTTTGAGGGATCACATTTATTTTCATCCTCTCTCGCCATGGTACCGAGTGTTGTGAAGTCTTCATTCCAATAGTTTTTGCATGAACTCTTCTCACCATGGCCTTCCCAACAACATTGGGTGCAATGAATAACATTCTTCATTACTTGAAAGTCTACCACACGTACAACACCTATGATAGATATTGCTACATCTGAAACAACACCTAGTTTAATTATTCCCTTACTTAATGATCTTAGCATCAATGTTGAGGGGCGATCAATTTTTAAACTCAACATATTCATTACACATTCAGTCATTACATTAAATGCAGCTCCTCCATTTACTAAAACACCATGAATTGAAATTCCATTACACAATACCTCGGCTTGTGGAGCATAAGGATCTATCTTTGCTTCCAAAATAGGGACCTCAACCTCCTTTCTCTGTCGAGCATTGAGTCTCAACACGTAGTTCATGTCTCTTATTGGAAGATAACGAGAATTTGTCCATTAGATAATATTTGTAGGGCGCTTGGAGAGATCTTCCAAGATGGAGTGCGATCCTTATGAAATAAAAAAATCCTGCACACCCAACTTTCTTCTCCAATGTTTTTTACTAGTTTCTCATTTTATTTTCTTTATATCATTTTCATCTTGGTTATCTTTTTCTTTTTTTTTTTTTGGTGATAAAAACATCGCTTCATGACTTTTTCCTATCTACCACATCAAATGAATTTACGGATGCTTTTCCTTTATCATTATCGTTTGTTCCAAATGTATATGCTTGTAATATCCCCTTCTTGGTTGAAGACCCTTAGCCCATTCATTGTTTCCCGACGGCTAAGGGATGAGAAAAAGGGAAACTAAGTCATAATAAATTAATTATAAAGTGCATCATAAAATATTATTATAAGCACTTAAGTTAATTTATTAATGACAAAATAGAAAAAGAAAAAGTAACTTTATGTTTTATTTGTCCCTAGAGGAAAAATGCGACCCATAGGGGGATGAAATAAAGCAAGTGAAAAACATTAAATGAGGCAAAAGAAGTTGATTGGTTGTTTTGGGTGGCAAAAAGGCCAAGACAACTTATAAAAGGAGGTCGCCATGCATAGGAGAGGACATTTTTGACATCTTATCAATTCAGAATTTTGGTCTAAGCTTGCATGCTTTGATTTATACTCCAAAGGATGAAAACCCTTTGTAGTCTTGCTTGAGAGGACGAAAACCCTCTTTAGCCTTGGAAGAAGAACGAAAACTCTTCTTCCCTTATGTGAGGAGGTTCTATTCAGGAGCTTTCATTGATTTTCAAAGCTATATTTCAGATTTCCAGCAGTTGTTGAAGGGCAAAGTTGCAGATTTATATTGTTTCCAGCTAGGGTTTGAAGACACAAGTGTTGGGGTAGATTTCTACCTTCAGATTCAGCTAGATCTAGGGTTCTCTACACCCCCTGTGGGTGAAGTTTGATACATTCTAGGACATGGTTGTTTCGGATCTCATCACCAACATCTTTGTCATATTTTTAGAGGCCAAAATCAGCTGGTTTGCATATTTTTGGGGTTGAGGAAACTCCATTTTCAGCTAAGTCTGTAACTATCATTCTGCAGATTTTATAATAAAATTCCAGCTCTCTCATTTGCTCCAAATCTGGTATTTTTCTCATTGTTCTTGCATATTAAAAATAGTTGATCTATTTTGCATAAGATTTGAGTGAATTTATTTCAGTTTTGTGGAGTAATAACTCCTTGGGCAAGTCGCATTTTTCTATATAAAATTCAGATCTGCATCATTTGTTTCAAACATCTCTTCTATAAATTGCTATTTTGGATTGGATTTGTGGCTATTTCATTTAAGGGCAGAAATTTGTCCATTGGGGGCATTACAATGCTCTATCTGGACAATTGTACTTATAATGGCTTTTTTTATGACACCCACACCATATGACTTCGAAAATATTTCTTTACGGACCTCTATCTCCTATTTGGAAGTTTTGGGAATCAAATTCTTTTCCTTGAAGAAGTTTAAAAGTTAACTGATCCATTTTTCTTAAGGAGATCCTCATACTCATTCAATGTACTAGAGGGAAGAGATGTGCTCACCATGCGTGGTTATGTTACTTGGACCATAGGTGTTAGAATATACAAAGAGAGAGAGAATAGAATGTACAAAGAATGAAGAAGATAAAGTAAAATGCACATATTATCATTGTGTGTCCATCATTTTATTATGTGAAATATGGTTACACAGTGGTTGAAGTAGTTTCAACCATTTATTAGTTAATATTTAACTAATATTAAACTAATACTAATAAATAAACATTATATTAAGCCTTATACTCGAATACCCCCTCTTAAGACTTACATTATAGAACATACTAACAAAATATTAAAATAACAGAATCAAACAAGACCACACATTATTCGAAACTATCCATTTTGAAAACAATGCTTTGACCAGGTAAAACTCCATCAAGCTGCCTCCTTGACCCTCATAAAGGTATAATTCTTGAGTTGAATTCCCGAGTTCGCGGATTCCACCTCCCGAACTCTTGAATTGTTGGACAACCATCCATATCGAACTACTCCCACAAAGTGCTCCATCAAGTCCATCTTGAACTACTCCCACAGTGCTCCATCAAGTTGTCTCATGACCCTTATAAGGGAAAATTCTTGAGATTCACAGACACCCGAACTATCTAGACAACAATCCAGTCGAAGTTTTACCTACATTAGATTCCTTCATGTCTTCAAAGTGTGGGGCTTCTTTTAAGAGACATATTCTCCATTAGTGAGTTCTTCCTCACTTTCAACATATGGGGGACTTTTAGCAATGGCTACAATAAATTCATTGGTTTGTCTTAGAATTTTCCCTTCATCTTTTCCTTATGATCTTATCCATCTCTTGAAAGATAATGTTGTTGGCTAGATTTTATGCACAACTTAAAACCTAAGTAGTCATGAGATAAATCTCTCTCATTTAATGGTGAGGCTCCCGTGTAAGATGTTTATCTATTTTGCATAGGTGAATCCTAATAACTATTTTTAGGGGTTTTACTTCAATTCCTGCAGCTCGTGAACCATAGTTGGGCAATTTTGCGTGCAAGTAAGCAAGGATGTGATGGAATATTTGTATAAATGGGAAAAACGAAGGGAAGAAGAAAGGATGATGTGTTGATTCAACTAATAGCTATCGAGTTGGCCTCATCCACACAAATTAAATAAACAGATAAAAATCACAACATCCAACAAGAAGGGAAAGAAATAGCGTCTAACATAGACCTAGATCTATGATAACACAAAATTTATCTAAAACTTCAAATAGAAGTGGTAAGCAAAGCATCGTAGACACAAAGTTCTCCGGAAATCCACTTTTTATTCAATCCCCCACTTTCATAGAAATCACACCAAGGGTTCCAAAGACAAAGTCCGAAAACTCGAGAATGCTCGCTAAAAACGAATTCGATGAACAAATTGTGATCCTTGATCTTTTCGATCCTTTTAACCTCGTAGGCTCTTCTTCTATTTATAGTGCATAAAAGGCAATTACAAATAGGAAAATCTCAATGAACTGCCACATGTGGAAGCCGTAAAGGAAACAATTGCGCCTTCCTCCTAGAATTCCTCTTTGCATGACATGCATGATTTACAACTGAAAATAGAACCTTCTATTTTGCATTTTTGCCACCTATTTCCAAGTAATTGAATTCTTCCAGTAACTTGAAGTAACGGCTTTTAAACCAATCACTTAAGTTTTACAATTTAATTGATTATTCAATTACTTTGTCGGAGAAAATAAGAAAAAGAAGAAAAAGAAAAGAAAAGAAGTTATTCCTGCTGCAACACTCCCAGTCTTGTTCTTCTTCCATACTTTGCATGCTGATCCAACTGTATTGCACTTCCGCCTCATGAATGATATGAATGATACCTCTACTTTGAATCTAAGAAGCTCTTTCTCCCACATGCGGTTGACTCTTTTCCTTTGATTCTCACCAAACTAGATCTGGGAGCAGCTGATCGTGATTTCCTTGCGGGTGTTGCCTTTGACCTGTCTTCCCCTCTTATCCTTGAAGCTTTTGCAGTTCTTCTCAAGTATGTGCACCAGTGAAATGTTTGCCATAAACAATTTAGACAAAACTCATCACTCTTTTATTTTTAATTGCATATGAGCAATTTTGAATTCTGGAAAGCACTCCGGTGAAGGCAAATATAAGTAGGCTCAATGTGGGCTTAACCGGAAGATTAGGAGCACATGCACAAGCTTTTGAAAGGGATTTTGCATGCAATTTATCAGACCGCATGGACTTGGTAATGTAAATAGGCGTGTTGAAACTGGAGGATGAAGATGCTTGCAATTTTGAAGACTCAACTTTGCATTCCCACACAATTCTTTTAATTGGCTTTTTCTCTATCCAAAAGTTGCGTTGAAACTAAGAAGACAAGCAACTGGAGAATCACAATTTCCATTAGTGACTTCCTTCTTTTATAATGGCGTGGAAATAAAGAAGACAAGCTGCTCCAAATTCACGACAAACTTAAGTGATTGCCCCTCTATTAAAATTGCGCTAAAACAAGGAAGAATGACTGCTCCAAATCCACGATTTGGCATAAGTAATTGCCCTTTAACACTTGCGTGGATTTTGCATAATGAGGATTGTGTGAAATTGCAAGGTGGAGGATGCTTTTAAAATAAAAGATAACAGATCGACGTTTCACAACAATCACGTAAGTGAAAAGTGTGTGGAAATTAGAAGGAAAAGCTGCTTTATTTTTAGTGGAAGGCAAAGACATGGAAATCTACGATTTGGCTTTAATGACTTCGCTTCAAAAAGTGCGTGGAATTTAGAAGATCATGCCAAAATTCACGACAAACTTTAAGTGACTTGTGTGAATTTTAGGAAGACTGGATGTTGAATATTCACGACAAACTTTAAGTGACTTTAAAGACTTGTGTGAATTTTCAAGTGGATGGATGATTTGCAAATTAGAAGACAAGACTATGAAAATTCATGATTTCACTTAAGTGAGCTTTCCCTTCTAAAAAGTGCGTGGAAAATAGAAGACAAGGCTGCCAAAATTCACGACAAACTTAAGTGATTTCTCCTTTGCCAAAAAGCTGCGTGGATTTGAGGATGCAAGGATTGTGTGGATTTGCAAGCAAGAGGATGTTTTTGAAATAGAAGACAACTTGCTAAGAATTCACGATAACCACTTAAGTTTCTTTTCTCTTTAGAAATTGCGCTGAAACTGGAGGAAGAGGATTTTTGCAAAGAGAAGACTCAACATGGAAGAATCACGATTTGCCTTAAGTGATTTTGCTTTTAATATTTGCGTGAAAATTGAAGGAGAAAGGCAACTTGTATTTAGCAGACAAGAACCTCAAAAACCATGACTTGCATCAACTTCAGCTCTTTATTATAATTGTGTGGATTTTGGAGAGGAAGGGCAGCTGCCTGACTCTAAAACCACGATTTGCACTAGAAGACTTTGCTTTGATCCTTACGCAATTGCCTGAGTGATTTTGCCCCTTGAATGACCCTCCAGAATGTTGCTTTTTCTTCCTTGGCCATGGCTGCTCTGCAAAAGGAAGACAAACTCTTCAAGATCCACGATCTGTTTAATTATTCAACCTGGATTAAACCTCAGACAAGGCAAAAATCCTGAGCTTTCCTCTTGTTTGATCCGGTTACCTTCAAATACAAGCTTTGACAGACAAATTGATTGGCAATTAAAAACACTGGATAGCTTTTCAAAACCCTAGGCCCGGAAAAGGTCTGGTAGGAAGAAAGAATAGGCTACGGGGATTGCTAGATGAAAAATGGAGAAAGACCAAAAACCAAAACACAAAAGAAATAAAATAAAAACAAAACCCGAAAGAAGTTGTGGGCAATTGCTCGAAAAATTTCTCCAATTAGCTAGTCTGCAAAAAATTTCTTCCCCTCGGGTGAATGTTCTGCAGTAATAATGATGGGGTGAAGTGCTTTATATAACCCAAATTTCTTAGTTTTAGCTCAACCTATTTTTAAAAGAATTTTATTTATTTAATATAAAAATAAATAAAACGCTTTCAAACAAAGTTTAGCGAAGGAGTTGAGTGAGCATGTGGGTATGTGACGAATGTGGCTCTGTGACTTCTGGAGATACCTTAGAGCAACACAAACAACCGTAGGCAAAACAAAACACAAAAACATGACCCGTTACTTAAAAAGAGTGAAAAATTTAAAAGGGGTAGTCCTAGATTTCAGGGTGAAATCTTGGGGACACCAAATGTAAACTTTCTCCACAATTCTTTATCATTGGTTCCAAGAGTAACATCTTTGGCTTGTCACAAAAAATTCAAGATTCACAATCAATTCAAGGCCAAATGACAGAGGCCCCTTAAATGATTTCCCTTTTGTCACATACAACTGCTTTTACATGTGTTCAAGTGTATAATGCGGGAAAATGTTCGTGGGTCCTTGATATTTGAAGAATGCAACCCAAAACGTGCCTAGGAAAGCCGTGACTAGTCACCGATTATGCCCTTAAAACTTTGTTTAGGATTTAGTCTCAACACTTTATAGACAGGAAGGTCATATACGGACCATGCGTGCCTCTAGCTCGTGATTTGCGCACAACAGAGATAGGATTTATGATAACAATCTAGTATTCGTGAGAGAGTTTGTTGGTTAGTTGATCTCGTTGTAGTCTTTCCAACCCTCATGACCACTATTCGGGCCCTTGCGTCCACCTTCACAATTGTGTATTCTCTTTGAAACTCGTGATTTGTGATCGTATCAAAATAGTATGAAACTCATATTGTGCTCTATCAAACCCGTCAAAACTTGCCTTTGAAACTCATATTATTAATGGTGGATTGTTGAAATTTTGTTTGTATGTATTTGTGGATCAGTAATAAGCATCAAAAATGGTGACCCGTGTTTCAAAATCGAAATTGAAACACAAACGTAGATTTTCTTGATCTCTTTCCTTCTCTTTCTCTTTACTTGTCGCACTCTCGATACCAATGTTAGAATATGTAGAGAGAAAGAATAAAAAAGAATAGAATGTACAAAGATCGAATGAAGAGAGATTGGAATGAACACATTATCATTGTGTATCCATTATTCTATCATGTGAAATATGGTTACAAAGGGGTTGAAGTAATTTGAATTGTTTATTAGTTAATATTTAACTAATATTAAACAAACACTAATAAATAAGCCTTATATTGTAATAATAGGTATTGGTGCAAGTTCAACCTTTGCAACAATTTCTTTGGGCTCCTCTTCCATACTTTCCTCTTGCCTTCTTGCACCTCTTTTTGCTTGCTTGAGGGTTGTTGGGCGGTCATATTTTATTCGTTGTCGATATCGCTTCATCCCAAGGATAAAGTGCTTGCAGAGAAGATTATCCACGCCGTTCATTAACCCGCCTCTGCTAATACTTCCTTCGGATATGGACATTGATCTTCCTCCTTAGCTCCGAGTACGTTCACGGTAGTCTTTGGTTTTCTCCTTCTCTCTTTGGGCTAGCTTTGTGATCCCTATCATGAGGTCTATATAATTTTGTTGTGCACCAAATTCTTTAAGAAAACTTTTAGTCGAGAAATCCTGGGAGTTTTGAACATTCTCACTCAATGTTTTAAACCACCTAAGGGTTGAACCATCTAAAAATGTAGGAAGAAATTTAGTCCATTGTTCCCTTAATGAGGCCATTACAAATGCAAGATCTTTTAAATTCTTGAATGAAAGAGAGAATATCCTTATTAGATCGCCCAAAAAAATAGAAATGTTACCCATTCTTCTATATATGACAAATGTAAGCATAGTAAAATGCCAACCGAATTGAACACCTAGTTTGACTTATTTACAAAAATAATTGGAATGACTGTTATGAAAAACACTCTTTACGGTGACAACGGGAATGACCATAGTGAAAAATTAAACTTACTATGGTAGAGCCATTTACGATAAAATTGGATTTACTACATTAAAAATGAATATGGTAAAATTGTCTTTATCGTTGTAAATGTTATTCATGGTAAAAGGTGACTTTTACTGTAGTAAGTACTATTCTGTCATGTCCCCATTTCCGGCGTGGTCACCATACATGGGGTTGATTAGCCTATTAGCCATTCCCATAGGCTAATCCAATTGGAAAGGGAATGAGTAGTTGTGCCTGTTAATGTTTTGGCCATCGAGAAAATAAAAGAAACAAATAATAATAATAATATTGAGCCATCGAGAAATTAAAATATTATTCTAATTGAGCCTTTATAAAATAATATTATTTAAGTCACTTGAGTAAAATAAATAAAAAGAAAAAATAATAATAAAGTGACTTTATGGGGGAAAAAGGTGAAAAAGAAATTAAAATAAAATAATCATTCCCCAAAAGTGGACAAGATCATTTATGGAGTTTTAGGGTCCAAAAGAGGTTTAGAATTTTTTTATAAAGGCCCTCTTTCTCTTCTCGGGATGTCATTCGTGATCTGACATATTTGATATTTCTTTATTTTCAGCGGTTCACTACAGGTACAACCATTTACGAAAACCTTACGGAATCGAGTAGATTGGACGGAAACCCAATTCTACTTTGTGAGTTGAATTCATCCAGGGTTCATCATCGAGCATACTTGCATGTCGTTCATCATTTTGGGCTTCAATCCACTAGGGTTTATGACTCTATTTTGGAGACATTTTTGCAGATTTTGAGTACCAAATATTTTATAAATAATTTCTGCATAAGGGCGACTTGCTTGGAGGAATTTTCAAGCTTTTGATGAGGGTTTAAGATTGTTCATCATTTTGGGCTTCAATCCGCTAGGGTTTATGACTATTTTGGAGACATTTTTGCAGATTTTGAGTACCAAATATTTTATAAATAATTTCTGCATAAGGGCGACTTGCTTGGAGGAATTTTCGAAGCTTTTGATGAGGGTTTAAGATTGGTAACAATTGGGAAATATTTTATATATTTATTTCTGTTCATGGGCACTAGGGTTTGGTGAAGTTTGAAGGAGAAATCATCATTTCAGCTCAAGTGCCTTTAGGGTTTGAAGGTATTATTATTATTGCAGATTTATTTGAAGAATTTTCAGCTCCTCTCCAAGTTTTGTTGGCTGATCTGAAGACATCGCCTCAACAGTTAATTATCAGCTTACATTCCATCATCCCCATTGATCAAATGTGTTCAATATTATAGCCTATGATCTGGGTATGTTTGTATTTCCATTGAGAATCAATAACAAGTTGAATGTAGGAAGATATACCTTGGTGTAGTAATAAAATCAGAATTATATCAGATCTGATTTCCATTGTAATTCCATTTATATTGAGGAGAAATAAGAAGTTGTGTGTTCTTCCATTTGTTTTGCAATCTATGTTTATTTGCTATCATCATATGCAATTGTTTTACAAATATCAAACTGAAAACAATCAAGCATCTCATCAAAACTTCAAGCAAACACTCAGAAAATTAGAACTCTTCAGTTGCATGCCAAGTGTTTGACAAAATGTCAAACAACCTAAAGTGAAAAAATCAGGGCGTGTAAGCATGAGTTATTACATATTCACGGTAAAAGTGACTTTTACCATGGTAAATACTATTCATGGCAAATGTGAAGTTACCCTTCAAGTAGTTGTTGGCTAATTGGGAATACCACCCCAAAATATCCACCAACAAGGAATGGTCTCGCAATGGAACCAAAATGACAAATCCGACACTCAAATAATCTTTTGTTGGGAACTCCTCGTCTATAATTGTTTTAGACTTATAACTTTTGGCTTGGTGGTATGAATCGGTGATCACAACAAAAACACGACACAAGAGTAACACAAATTAAAATATGAAGACTTGACAACATAAATGAAATATAGCCAACGATTATATTATTATCAAAGTATTATTCTGAATATCACCCAAGAACTACTTTGAGTGCACCAACTCCACTCGCCTTTCTAACAATATTTCTGGGAGAAACTTCACAAATAAGCCTTTTGATAGCTTCTTTGACACATGACACAATTGTATGGACTCTTTATTACTTGCATATACTAATTCTCACAACCTTCTTATGTGCTAAATGAGGGGGTGTCCTCTCTATTTATAGTAATTTAGAGCTTATCCTCCTTATCTCCAAGACAAGATAAAAAATCATGTTTATCAAATAATAAATCTTATCTTTACATGTAGGCTAAATTGTATCTTTACATGTAGGCTAAATCGTAGCTTTACATGTAGGCTTATTCCTTAATATATGAGGAACCTTATCACTTACATGTGGAATTCCACCTTATCTAGATTTTATCTCCAAAACAAAACAAAATATTCAAAATATATATGACATCACTCATTTGTCATAATTATAGATGTAATATTTCTACTTTATGACTATGTAAACCCTACTCACCTACTTACCATGATCTTTGACACCTTGACATTACCTTAACCATTTATGACAAATATTTATTTTTCACCATCGACCGACACTTTCACGACATTCCCTAATATGCTTTGACTATTACCATAGAGTATTTACTAGTTACATTCTACCTTGTGTGCCATACTTTATTAATGGGCACCATTGATTTCTAGTGGACGCTATTACTAACTACACTTAACAACATACCATTAACAATATATACATTAATGAATTGAAAATTTTGGATGAAAATTCTAGTGTCGACGAACCCATATGGATGAAAATACAAACTTATGAAATTACCTTTTTATTCTGAAAATTTGAACATGTAATGTCCCTTTTTAGGGGACTTCAGGAAATAGCTAGGGCTGAATGAGAAATGTTTGAAATTAATTTTTAGTTGACCAGACTTCGAGGGATGGATATGACTGAAAATGTAAATGGAAACTTGCAATTTTTCCCTTCCTAGGGCAGCGACTTGTTTTAGGAACTCCCACTCACTTTTGGATGCCGTAAACTGTTTGAAAATATGCCCAATCAAGCTCAAAAATTCTGATTAATTATCAACAATCAAAATATGAAGGAAAATTGATTTTTAGTGCCCTAGAATTGAAGATATGAATTTATATAAACCCTTGTCTGCAGAGTTACTTTAAAAATTCATAACTTCACCTAGGAAGCTCCAAAATTCATGAAACTTGGGATCTTGGGGTTTAAAAATATGAAGAATGCAAATATCAAATTAGTTTGTCCAAACATCCACTCAAACATGCCAAATCTGACCTACAAGCAATTAGCCCCTCTTGGAAATAATGAATTAATTGCTCAAACATGCAAGAAATGATTGCTTTCACCTTTAATAATGAGTATAAGTCCACCCATGCAAGAAATCATACCATGCATCAAAACATATCCAATATGCTCCGATACATGTTGCCTAGGGCTAGATAGAAAGATATCAGCTTCAAATTCTTTGAGATATTCAAGAGTTCCAAATATCCTTGCTTGAGGGTTTTCATTCCCAAGACAAGTTCCACTATCAAGGGTTTTTGTCCTTGAAGTGGTCTCAAATATGGGTTTTCGTCCTTGATGAGAGAGGAAAGGCACCACCTTTACCCAAAGAAATAGTAAGATTCAACATAACTTCAAATGGCCAAGCAACCACTTTTATAACAATAAGGGGTGTTACATTTCAAATGATGGCCAACCTTATAATAAGTACTTTTAATTATCTAATTTGTATTTAGAGCGTACATGTTCAACATACCTTATATTCTAATTAAATAAGTTCTTCTATTGGAGCGCTTGGCTTCCGAATAGGAATACATGATAATAATGAAAATATTTAGTTAGAAAATGTTATCAAGTCTTCCCCTTGCTTGTTTCCTTAAGACCACGGGAGGAATAATGGGTTAAGGTCTTCAATTCTACGATCCCCAAAAAGGGACATGACAATCCCCCCTTCCCAAGATTGTTTGTCCCCAAGCAATTACAAGTATCCGGATCCCAAATAAATCTCCACTCCTCCTTTGATATACTTGCACATGAAGCAAACTCATTAAAGAAAAAATGTGTTCCCTTCTTCATCCACTCTTGCTTTGTGGATATGATGATCAGTTCTTCTTCTTTGCTTGTTAAGGCCTCATAAATACCATCCAAACATTGGTTGTTCCCAATTTTCCCTCATGTTATCCCAAACACCAATGTAATATTGCTTTCTCCTTCAAAACTCCAAATGTTAGTGGTTAGAAACCACCTTAAATCAGCCATGAACATGCCAATGTTTGTAGAAGCTTGGAATTCCTTCAACCATATGATTGGAAGCTCTTTCTCCAAGGTCTTATAAGTAGGAGCGTAGCTGGAAAAGTTGTGAACAACAAATGAAAGGAAAGTACAACAATTGTAAGCATGATATCTCTTCAAAATCTCCACATTATCAATGAGATGGGGCTAGAAACAACCCAACATTGATGGAATGTGTCCCAACAATGTCCAAGAACCTCCATTTACTAACTCCAATGATTGAGACTACTTGTATGACATCAAATACAAAAAGATCATATGACTTACCCACTTTCCATATCAAGCATCTCGCTGCCCGTTAATGGTGACTATCCTTCTACCATTGTTTTCAAATGTGAGACTTGGTTTCGAAAAGTGATCCGTCTTGCACCTCCAAAGACCAACCGGATTCTCCATCTTCATGTACAAAAAACTTGGATTATGTATGAGGAGATCTATGTGTTTTTTTCCCTTCAACATGTCCTCCAAACGAGCTGATATATGATAAAGGGAACCAAAACAACATTCCTTTTTCCTAGCTACCATGTACCCTTCATTCTCTATGCCTTGAAGTCTAATTTTTTTATTCCAATGCAGACTTTCAGTCTTCTATTATGGTAGTTGAAGGTGAATTCCCCAATGATTGCAACCAATGTATCTCAAGAATAATCTCTACTTCAATTGGCTTAATTAAAGAAAACTCATGACATACTTCATACCTTTCTATGAGGAGCAGCTGGAATATCTTCTTTATGGATAGTGCATTCTTCAAAAAACATGGACCATCCATTTTCCTTATATCTTGAATTCTGATTTCTTCAACTTTATCACTGAATTTCAGTTCTTTATCATGATAGTTGAGGGTGAACTCCTCCAATGTTTGCAACCATTGAATCCCAAGAACAATTTCATCATTAGCTAGTTCAATCACAAAAATTCATTCCATACCTCATGATTTCTCAAGAGAATTGACAGTTGTACTATTTTCCATGAGCAAGGTATGATGGTGCCACTCTCTAATTCTTCCCGCTCGGGATAGGAATAGGATCTTATTGTAAATTCTAATGCTCTAATGCTTGACCATCCATGAGATTCTCAAAGCATACACAATTTGAGAGCTGTGATATTGATGGATACCAAAAATCGTTGTCATGTTCCGCTTGCTTCAGGGCACAAGATACAGCTCTCGTTTTCCTGCCTGCAAGGGGTAGATCACATTTTATCTGCTAGGAATACAAAAATAACGAGATTTCGTGACTCGTTATTCCGAGTTTTCGTGATTTCGTGATTTCTGGTCGTGACTCATTTTTTCCTAATTCGTGGCTCGTTTCTTTCTGGTCATGGCTCGATTTTGCTGCTCGTGGCTCAGGTCTTCTGGTTGTGGCTCGTTTCTCCTGGTTCGTGGCTTGTCTCTTCCAGTTTGAAGCTTGTTTTGCTATTCGTGGCTCGAGTTCCCTGCTGTTGAGCTCCCTTTTCCCTCCCACTTGTGTCGAGCCTGCCTGTATATTTCTGGTGCTACGGTGCAAAGGGAATCTCGAGACTGCTTCCACAGGACATTGTGGAAGTCGTTTCCAATCTCTGAATAGTGACACGAATGAACAGTGCCGTTGAAACAACGAACACTCAGTGAGGAGAAACACGAACAACACATTCAAAACCAGAATACACATGAACTTACAGGGATCGTTTGAAGGAGCAAAAGCAAGGGAGGAGAACTGTTAGAGCAGAATCCTGTCCAAATACAAACAGTGCAAGACGCCATTGATTCCATTTAATTTCGAGGGTAAAGAACACACAGTTGAAAAACGAATTTTTGACATTTTCTAGGGCCAGACTAGAACTTTGTGCTTGAATTATTTTGCCGTTTTTGGTATGCTCTCTGGCTCGCCTCTCAGCCTCTCCCCTCTTCAGGTGATTTATCCTAGTGATTTGGCTACAAACATGGCCTCGGAAACTCCTACTGGCAGCGGCACGATCGGGAATCCCCTGGGTCACACCTCTAGCAGTACAATGGACATTTTATTGGAACTTCTCAACCGAATCCAGAAAGTTGAAAATGCCAATCAGCAACTCCAAACTGAGGTCTGTACACTTATTGGCAGGGTCGCGGATGTTGAGTCTGAGAATGCCATCTTGAGAGAAAAATTGGCCAACAACACGGATAACACTAGCTCCCCTAACGATGCCCTACACGTAGAAATTGTTGACCTCCGGTCTCAACAGGAGGAAATCAGAAATAACCAAGCTTCCTAAAAGCTGAAACGGAATCATGACCAAGGTTGTTAGTGGGAAAGGCAACGTTCCCCCTTTGGCTACAATTGAGACCGTTATGCAAGCCAAATTAATTGACGAGCGTACTAGGCGTGACAGGAATTAAACCTCAAGGTGAGGGGTCTCCCAACCCCACGCCGACACAGACCCATTGACTTGCTGTAACTCATTTATCACTGTATTTTGGGGATTTCGACATTACATTAGAAAGAGCTTGGGTCAAGCATGACTCCACACTTTTCATCCGTTTCAGACAACTTTTGATAGGCTACGTACTCTCGTGGCTAAGAGGGTTTTGTTTTCACGCCTAGACAAGGTCTTCCTCGATGAAGATCTCACCAGGACACAAGTTGGGGAGCTCAAATGCTCTAGGGAGCAAGTTATGGCAGCTAGGAAAGCAGGTAAATGGGCGGTTATCAGAAATCTCCAGGCTGTTATTAGAGACTCTCCTCCTTCTAGTTGGGAGCCCCGCCAAGGGGCTCCCCAATGATGGGCCAAGTGGGAGAGGAGTCAGGCCAGAGGCTTATCTATCAGTTGTTGGAATGGGAATGGCTCCCTTTCGTCTTCCCCTAGCCTTATGTTAGATGCTCTCGAGGTCAAGCTGACATTCTCTTCATCACAAAGACACACGAGAGCCCAATTCGTCCTCTCCCAGGTATTACTGGATTTCTTTGGTTATCAGCTTGCAGATAGGAGACTCGGGTTTCGGGTGGTGTTAGAGGCTCTGGTGGGGTTTCCTGTCTCTATAGAGACTCCCTTCTGCAATGGGTCTCGATGGTCGGTTCATGAGTCTCGCTGTACATGTGGATTCGTATTAGTGGGGCCGCTCGTTTCTCTAGGGATTTCTATATAGCAGTTTGTTACTTTCCTCTATTGCTTCCCCTTATGCCATCCACAATGGCCCAGATGGTGATCCCTTCTTTGACTTATACGACAATATTGGTCAATACTCTGTCACAGGGAGGTTATCATTTTAGGTGACTTTAATGCCCGTACCAGACACTTTCAAGTCCCCCTCCATGACAGATCAGAGGATACACTCTGCACACAGAGGATTGACCCCGTGTCAGTTGGTCTGCATAGGATTTCTGAGGATACAGATGGCCCTTTCACAACTTATGGACGGTTCCTCCTCCAGCTCGGGGAGTCACAGGCGTGGTGATCTTTAACGGGATCGAGCGCTTCCCGGATTCACACTTCTTCACATGTCATCCCCATGGCGGGGGCACTAGCGTGGTGGACTATGTCCTCGCCAGCCCAGATATCTCACCCCTCTTCTGCTCCTCTATTTCCCCCATTCCCCTTGCTGACCATGCAGTCCTATCTTTCTCTTTGGTCGCCAGTCCTCCTACCACCACCACCCCTCCTCCCCCTCCCCACTACCCCCTCGCATCTCCTTTCAGTTTGATAAAGGGGACTACGGATCTTACTCATCCCACATCCGCGACCTTCTCCCCTCTAAGCCCCACTTCTCTAACCTGCCTAGTGCGGAGGCCAAGTACACATGCCTTTCCTCTGCCATGTGGGAGGCTGCCCTGAGATCCTTTCCCAACTCCACCACCCATCCCTCGGCCACTAGTATTACTAAATCTTGCCCCATGAACCAATGGTATGATGTAGAGTGCAAATCCCTTCACCGAGCCTTTACGCAGTGCTTTTACCCATGCCCTCCTCCTTCCCCACTCTTAAAGTTGCCTACCGGTGCCTTCTCCGTCGTAAGAAGCGATCCTTCATTTCCCACCGCAGATATATGCTTTCCACCTCCCTTAGGACTAACCCTCGGTCCTTCTGGCGTACTGTCTTTCCCCGCCACTCCCCCTCCTCCACGACGATCGATCCTATCTCCATTTTTTCCCACACCTCTACCCTTTACGATGTTCCTGGGGCAACAACTTACCCAAATTGGCATCCCGCCGCCTGGTAATCCCTTCACTCACCGCAATATCAAAGAGGCAATAAGGATTTTGAACTATAACAAGGCAGCGGATGTGGAAGGTTTCCAGCCGAGTTCTTCAAGCAGGGTTTTGAGGTCTTTGGTAAATATTTGACAGATCTTTTCAATCAGGTGGTTACCATGGGCTTCCCTCCTACTTGGTCTCTTCATATCATTCACCCGATTCACAAAGTTGGGTCCATTTCTGATCCGAATAACTACAGGACTATCATGGTGGGCCATTCTTTCTCCAAACTCTATGCTACAGTTCTCCACAGTTGTTGTCCGAGATTTTGGAGCGTATGTACTTAGAGCCGAGGTCGCTAGTTTTCGCCTTGGTTACCACACCATCGACCACATCTTCACCCTTCGAGCTATCATTGAGGAGGCCCGTCACCGCTCTTCGAAAGTTTATTGTTGTTTTGTAGACTTTCGAAAAGCTTTTGACTTCGTACCTCGCATGGCCCTCTTCCAGTGGCTCCGAGACATTGGTATTTCTGAGATTCTTATTATCGCCATCATGCGCCTCTATGAGTCCATCCTTGGTCGTCTTCGTACTGCACACAGACTGTCTGATTTCATCAGGAGCACCATTGGGGTTAAACAGGGGTGCCCCTTGTCTCCTACCCTCTTTGGCATTTATATTGATGAGCTGGAATCTTTTCTTCGGGATCACATTCAGGAAGGGGATGGTTGCCTTCTTCACCATGTCTTGATTTCTATTCTCCTTTTTGCCGACGATATTGTTTTACTCGCCTCTTCTCCTGAGGGGCTTCAGAGACAACTTGATGCACTTGCTTTATTCTGTGATCTTCGGCATTTGACGGTCAATCTGGGTAAGACCAAGGTCATGGTCTTCAACGGGTTGAGGACATCACACCTCCACTTTTTCTTCAAGGGCAGGAGATTGAAATTACTAATACATACACTTACCTGGGAGTCCAGTTCTCAGGGCCTAGATTCAATATGAGGCATGCTCTTCAGTCAAGGGTGAATAAAGGTATGGGTCTCTTGTCATTCTCGAGAGACAAGAGCTTTTTCGACACCACTTCCGTGACATCTCTTCCAAGATGTTTCTTATGAACTCCCTCATCTGCCCCACTGTTCTCTATGGGTCTGTTGTCTGGGGGCCCTCCCTCTTGTACACAGATTGGACTTCGCGATAGGATTCAGACTCTCCTCCTACGCCGCTTCATCAGATGCAAACAGACAGTCCCCCAGCATATTATTTTGGCAGAGTTCGGAGCCCGACCTTTCCGTCTGGAGACTATATTTGACATATCAACCTTTCTTCACCGTATCAGGAGGTTTGGTGATCTTTCCGATGAGCAGGACAAGTATCCGTATCTCGCTTATTGTTCCTCTGTGAGTATTGCCCAGGGCCATTGTTGGTTTTCCGAGACTTCTGCCTTGTTGGATTCAGTTGGTATCCAGATTGATCGTCTCCCCCCTTTCCAGTATTCCTTGAATGCTCCTAGTCATCTCTTGCCCACCAAGCAAGTGTTGAACAGGTCCATCCTGGGAGGATATCTACAGGAGCTTCATTCAGACTACTTGGGTGAACCCTCCTGGGGGTTTGCGCCCTAAGATGTCCTTTTATGCAGAGCACTTTCTTGAAATCAGAGATGGACTCATCATCCGCCCTTAGTACACCTCTCGTCACTGGGTGCATGCCCTCCATATACCTCTGGGTCAGTTTCGAGTCGGCTCCCACAGACTTCGATACGAGACTGATCACCACATTGATCGGGAGGACAGACTTTGTAGGCTCTGTAGCCTTCAAGAGGTGGAGACCGAGACTCATTTCATCTTCCGCTGCCCCATCTACTATGAGATCAGAGGACGATTTCACTGTCTCTTCAGAGGGATTCAGACTCTCCCGGTCTTCTTCAGATATATTGACCAACGGTGTCTTGCCCTCTACATCCGTGAGTCTTTGTTGCTCCGGGACCAGATTCTTCATCCCCCTCCGAGAGTCATCCCCACGAGACGAATTACAGCCTTCTTTCTAGTTCTACCCAGGTGGAGGAACTAAACGACAGAGCCTTTCTGACCCAGATACAGTGCATAGATCAATTCGTCCCCGGTTGGACCTTCACACTTCCCTCGATCACCACCAACAGAATTGGATGCACACACATACCAAGAGGGCAGCCTAGCTCCATTTGTCCCCCTGGCCGTCGCTTCAGTCTCAGATCTCAACAGGGAGGAGGTTTTCGCCCCCCTCTTCGGGTTGCCAATCCATCAGAGCTTCTTTTCGTCGGCCTCTAATGTTAGGAGGGGTGTGGCTACCATTCCTGAGTAGACCATTGGTCCTCGTTTGCCCCTCACCCCTTCATTCCCTTCTTTGCTTCTCTCGTCTTTCTCCCTCGCTTGCTCCATTGCCCCCGCCTGTGGGGGTATTGGCTTCGGGTTTCCTCTCTGCTTTGTCTTTTCTCATTTTTTTCTGTTTTTGGGAACTCGTTTTGAGTTGTCCCCGCTTGCACTTTGTATATTGTTTGGGCTGCAATCCCATTGACCTAGTTTTGTGGTCATTCGTTGGACATTACTATATTTATCTTATCTTATCTTATCTACAAGCCTAGTGACCCCTTGGTTATGAAGAAGACCCTTCCACCATATTCTCTCTATCTCTTCCATATTCATGGAATCATGGTATGGAAAATCAGACTTAACATCATGCCTTTGATGCCTCAAACATAGATATTTTCCCAACACTGCACTTATATTCCACATGCGGAAACGATTTTGAAATTGAGCCCAAGAATCCATGCAACAAGTACTTCTTACCTCATTATTCCGTGGAGTATGAGGTGCATAATGATGTCCAATCAGCGGTGACATAGGGGATACAACATGCATGAACCCAACTGTCCACAACAAATTTGAAACGACATATTGGCAAGCAACAAAACTGAAATATTCTTATACCATGAGCTGCCTTTAACCCTCTTTTGACTCATAATTTCTGAGTTAGGAACAACACTCAAAATAATCTAATGGTGCCCTTATCTCATGCATAATATCATCCTCATAGGCCCTTAGTAAATCTGATTTGACTCCATCATGTGATTGTCCTGTGTAACCATTAGAATCCAATAAATTATCATAGACTATCAAAGGACTTCTACCTTTCTTTAGATGATGAAAAAAATTTGTTCTTTGTTGATATCCCCATTGATTGGCTCCTTGGTGGCGGCTGTTAGGGATAGTCCAACAAGCTGAATGTTATTAATTCCACTTCCCAATTTTTGTAAACCAAGCTCTTTCTCTTCACACTTGGTACCCTTCATTTTCACTAAGTGGTTAGGGTATTCTTTATGATGACCAAATCATTGTAAGGACATAGAATGTAGCAAATCCTTGTTAAGAAGATGATGAAATGGCTTACCATAGGTCGTTGTCTTGAAATTTCCAGCAAGCTGAAGATAACGTGAGTATCGAAAGAGGCCTTCATTACATGGGCATGTCTCCCAACAAGGTCACTGTAATGCTAGCTTCATTAACCCCATGCAAACCTAATTTTCTTTCATTCTTAGACTGTGAGGATTTCCCCTTTGCCATGATTTGCTATGGAGCATAAAACTTGCCCCAAGGTCATCTTTTCCAACAAATTGCCCTTGAGCGTAAATCTGAAATGACATGATAGAAAACAACAAATTTGAATTATCCTCATACCTTTGGTGGTCTTCATGAGAAATTGTTGTAGTCTTCTCCTTACCCTTTGCAATTGAGCTTCTTCAACACCTTGCAAATCTAATTTTTCTTCAAACCCTTGTGTCTTCGTGGTGTTGTCCGGAGAATCCATCAAGAGTTCCATTTGGGCAAGAGTGTTGGGGTTTTTTTGGACTCCCAAGGGCTGCTCCATCTTGGTAACCAACCGCTACGATATATCTTCTTCCTTCTTTGCCTTAGAAGGATGGCCATCCTCTCCATCATGTAGCTGATCCGCCACATGCTCTTTTACTTGTTTCTTCATGAGGGAAGGGTTTTTCCTTCTAGGGTTGAGTGGCTCTTAGGCCTTGTGCCAATGCCCACTCTCTTGTTCTCTAATTCCACGAATTCCTCAAAGGAAAGGGCATCACGCATCCTTTTCGGAAGGGCTTGGTACTCTTTTGTCAATTTGTCAACCCTTGAAACCCTTTTCTCCTTGAGCGAACCACCACCCTACATATTTTGGATGGCTAGGGTAAGCCTATCCAATGCATCTACTATCCTTGTGTTCTCACGATTCTTTCTGACTTGTTCTCCATGCTTCACAAGCTGGGAGAATGATGCTCTGATACCACTGTAATGTCCCTTATTGGGGGACTTCTAGAAATAACTAGGGCTGAATGAAAATTGTTTGAAATTAAAATTGAGTTGGCTGTAATCAGACTTTTGAGGGATGGATATGACTGAAAATGCATAGAAACACCTGCATTTTTTCCCTTCCTAGGGCAGCGACCTGTTTTGGGAACTCCCACTCACTTTTGGATGCCCGACACTTGCTGAAAATATTCCCAATCAACCTCAAAAATCTTGATTAATTATCAACAATCAAAATATGAAGGAAAACTAATTTTTAGTGTTCTAGAATTGAAGATATGAATTTCAATAAACCCTTTTCTACAAAGTCACTTTAAAAATTCATAACTTTACCTAGGAAGCTCCAAAATTTATGAAACTTGGGATCTTGGGGTTTAAAAATATGAAGAATGCAAATATCAACTCAACTTGCCTAAACATCCACTCTAACATGCCAAATCTGACATACAAGCAATTCGCCCTCTTGGAAATAATGGCTCAAACATGCAACAAAAATGATTGCTTTCACCTTTAATAATTAGTATAAGTCCATCCATGCAAGAAATCATACCATACATCCATCAAAATATATCCAACATACTCATGATACAAGTCGCCTAGGGCTAAATAGAAAGATATCAACTCCAAATATCTTGAGATATTCAATAGTTTCAAATATCCTTGGTTGATGGTTTTCATCCCCAAGACAAGCTCCACTATCAAGGGTTTTCGTCCTTGAAGTGGTCTCAAACAAGGGTTTTCGTCCTTTATGAGAGAGGAAAGGTACCACCTTTACCCAAAGAAATAATAAGATTCAACATAACCTCAAATGGCCAAGCAACCTCCTTTTATAACAATAAGGGGTGCTACATTTCAAATGATGGCCGACCTTATAATAAGTACCTTTTAATTATCTAATTTGTATTTAGAGCCTACATGCTCAAAATACCTTATATTCTAATTAAATAAGTTCTTCTATTGGAGTGCTTGGCTTCCCAATAGGAATACATGATAATAATGAAAATATCCACGTAGAAAATGCTATCCAAGTCTTCCCCTTGCTTTCCTTAAACCCACGGGAGGAAGAATGGGTTAAGGTCTTCAATTCCGCTAATCTCCAAAAAAAGACATTACTGAACAATACTATGTACGGATAAAATCCCTGATTTTATTGTTCGACTGAAACCCTAGTTGAATTTTACAAATAAATTGCAGAAATTAAACCCTAGTTGTTTGCTTGATGACCAATACAAGTAAAGACCCCAAATATTGCCTTGGGAGCCATATGCCTAAAGGAGAGTCGGTTGGTTACAACGTCCAAGCTGATTTAGGGTTGTTAATGATGATATCAGCAATGGAGGAATGTATGGATGCTGCACTAGTTGTACGATTGATTAGAAACCTCAGAATGTGTCAAGGAAACCACGGGATAAATAATAACTCAAATTTTATTATCCACCAAAGTAAATTGTTGAAGATTATAGTTTATGTTTGAACAGTAAATTATGATTGATTACATCACAAAATGCAATAGATAACATATTAAGTGCATGAACATGAAAGTAAATGAACACAAGACACAATATATAAGTGGGAAAACCTTTCGGTAAAAAACCCATTGAAAAAATCACTTATCTTTATTGAGAATAAATATTTCACCCAACACTCCCACTATTTCCAGTAGTTACACCTTCAAAGAGGAATTACAAACTGTCACATACATCCACTCATGAATACATCATTAACATCATGTATCATCAACCTTACTTGCATAAACAACTCACAAGATATGTTGCTTCCATAACCAATCTCAAATGAGATCACCTTGATTTATATCAAGGCGGGTGACCCGTTGGGTCACTCTTATTTTAAATTTAAAACATATGCCGACCCAATATGGGACTCCACATAAGTCTTTGGCGGGTTTCTAATTGAGCAATTTCTGCTTAATATTACAATCCCAACAACACGAACCTTAGAAGAGCTGGAAATCTAATAAAACTGCCTAATTATTCTTTCAATGTTGAACTTTGATGGTAATCTGATTTGAAAGTACAATTGCAGCCCCCGAATAGAACCACCACGCAAGATTGGAGGGTTTTCGTCCTCGGAGGCTGAAAGCTGAAGCAAGTGCTCAAACTTGCAAAAGTGAAATTGATAATAGACAAAGGATGCCCTCCATTGAGCCAACACTCCTTTTTATAATTTTATTTTCACTATTTTTGAGGAGAGCGTCCAAATTGCCTTAAAAAGGGCAACACTCCTTTTTAATTAATGACTTGCTTTATTAATTCAAGTTTGAATGCTTTGTAAAATGAATGAAGGATGATGGATTAAACCTATTTGATCTTGAATATCAATTAAAATAGACCAGGATGAGTTAAAATATTATTATTAATTATTTCCCTAATAAATCCCTTAGCCTATGGGAAATGAAGGTTAGGCTATGGGTCTTCGAGACCAAATTAATTTTGAAAAGGGGACATGACACTAGAGCCCCCATGTTCACCTCCTTTTTCTAGCCCACCCATGCAACTAGTAGCATTAAATGGCCTTTGGTTATTGCTCCTTCACATATCAAAGCCAATAAATCAATTAGACAATGCTTCTCTCAACGCACCATTACAACTATGAATACTCGGATTCTCGAGCCTACCCTCCCTCATTGTCGTGGTTCTGCTCTCTCGTCAACATGATTCACCCCCTTCTTACGACAACATGGATATACTACTCACTAACCGTCGCCCGGACTACAGAGCATACTCATGACGAGTTTCTTTTCTATTATGGGATCTACACCGGCCTTGAATGTTAGGGGAGTTTCTTGAGGAAGTGCTTGCTTCCTCCTAGGTTCTTCAAACCTGGCCTCTTTGACCTTGTGTACTATTCGGCAAGCATTTTCAGATCTTTCACTGATTACAAATGATGGCTTAGGTGACTCCTCCACTTTAAGCACATATAGAGATCCCTCTCCACGATGAGATCCCTCTCCACCACCGATTCGAGCTTTTGGTGTGACGGCAAATCCTAACAGTTTACACGGGATCTTCTTGCAGTCCATCTCGGATGTTGGAGGGTTTAAGCACCCGACTTGACAATGCTGCTAATTCAACAACAAATGAGGATAGGTCGGTGGGACAAAACTCTTCTTCAAGTGCCACTACCAGGGCTCCCATCCTTGTCACTCTCATCCTTGGTGTGGTTGATTTGCTTGACTTTGATGTTTAGGGCCCTATACTTCTAGTTTTCCTTTCCCACAACTTGGTTCATGATGGCATGCATGTATTACTAGTTTTCTTTCTAGATCACGAGACTTGGGTGCTAAGAAAGGTTCTAGGGAGAGTATTTTACTTCCTACAATTGCCCCATCCCAATCGTCTTATTAATAGGCACTCTCCCATGGAGATTTTACATCCCGCTTTGCCCCTTTTATAGTGGCGGATAATGATGTTGATTTTTGTGGTTTGAGATTCATTACAAATGTGTGGTAGTGTTGGTTTCCAACCTTGATTTTAGGTCTAGTAGTGGTCATCATAAGGTTCATGGTTCATTGAGGCTTATTTTCCGACATGGCTAAATGGATTTTTACTTGGAGCGTACCATGGATTATTAATTTTTGTCTTGTATGCTATGATAGTTCGGTTCGACTACTCTTCTCTAAGGGAGTGAATGGGACAAACTTTGTGTAATATCCCCTTTGGGATATTATTTAAATCTGCAAATTAATTAACCCAAATCGACTCTAGAAGGATTAAATCCTCTTAGTTCGACCTCAAATAACCCAATGTCAGCTTTAATACAACCCAAATGGGGTTGGAGTAAGCCAAAGTAGTGGGTTAGATGGGAGAACCAATTAGAAAATTAATCTTTTCCAGATCTGATTTTATAACAATTAATTAATTAAAATTGCACCCAGAACAACTGAAACTTCAAAAATTAATATCTCATTCAATATTCCATATTTTGCCACCAAATAAAATGCACAATAAACTAGAAATCAAGGCCTTTCCAATGAACTATGAATCTGAATTTTCTGATCACTGAAACCACCTCAAAACAGCCCCCAAAATCTGAAACCCAGTCGCTAGGGTTAGAATAAATTGCATAAATTATTATCAGCTCTTCCTAACCATCCAACACACCCAAAATAGCTACCCAAACTCAGAAAAATATGCCAATACAGATCAGATTGTAGAACTAGCTCAAAAGACACCCAAACATGCCAAAACAACCACCAATACAAGTCGCCATAGCTGGAATAAATGCAGCAATGAACAACAGTGAATAAAACACCTCAAACCCTTCCAATATCACTTAAAATGGAGTCACAACATGCAAATTTAACCCAATAAATTAATGCACCAACATATAAGCCAAGTCGCCAATCTTAGAATGAACATATCAAGCAATATTCACTCAAAAATAGCATAGAAGGCTTCACACTCTCTCCAATAATGGTGGTGTTGAAGAACACCTTTATAATGTGATCACATGGGCATACATCCCTCTTCAAGCATGAAGATATTTTTAAATAAAATCTCAACATGCCCCCAAGGGGTCGCCATATCTCCTTATATAGCTTTGGCATTTCAAATCTCCAAGTTTCCCTCCTTTGGCACATTTTCTCATGTAGAAGGGTCACTTTTAATATGGGTCTCTTTTCCTGAAAAGTCAAACTCCAAAAAGAATATTAATTCCCTCTTTTAATATTTAAAAATAAAACATAAGAGGAGAATTAATTATTTAATTTAAAAATAAAAGGAGTAATGACATTTTCCCAATTTTTATCCTTTAATCCATGGGAAGAGTGGATTAAAGGTCTCCCATATTTTTAATTAATTAATGTCCCAAAAAGGGGACATTACACTTTGGAACTGTCCACATTTTGGCATCCAAATTCATCACAACATAATTCTTCTCTAAGGTGATTCCCTAAGCCCAACAATAGATCAACGAAGGATAATTACAGAGCACTTTAGGAGGGATAATGATTGAGTCCTAAATGGAAGTCACTTGTTCTTTCTTGTTTACGAGCCAAAACACCATTGTATCTTGCATAATTAGGCTCGATTGAAGTCATAAGAACCTATTTCTATGCTAGATTTCTCTAGGGTAAATCTTGGTGTTCATGTGTGCAATTGATACTAATGTAAGTTAGTTTTAAGGATCAATATCATGCTTCCCGTAGTCTAACCTTGTTAATGGGACATAGAAATATGAACAAACTGTTTTGATAGCATTGATCCAACTTTGAATGGCAATCTGGCAGACAACCCTTTAACTTGTAGAAACTTGAAATCTTATGAAAGCAATAAATTGATGCAAAGCAGTGAACCCAACAAACATGGATGATACTGCAATGCAAATGAAATCTTTTTACAAATGAGAGCGATTGACAAAAAGCAACCAATATTTTAGAAGGGACGTGAAGCGACAACACTAATTTTTACATTTAGATGACAATTCTGACATAGCCATATTTAGCAGGAAATGAAAAGTCTAAAAATAGATGGTGAAGTGATTTATTATATAATCTAAAAGCAATGTGACAAGTACTCCCCCATAAATTGAGTGTTTGTCAAACACAAATATTCAGTTTTTCAAAAAAATTGGAATTTTCTAGATTTTTTTGTATTATGACTTTTTGGACCTTTTGGAATGGTTATTGGGTGGTCGAACTTTTCCAAATAAATTTTGGTGTTGTTTCATCATTTCCTAAACATCCTTAAGCTTTTTGATGCCTTAAAGTATTAAATATGTTTGATTTCCAATCAATCGTGAAGGAGTTATGTCCCCAACAAATTGACCTACTTGTTTTTGGTTTTTCCCGAACTGCCGGATGGATCAGTCATCCCTCCTTGGGAACTAATGGGGCCACGTTGCGTCTAGTTTCGATTTTAGAGGAACATACAAACTTCTTAGTGTAGAAGTGATGCTATTCCACTTCAGCGGGGTATTCCATCCGAAACTCATTTTTATTGATTGTGAAGATTTCCTAGTAAGAATGCCATCAAACAGAGGTGTAGAACTGTTTTGGTTGTACATCCCATATTATTTGCAAGGACGAAGATTCCAACACTGCATAAACCTAATCTGCCACAATAATCTAGGCTGGTTTGAGATGTCTTCGTAATGTACCCAATAATGAAATTCTTGGGCCCTTTTCCCGATTCAAGGGGTTTTTGAATCTCTTCACCATCTTTGCCAAGACCTTAACTAGTGTAACCCGTTTTCTTCAATAGCTTGAAACCAATTTCTGTGGTGTGTTTTTCAAAATTACCAAATGAGTTTTATGGATAATCAAGGTGTTGGAAATTAGAAAGGCTTACCATACACTCGTATGTTTCTGTCTGGATATGTTTTTAGAAGGCTTCTTTGTCTGGAACTCTTCACATTCTATCTGCAAATTGGTCAACATTCCTCCCTAGCTACTGATTGTTCTTGAAGCCTCTGCTTAACATAATCCTTCGACGTTAGGTTTCCAAACTAGGAAATAATCCTTTGCAACAGTTGGTTCGCTTCCCGTAGGTCTCTATTTTCTTCCAGGAGTGACTGGTGCTCGCTTTGGGGCACATAAAATAGATCTGCATCTTGGCACTGATAAAAAGCCGCAAACTTTTCCCCACTGATAGAGATATTCTCTTAGAAGCAGCCACCTTTTCATCATGTTGCACACGTCCTAATATTTCTGACACATTAAACAATTTCAAATTTTGCTCAATGGTGAAGGATTTACGCCACTGGCAAGGTGAGTTACTAGTTTTTCTGTGTTTTGTCTGGGTTTCTAATTTTAAATTTAGTTCCTCTGTTGCTTGGTTATCCTAAAGGTGTGCCTGCACATAGGGAATAACATGTTTTGAAGCTGCACGAACATGTGATTGGTATTGATCTTCAAGACACAGGTGACTTGCGAAAACAATTTTCACTTTTGAGGATGTCATTTAGCCACAGAAGTGAACTTTAGACAAGGTTAATTTTTCTGTGCCATTAAAACAAATCTAGGATTCTGTTATCGTCTATGCTATTGCTTGAAAGAGAACAATGGGCAGTGTCATTAGCCAAATGGCAAAATAAACCTAGAAGATGATTGCGTGAAGATGTAAAAAGCGATGTGTATTTTCCCTTCCGGTTTGTGCTATGATGTGCCAGGTGGAGTCTAGCAAAAGAGAAAGGATAGGTGCAGGCCATGTAGTTGGGTGTCCCTAAGAGTCTTTTACTGAGCAATATCAGTCGACTCCTAGGGGTAGTGTCTCCAATAAGCAACTATGATGGATTTGTCTTGCATTGGGATTTCCTTCCCAAAGGCCTGTTCTTCATATGTAAAGAAGATGTATATATGTTAATGTTGTTTCTTCATGCTAATTGGCTGGTACTCAAGTTTGGAAGGCATGCAGGTGCCTGAAAAGCAGGCATAATGAGTTCATAACATAGAAAGATAGGCTTCCAGGCCGTACTTCATATTGACATTGAAATGTCCATATGTGGTCTTCAATAGAAATGTCAAGAATTCCTCACCAGCTTCTTGAGCTAGTCATGTTGATCTGAATAAAATCCCCAAAAATGTCTCATGGCAATTTTTAACCAGACCAGTAATTGAACTAATAGGTCTATTATGCATGGATAATGCAGAAGAGCCCATATGTGATTGCTATATCCTTATTTCTATCATATCAATATGCTGTCTGTTTTGATGCTTATAAAAGTTGTGCTCCAGAATTTGGTACTAAATCCCACTCTCTATGTGAAAAATATGGCTATGTAATTTCGAAATTTGGTAATATGTCAGCCTGTTTTGCTAACTCTATACACTGATCTAGATGTGTGGTTCATGTAGGATCCTTTTCTTCTGAAGGTGCAAGCCATCAGCCATTTGGAAATACACCAGGCGTGAACAGTTTCAACTTTCAAAATAGTGCCAGTACATTTAGCAGTAACCCTTTTTCTATTGCTGCAACAAATTCAACACCCTTCTCAAATTTTGGGAATCAAATAGTCCACGCTCCAAAAATTTCAGAAAGTTTGGCTGGTAGCAGTGGACAGCCTTTCAAGACTCTTACCTCGATGTAAGTTCTTTCTGAAGCCTGGCCTTACACTTTACAGTTGTTTTATCAGATCACATTTATCAATTGTGTTGACTGATTGAGATAGTCTATTATGCTCGTCTATTTAATCCATGCAAAACAAGTCATATTTTGTCAAGCCTGAGTGTTGAAAAGGATCTATATCCTGGAAAAATAGTCTTAGAACAGAAAATACACAATTTTTTCAGCACTGATTTAGTATTTCCTGTCAAAATGTACATTTTCAATTCTTGGATTATTTTCTTCTGTTTATATTTTGTGGCAAGATTCAGACCACTAATTTATCTGTACTTTGTTTTAGGTTATGTCTATTAAGAGACATTGTAATCCATTTGATTTAATTTGTTTTATTTCAACTCTTGGGCTCACTGGGTAGGTGTAGCCTCAAGGACGTGCCTTCTTTTGTATTGAAACACAATATTCTTGGGGGCTTGAGTTTTGACAAATAGATGGGATGTATTGTTACTTTTGTAGTGAACTATTAAATTGTGTTAAGAGCATTTTTGGTGTCATGTCTTCTGTAGAACCATATCCCTGTTCTAGGGTTTGCAAGAAAATTATTTGTTTTCTTTATCTACTCATGTAGGGCACCTTTGGGTTTTGCATCTCCTGCTGATTTTCCGACTGCAGCACAATCTGGACAGACTGACATATGGCTGAAAGACAAGTGGGCTGTTGGTGAGGTAATAATTGTTTGTCTATGCACACCTATCTTTGGAAGAAATACATTTTTTGTAGCAATGGTATTGGTTTGAATTCAAGTAACAAAGTTCATTGCATGTACAAAAGATGATTGTTTCTGGCATACACACACCAGTCTTTTGGGAGGATATGTATTCTCTATTGCTCATTTATTTTATAAAGTTCATAAGTACTGCATCAAATAGTATTTGTAAACTTGCAACATCAAAATCTAAACATCAACAAATAGTGATGTCCGGATATCAGTTTGTATGACTTTACAAAACAGATTACTTAATTCCAAGTTTGAGTAAATTTACAGAAAAATATACTAAAAAAACTATGCATCTAAAATACACCCTATTCTGGCTTCACCGAGGCCTCAAATATTCCATGAGAACCCATGCATTAAGAAGACATGCTGTTGTCCAGCTCTTTTATGATTTGCTCTAGTCTATAGGAACTTTTCACTTTTCAGTAGTGTTATGTGGAGATGTGTCCCACCCCAAATAAGCATGTCCAAGATGGCCCAGGGATGGCGGGTGGGGATGGGAGATGGAGAATGTCTCCCCTATGTATCCTGGTAGCTGAAAATCACAGGGATGTCTGTATGTCCCTGGGATGGTCAAGGGACGCCCTAGGGACCTCTAGACGTCCCCAATGTCATAGGCTTTTTTTTTTGCTTTTCTTTTTAAAAAAACACTTTTTTGATTTAAATAAAAATATAGGAACTGAAAAGTGGTCTTGCAAATGACCTGTAACAGCAATCACAACTCTAAATGGTGTGCAACGATGATGCATGTTATGGATTAGGTGACATGCAAACAAAATTTGATGAATTAGATGCTTGAAACTATTTTCTAAATTGGACCAGGATGAGAAATCAGACCTTAGTAAAACAAGAGCAATGAACCTAGAACCCAGATGATGCAAGCAACAATGCTAACCCTATGTATTGCAACACAATGATTTCATCAAACACTTGGTGTACAAAAATTGAAAATGAAAATTGCAAACTATTCAAGCAAACTGTAATGTAATGAAATTAGATGAAATGTATGAGATTGTGAGAGTTTGATTTAATTACGAGTACTGGAATAATGTCTGAACATCTTACGCTTAATTGGATGTGACTAGGAACAATGATAGAGAGTAGAATGTATGTAGAAGAGACTAACAAGTGTAAATGTCAAACTAGAAAGAAAAGAAAACTCAATGAAAGTCACCTGCCTTGTCAAATTGATACTTGGACAAGAGTCAAACCAAGTGGAATGATGTGTGTCCTTAGAGAGTGGCATTTGCTAGGGAAATTTCACGTAATCCATTTCTTTGGATAGCTTCTAGAAGGATGATGACCACTCTCAAGAAATCAATTAACTGATTAGAAAGCTATGAATGTAATGTCCCCTTTTCTAAGCTAGTCACTATGGAAGACCTTATGCCCGTTCCTCCTCCTCTGGGTATCAAGGAAGGAGCAACGGAGGGGAACTCGCCATGGTTGTAAGCGATGTACCTTCACGATTAATTATTTTATTTACTAATCATGGCATTGGAATGGTTCGACTAGGGGAAAGAAGACTTAGCAAGGAAAATTTCTAGTCTTCATAAATGAAGATTAAAAAGTGCATTAGGAGGTCGGCCATGAAATTGGAGCTTCTAATTCATCATTGTGTCAAAGGAGGCATACTTAAGGAAGTTCGAATGGAGAGGAGGATCATCATCTATCATCTATTTTGACATTTACTTGGAGTTGGAGCTAGTGTAGCTTCTCTTCTTGCCATTGAAGGACGAAAACCCTTCCTTGGTCACCTATTGAGGATGAAACCCTTCAATAGGATCACACTTGGGGACGGAAACCCTCATTTGTGCATTGGTGGCTTCATATGGAGGTCACAAGTGAGCTTTAAGGAGGATTTCATATTTATTTCTTCCCTTCTAACCCTAGGTGACTTGCTTGGGTGAAGGGTTTGATATCATCTAGGGCACTTTTGGACAATTTGAGTTGATATTATTGTTCTTCATATTTTATAAGGCTGGAATCTACAATTTGGTGATTTTTGGAGAGGTTTATGAGCTATTTTTAGCCCTTGTTTGTGGCTGCCCTGCTGCTGTCATAAAATTAATTGTAGTTGGGTGTAATCTCTTATTTTCTCTATTATTTTGATGTAATTTGGATGGATAAATGTTGTCGTGCTTGAAATAATTATTTAGAAGCATTTTCAGTTGTTATTGCATGGTTGTATGATGATTTGAAGTGCCTATACAGATTCACCGCCTAAAAGACCGATTATTGAATGCTCGAATAGGATTAAAGTGTGTTTCCATTCATTTTCAAACTGATGTTTGTTGATTGATGGTGTATTATCAGATTTGATTCATTTGGGGTTGTGGCCAAACCCTTATTTTTCAGTTTTAACCCTAGAAGGATATTACGGTGGTATTAGAGTTTCGGTCTTTCCCACTGAGCATTTTCTTGCAAGAAGATCAAATGGCGGACAAAATGTTTGGGGATGCTAGATTTGAAAGGATTGCCTTAGGGAAGAAGGATCGGCCAATAAAATGGCACAATTGATCCATACCCTTCGATCACCACACACTTATACTTGAAGGGGGATGAATCGGTATATAATCTTTTACTTATTTTAAAACTTAATAACCACAATAACAACAATCATACAAGATCTAACAATTATGAAACACAAAATTTACATGAAAACCCTTTCGAGAGAAAACCACCGAGAAAAGATCGCTTGGATCTACTTTGTCCAAATCCAGGTCATAAAATAATAAAAGTCTCTTACAAAAATTTGTAGGCACCAACGCACTGGAGACACCAATCCCCACCATTAAACTTTTTATACGCACCAACCTATCGGCGACACCAATCCCCACTTCTAAGCACCAACTTAGCAAGAGACACCAATCTCTTCTCTTAGGAAGCACCAACCTTAAAAAAACTTCTTTAAGGGATGACGATTAAATAGATCGCCTTAACAAAAATCTACCTGAATGATCTCTTATTTTTCTCTCCTTCTTAAATCTACTTGAGTTTGAATGATATATCTTTATTATTCCTCTCTTGCTTTCTTTTCAACTACATCTCCTTTTATTCCGTCTCATGTCACTTCAAGGGGTGTGATTTCTCCCAAGGACACTCTTTATTTTCTTGGGTGCTAGACATGGTTCGGCCCATAATTTAAATATTAACACCAAAATAGGGGGAGTCAGCCAACATTCTTCAACGATCATAAACTTGTCTTTAATGCCTTGGAATGGTGTGATCTTGCACTTGAATAATGGAGATTCGAAACTGATTTTGTTTGAACATGATTAGTGGCCTTTGGCCTTCAACGATCAGATAATGATTTCCTTTGATAGCAAATTTCTTTTGACATTAATGACAATTAATCCAACAATCTCCCCCTTTGTCATTGATGGCAACCTTGCATAGAAATAACTTGTGAATATAGAAAGAACATAATGCTCCCCTTTATGTAATTCTCCCCCTTTGACATCAATGGCAAAGAAACCACAGAGCTGTAAAATAATGCAGTGATTAGCTCCCCCTGACATAATGCTTCTCCTTAAGAACTTAGTGACTAGATGAAAAAGATATCACCCCAACTTTTGTCTGAGATATTCAAAAGTTTCTTTTGGAAGGGGCTTTGTGAAAATATCTACAATTTATTCTTGTGTGGCAATGTATTCCAACTTGACCTATTGTTCTGCTACCTGCTCTCTTAAGAAGTGATATTTGATTGGAATATGCTTCATTTTGGAGTGCATAACAGGATTCTTCGAAATGTTTATTGCACTTGTGTTATCACAAAATATTGAAATTGGATGAACATATTCTACCTTAATATCTCTTAGAGTTTGCCTCATCCAAAGAACTTGTGTGCAACAAGATGTTGCTGCTATGTATTTGGCCTTTGTTGTGGATAGAGAAACAGAAGCCTGTTTCTTGCTTAACCAAGATACAAGACTGCTACCAAGGAAAAATGCTCCTCCACTTGTACTCTTTCTATCATCAATATTGCCAGCCCAATCTGCATCAGTATATGCTGCTAGGGTGAAATCTTCACCTCTTGGATACCACAAACCAAAATCCAAAGTGCCCTTTAGATATTTAAATATCCTTTTAACTGCTTGCACATGGGTTTCTTTTGGTGCAGCCTGAAACCGTGCCACCATGCCTACAACTTGCATAATATCTGGTCTTGAAGTTGTCACATATAGTAGACTCCCAATCATTGACTTGTATAGAGTTTGATTTGCTTCAGGGATTCATCATCTTTACTTAATTTGCAGCTTGTGACCATGGGTGTGCTCATTGGTTTGCAATCTTCCATCCTAAACTTTTTCAACATCTCCTTGATATACTTGGTTTGTGAGATGAAAATGCCTTTGTCGGATTGAGAAATTTGTAACCCAAGGAAGAATGATAACTCACCAAGCATGGACATCTCAAACTCCTTTTGCATTTCCATAGCAAACTCTTGACACATTTTGTCACTACTACCTCCAAAAATAATATCATCCACATAAACCACAACAATTAATTGATCATCACCTTCAGTCTTGATGTAAAGATTGCTATCAACAATTCCCCTTTTGAAACCTTGTTGTTGTAGATACTTGTCAAGTCTTGAGTACTAGGCTTTGGGGGCTTGTTTTAGCCCATAAAGTGCTTTCTTCAGCTCGCACACATAATCCTTATCTTCTAATAAGAGGAACCCTTCTAGTTGTTTAATATATACTTATTCCTCTAAATTTCCATTGAGAAAGGTTGACTTGACATCCATCTGATAGACTTTAAGGTTCTTAAAACAGGCAAATGCCAAAAACATTCTAATAGCTTCTAATCGTGCAACAGGAGAAAAAGTTTCTTCAAAATCAATATAAACTTGAGCATAGCCCTTACTAATTTTGTTTTATTTCTCACCACTTGTCCATCTTCATTTAGCTTGTTCTTGAAAACCCACTTGTGCCAATCACATTTTGTTTTTGGTTTTAGGACAAGTTCCCAAGTTTCATTCTTTTCAATTTGATTCAACTCTTCTTCTATAGCCCCAATCCAATGTTTGTCTTCACTTGCTTCTGCAAAATTCTTAGGTTCTATTTTAGATAGTAAGGACAAGTTTGCATGTTCTAATGCATTTGCTAATCTTCTTCTAGTCTGTACTCCAGTATCTTTATCACCAAGAATTTGACTTTTTGAATGGTTCTTCTGGAAAAATCTAGATGGTGCCTTTGTATCTTTTCGTTCAATCACTTCTTTTTCATCTTCTTCTTCTCCTTTTTCTTCTTTGTAGCTTGTTTCCTTTGGGTAATCAATTTCTTGTGCTCTTTCCTTTTGATACCTTACTTCATCCACTTTTACATTTGCACTCTCAACAATCTTGTGCAATCTTTTATTATAGCATCTATAGGCCTTGCTTCTTGAAGAGTAACCAAGGAAGATACCTTCATCGATCCGAGTCAAATTTTCCCAAATCCTCATCATCTCTTCTTATGTAGCATTTGCTTCCAAAAACTTTGAAGTACTTAACTGTAGTTGGTCTACCCTTCCATAGTTCATAAGGTGTTTTACTATTGTTGATTCTTATTTTCCCTCTGTTCAAAATGTAGACTGTTGTATTAACTGCTTCTCTCCAAAATGTGTCTGACAACTTAGATTCATTCAACATTGTTCTTGCCATCTCTTGAACAGTTCAATTCTTTCTTTCAACAACTCCATTCTGCTGTGGAGTCCTAGCAACTGAGAGATGTCTCCTTATTCCATGATGCTCACAAAATTCTTCAAATTCATTTGAAGTAAATTCTCCTCGATCCAATCTTAGGCACTTGATTTTCAGACTAATTTCATTTTCAACTAAGGCTTTGAATGCCTTAAACTTCTCAAATGCTTTGGATTTCTCCTTTAGAAAAGTAACCCATGTCATTCTAGAATAATCATCAATTAGCAACATAAAATAACTCTCACCTTGCAAACTTTGTGTCCTTGTAGGCCCATAGAGGTCTGTATGGACAAGTTCTAATGGTTTTGATGTTGAGTACTCCTTTGATTTGAAGTTTTCCCTTGTTTGTTTCTCGTGTTGACATTGCTTGCAGATAGTGTTTGAAGGCTTAACAATCCTTGGCATATCCCTTACAACTTGCTTAGTGCTAATTTTTACTAGATTATCAAAGTTTATATGACCCATTCTTCTATGCCATAACCAACTCTCATCTGCTTGTCCCATGTAGCATTTTTCTCCTTTGATCTCACTAAGGATGTAAAGGTTATTAGTTGTTCTGCTCTCGCAACTAGTTTTCCTGTACTCGCCTTCTTGATTTCACAACCTTCATCATGAAATGTGAGGGTGTGTCCTTGATCACACATTTGACTAACACTTAGAAGATTATGCTTCAACCCTTCAACATACAAGACATTCTTAGTTTTTGTGGTGTCCCAGCATTTTATCTTGAAATCTGTGATTACCCTATCCGAAAAAAATTTCGTACTTTTAAAATAATGGGTCGTTTTGTGTTTTTATTGCCAGAAAGTTCCTATATTGTGTCAAGATATTCCCAAGGAGCCATATTAGCCATTTTTGCCAAATACCCAGATGCCCAAAATTGTTATATCCTGTCATTGTCGGGATTTGTCTGCATGGAAATTTGTATTTAATTATTTTGAGCCTGTTTGAGGCAATTTGCGCTCCGATTTAACCTCATTGTGATTGAACATATCATTATTCCTATATACCGGAAAGGGTTTTAACTAGGAATAAGTTCTGGGCTTTATTTGTGTTTTTTTTGGCAACATTTTGTGTTTTTTTTGTTTTCCTGCTTTCGCTTTTACGTGAAATTTCTCTAGATCAATTCCTTTGCCGGTTTGGCCTGATTCTTGGCCTGGAGTAACTGGGGATCATATACGCACGTTATGCCAGAAGGAAGTCACCATCGAGGTCCGGTTCACTGGGAAAAGACGAAGTCGCGCACCAAAAAGCCTCTTCTGGGCTGGCCGCATTTTTGGAAAACAAAGAATTAGAGTGGACAATGGGAAAATTAGAAGCAGCAGGCAGGTGGGAATTTTGTACCTACCTTGCAGGGTACTTTTTCCCATGATAGAAAAGTCACTTAAGTTGCAGTGGGAAAATTAGAGGCAACAGGGAAACGGAAATTTATTGCCTGCCTTGCAGGGTAAAAATTCCCATTGTGGAATAAAAGAAAGTCACTTAAGTGAATCATGGGATTTTATTACCTGCCTTGCAGGGTGAATAATCCCATTATGAAAGTCAAATGACTTAAGTGACAATGGGATTTTCGGGGCTGCCTTGCAGGGTAAAAATTCCCATTGCCATGTGTTTTTAAAAATAGAATTCTCTTTAGCCAAAAAGTGCGACCCCTTTAGGGAGATGAAGGCAGCCTTTAAAGTGATTAAATTAATTAATTTCTCTTCTAAAATTGGCGCCCAAGCATGGAAGAAAGTCAACAAAAGCAAAGGGGAATAAAGGAGGTGGAAATAGATTGTCTAAAATTAAATAAATTAATTTATTTAATGGCAGCCCCTTCATGTCAAAAAGTGTGCCCCTTTTGGGAAAGAAATAATACTTTTTAAAGTATTAAATGATTAAATTAATTCCTATTTTCAGTGGCTAAGGTTAAAGCACACTGTGAAGCTTAAGTGGAGTGAAAGGTGAATGATTAAATTGATTAAATTTAATTTATTGGATGGCTGTCCTTAAACATGCAATTTTAGCACACCAGTTAAAGAGAAAAACATGATTTTTAATTAATTAATTGCCAGGAATAGGAAGTGCAATTATTAATTATAGAATTATGAGGGTTATATAAGCATGGGTTGCCATAAGGGTGAATTAATTAATTCACAGGTGAAGAAGTGCAGCCCAGAGGAAAAGTGTGCCCCATATTGAAAAGGATTTTGCCCAAAAGAAGATCAAATCAATGCTAAAAGCTTCCAATTTTGGCCCATGCATTAAAGGAGGTTGATTTGTGTTTGGATAATTGTTTACATAAGTGATACAGTGCTCAGGTGAAGTTGAAAAAAATTCATGCTCACTATGCATGCAAATAAAACATCAATTTTTGGGGCAGCAGGCTTGAAATGTGCAGATTTTTATGATTAAAATTCACTGTTTATGGTTCGGTTGCCATCTTTGTCTAAATTACTTGCAGGAATTCATTACAGGTGCTTTACAAAAGAAAATGAGCTTTAATCAATGTCTAATACATTGAATATATCTTCAATCAAGAATTATCCAGATCGCACTGATTTTGAAGAAATCCGGCCAAATAAGAAGAAAAGAATTGTTCGACAAAGATAGACAAAGCCATGGCAAAGAGGGATGAAAAAGAAAGCACAATGAAGTCATGCATTACTTCCAGATTTGCTAACACCGGAGACACAGATCCAGATCCAGATCTCATAATTGCAAAAGCTTCTGGCACAAAGGCTTCACCCTCTTGTTTCGATGCACTGTGTAGAAGTCGGTGCGTAGAAAATTCCTTTCAGGATCTTGTACAGGTGCTTCCAATCTTCCAGTTGAAGCCTTCATTGAAGTTGCATTCACCCGGAGTGCTTTCCAGAATTTTTAATTGCTCATATGCAATTAAAAATAAAAATGATGAGTTATTTACGACGAACATTGCACTAATGCATGTACTAGAAAAGAACTGCAAAAGCTTCAAGGATAAGAACGAAGACATGTCAAAGGCAATACCCATGAAGCAAATCACCTGTCACTTGTTTCCACCACGCTCCCGGATGTTTCCAGATCCAACTTGTTTCCGTGATCCGGCTTGCTTCCGAGATCCACTACTCCCGGATCCAACATGGTGAGAATCAAGGGCAAAAGAATCAGCTGCATGCAGACATGAAAAAGGACAAGACTGCAGCTTTCCTCTTCCTTCTTCTTTCCTCCGACAAAGTAATTGAGTGATCAATTAAATTATACAACTTAAGTGATTGGTTTAAAAGCCATTACTTGAAGAAGTCAACTACTTGGAGATAGGTGGCAGGCGTGCAAAATAGAAGGTTCTATTTTCAATTACAAATCATGCATGTCATACAAAGAGGAATTCCAGGAGGGAGATTGCCAGTTGTTTCCTTTCCCACTTCCACATGTGTCAATTCAACTAAAAGCTTCCGATTTGTAATTGCCCCTTTACATTCTATAAGTAGAGGAAGAACCTTCGGGTTAATGATCGAAATTTATGTTGCAAGAACCTTGTGTTCTAGACTTTGTCTGAAACCCTTGAGAGCCACTTGAAGCAAAGGAATATATAGGAGCAGATTTTTGGAGAACTTTGTGTCACGGTGTATCGTGTTTCTAACTTTTATATCTTAGATCTTTGAATAAACTTTGTGTTATTTTAGATCTAGATCTAGAGCTGCCTTTGCTTATAATTATGTGTTTATATCTATTGGTTTCTTCTATGTGCATACAATCAACTCTGCTATCTATTGATTGGGATGCACATCTTCTCCATTTCTTCTCTGTGTTTATATAATTCCCTTTCCCTTCTCTATAAATATTTCCTTTCTTTAAACAACTGCTTACTTGTTGCAGAATCTGTCCATTATGGTTTATGAACTGAGTAGTTAAAGTAAAACCCCATTTAGATATTAGCATACTTTAATTGACAAATCTAACATGGGAGCCTCATCGGTAAATGAGGGAGATTTATCTCATGATCGCTTTAGGTTTTGTGTTATGCGAGAAAATCTAGCCAACATTTTGTTTTTCCATTGTCAAGGCTAAGAGTACCTTTACCAGTTATCCTCGTTGTAGCATTGTCTCCAAATTTTACTGTACCTCCATTTACTTCTTTCAAAGTGAGGAATTTTCTCTTGTCCCCTGTCATGTGGCTTGAGCAACCACTATCAATGTACCATTGATTTCCTTCATTTTGAGCATGAAAGGCAGTTTGTACAAGCATGGATTTCTCCTTTTCTTGCTCCTGCTTCTTTTTCCAAACTTTTGCAGTTTCTTCCTTTTGTTTATCCATGGCTTCCACTTTCTTGTTCTACCTAGGAGGTTCCACAAAACCACTTCTATAGAAGCATGTTGTATGTCCATAGTTGTTGCACTTATAACATATAACATTGTAATCCACTAAAGGAGCAAATGAATTATAGTTCCTATTTGAGGACACATAAGGACTTCTGTTCTTGTTCCAACCAAAATTTCTTGCACAAGTCCGACAATCTATTGATGAATGACCAAAGTGATTACACAAAAAGCAATAACCAAAGAAAGAGTTTTGAAACCTAGTTATGTGATACTGCCTTGGAGGAAAAGATCCTCTGATTTTGTCCTTGTCGTCGTTGGGAGGAATTTTGGTATTCTGTGGAACATGATTTTCTTTCTTCTTGTTGCTTTCATTTTTTATGGGACTTTTGAGAGCATCTGCATAGCTTTTTGGCTTTTCTTCATTTACCTTCTTTGGTGGCTCTTTGGGATCTTCTTTGGTAGTCATATGATTTTCTTTGTACCCAAGACCAGTCTTGATAAATCATCTAAGATTTCAGTACTTTTTCAAACTTGAGGCTTCTGTTCAACTTAGTAGTTGTTTTCTCTAGTTCCTTCCTTAAGGAAACAATTTCGGACTCTAGCCTTTCACAATTTTCTTCTTTTGTCTTCAATTGGATTCTCACCTCTTCCTCTATTATTTTTGCCTCTTCAAGTTGAATCTTTAGGTTAATGATCATTTTTTCTGATTCCTCAGGGTTTTGTGACATTTTTGCTTTTGAATCATGATCCTCTTCTTCATATTTCTGAAGTTGTAACTTTTGTTTTAGATTCTTTTTCTTAAGCTTCTTGATCTCATTTAGGGCACAAATGAGTTCTTCTAGATCCACTTCCCCATCTATTTCGGCATTTTCTTCCTCTTTTGAATCCTTCTCTTCATTTCTTTTGTCTTCACTTTCCAAGATATCCCCTTTTGATTCTATTGCCATGAATAGAATTTCTTCTCCATCACTAGCAGAGATACTTTCATTACTCTCTTCAGATGAGCTACTTTCCTCTTTGGAATAGAGGTTTTTCTTGTGCTTATGAAAGTTTTTTTCTTAGGTTTTCCTGTTTGTAGCTCTTTTTATATTGATGATGTTTGCTACCTTTCTTCATGTTATGATCTTCTTCATCATCACTATTTTCACTTTTTGCATATGGACATTTAGTGGCAAAATGTCCTACTTTTCCACAATTAAAGCATTTAAAGGGCAACTTACCTTTGTACTTTTCGGATCCTTTCTTAAGCTTCCTTACAAAATGAGCTTCCTCTTCGTCTGATTCATTGTTGGAGCTATCGCATGGCTCAAGCTTTTTATTCTTCATCTTCTTTGAGGCTTTGAAGGTTGCCTCTCGCTTTGATGATTTCTATTTTCTGTTCTCATTTCATATGTTGTTAGGATCCCATGCAATCCATCCATTGTTAGAGTATCTAGATCCTTCATTTCTTCATAAGCGGAAACTTCGGCATCAAAACTCAAGGGAAGGGACCTTAACACCTTTTGCACAATCATTGCATCTTCAACTTTTTCTCCAAGACCTCCGATTATGTTGACAATTTCATCCACATGAAGAAGATAGGCTACAATGTTTTCTTCATCTTTCATTTTCAAACTCTTGAATTATCTTCTATGAGTTTGAAGCTTGGCTTTCTTCAATTTGTCATCTCCTTCATAAATGTTCTTAAGTTTGTCCAGATTTCTTTCGTTGATTCACAATGCATCGCCTTGACAAACGTCGATTTTAATAGACCACACAAGATTGCATTCATAGCTTTTGCATTGTTTTCACTAGCCTTCTTTCTAGCCGTATCCGTTGGTGGAGATGATGGAGCTACATAACCACTCACAACTGATTGCCAAATATCAAAGCCAAGAGCCATTAGATAAGTGCTCTCGATGTCTACCTTCCAAATGCCAGTTAGACTGCTTTTTAAAGGAACCCGCTCTAATACCAATTGATGAACACACTTATACTAAGGGGGTGAATCAATATAAGATAATCTTTTACTTATTTAAAAGTTTAATAACCACAATAACAACAATCACACAAGATCTAACAATTATGAAACACAAGATTTACATGGAAACCCTTTCAAGAGAAAACCACGGAGAAAAGATCTGCTGGATCTACTTTTGTCCAAATCCAAATCATAAAATAATAATAAAAATTGCTTGAGTTTGAATGATATATATTTATTATTCCTCTCTTGCTTTCTTTTCTACATCTCCTTTTATACATTCTCATGTCACTTCAAGGGGTGTGATTTCTCCCAAGGGACACTCTTTATTTTCTAGGGCGATAGACATGGGACGGTCCATTATTTAAATATTAACACCAAAACAAAGAGGGGTCGGCTAGCATTCTTCAATGATCATAAACTTTTCTTTAACGCCTTGGAATGGTGCAATCTGCCCTTGAATAATGGAGATTCGAAACTGATTTTGTTTGGACAGCGATTAGTGGCCTTTGGCCTTCAATGATCAGATAATGATTTCCTTTGATACAAATTCCTTTGACATCGATGAAAATTAATCTAACACCTTCAAGATCCAAATGGTGGAGGGAGTTTTTCAAAAGTTGTCAATAATACTTAGCCATCCAAAGCGGACAACATTGCTACATGGTATGAGGAATATAGGGCTCTTCTAGAGAAGATATCGATGCCATGTCATTTTCGAGTTCATGGGAGTAAGCAAGGGAAGATCAAGGCCCAAGCCTAGGTCACAAGCTACACAAGAAGAAAAATTAGGGCTGCAAGTAATGGAGAAGAAACAACCCATAGAGGAATCCACGGTGCAAGTTGAAGAGGGAGAAATCATGGAGCTGGAGCCAAAGAAGGAAGAACAACCGAAGTTGTTGGGCATTGAGAGGGAACAACCCATTGAAGCCCTAGAAGTACCCATCACTCTTTCCAAGGATGAGCCATTGATTGATTTTCAGAACAGCAGTATGAAGGGTCAAGGGTTTGATGAAATCTCAAAGCACAAGCCTAGGGAAGTCATGAAGCACGAGTTGGAAGGTAAAAATCTTTTGATATTTAATGATGATTCCTTGATTTCTAATGATGGCATGTTGCAGAAAAACAAAGAAGAAAAATCAGATTTGCATGAGGATGACATTATGGAAGGAAGGACACTTCCGGTTCCTCATGATTACTTTCAGTTCGCTGGAAATTCCCAAACAACAGTCAATGATGGGCAGATTGAGGGAGTTTATAGCCTTGGAGAGAGCTCCGGAGATGTTCCAAACAAGTACCAACAAAATAAGGTGGGATTCTTGTTGGCAGCCCAAGGTATGATAAAAATGATCACATTTTATCCTCCCCTATGTCACTGCCATACTTGTGTCATTATGGGCAGCTTGTTGGTAAGATTGATCACATGTCATGTTTGATGCCTTGTAATGTGAAGAACTTGTTGAATAACATATGGCACATAGATCTTTTATGGAAATCTCAAGGTTATGTGAACATAATTGTTTGGGTTTCGAATGATCCTTTGAGTCATGAAGGGTTTCTTTCCGGAGGGATACCACGACAAGTTGAAAGAGACTGTAAGAAAAGTGAATAGAGATGAAGGGTTTCCTCGGAGGGATACCACAACAAGTTGAAAGAGAGTGTAAGGAAGGCTAAAGAAGAGAGGAGATGAAAAAGGTGATGAACTTACAGCTGAAGAGGACATGATATGGCAACAAATCATGAAGGGACCTGAAAATTCAGAGTTTTTTAAAGATGAAGAATTATTACAAACAAGCAGAAATAGAGCTCATGAAGATCTTGTATGGTGCAGAAAATGCTTAAGAAGATGAAGGACAAATTGAATCAGTTATGAAGAAGCCATGGGAGGATGAAGACAAGCATGAACCTGATTTCATATTGCAACTGAGAAATGAAGGTGAAAAGAAAAGGAAGAATGAAGAAAAAGACAAGAAAAATGCAAGCAAAGAAGGCAAACAAGAAGTTGAAAGGATTAAGCAAAGCAAAGGAAAAGTCATGGCAGTTGAAGCTGAGCATAAGAGGAAGAGAAACAAGTCAAGGAGGCAAAGAAATTGGAAGAAAAGATAGAAAACAAAACATTTGAGCCGGAGCTCAAATCTTCCCACTTGGGGAGTATGATGTAGGAGCATCATTCACTTGTAAATATCAACTTTTTGGTTTTCATTGCAATTTTGGGGTGAGTTAGGTTTAGGAGGATAATTTAGGTGTTTTTGAATGGATCCCAACCTACTTGGGTCCTTCTTGGCTTGTAATAAGGTGATTTTGGAGTTTCCCTCCAAAATCCACCATTTTGAATATTTGAATTTCCTAGTTGTATTTAGGGGTTTAGGTGTTTAGGTTAGGAAGCATGAAATGATGTAAATGGTTCTCAAGAGCCTTATATGATGTAAATCACATGTTTCCATCCTTCTTGTAGGGTTCATAAACCATGGTCACTTCTTGATATGGTTAGGTCACAAAACTCGTGATAACTACCTCTTTTAGGTCATTCTAAGAAAGGTATTTGAATTAGAGGAGTTAATTAGGTCATAGGAAGTGTTGTGTTGTGTTGGCATGAGTTTTTGTTCCTCTCTCGCATCATTTTTATTTGTGTTTAATTAATTGTAGGTTCACCAAAATATTAGCTATTTTACATCTAATAGACATAACTTGAGTAAAGTTGATTCATAATTTGGACTATTGAATAAAGAAAGTAAAATACAATAATCTGAACTTGAATTAGGGTTTAATTGAATATTTCTAAAGAGACAATTGAAAGATAATGCCTCAAATTTCACAATGAAAAAATCCTATGTTTTCCCGAATTAGTGATGTACAAAGAGTATTGGTGCCTAAAATCAGTTTTAAAATGTGTTATCAGGGGCTCGGATGAAAAGTAGAGGAAAAGAAGTTGCTTGGACATTGCCAACAGAGTCGAACATCTCTGTTTGATGACATAGTTTGGGTTTTTGGTAACATCTATGAGGGCTCACGGACCTTAAACCAAGAGGAGTCCATCTTTGCTTACAATTTGGTTTTGATGATCCGATGCGATGAAGATTGTGTGATCTCTCTCTTTTCCAAACCCTAGCAATGCATGCTCGATAACAAAACACCTTGAAAGGGATTAACTCGGGTTGGATTGACCTTAGCACAACCCGATGATGATTTAGTGTTGCCTACATACCACTACTCTAAATAGGGCTCAAACCACATTTAGTTCTCCCACTTATGTGAATGTGTGCAAAACCATGTGAACATGTTCAACCTTGATGCGATCCTTCAAAAGTTGACACTTGACACCATGCAACTTTGACCTCTTTGTATTCAGATTTGGCTTAATGGTCTACTCTAAGTCTACTCTCGAAAGATTTGAGATCTGTACATGCCTTTAAAATAATGATTTCAAAGTCGTTAAGAGGTGTGTGAGGTGTAGAAGAGATGATTAATGGCCTTAGGGGTCATTTGTATGTATATACTACTCTCCCGCCATAGCCGACTTGTCTAGGCCAACCTAATGAATTGACCAAATTTGAAAAATACTCATTGGAGACTCCTGGACACTACCAACAAAGTGGGACACTATAGGCATCGCCAAAGGTAGAGAGAAAGGACTTGATGATTGGTGATTGTCTGCTAGGATTTTTAGGTTTGTTCCTATATAGACATAATCGATTCTAAATAAATTTGATTGTAGATGGAGGTGGCTAAGATAGTGGATGGGCAAACGGATAGGAGGAAAGTGTGGTCAAAAGTCAAATATATGTCAATTGTCCAAGTGAGAAAATTGATGTTGCCAAGTGTCAAAGACTTAGCTGACTACACAATCAAGCCTCTTAAAGTCCAAGAATATAAGCAAGGATAAGATCATAGTATTCACGAGGTAAGAAAACCACTTATGTAAATTTACTTACACTCTAAGAGTATACTTCGCTACAAAAACCCTCTTTATATATATATATATATATATATATATATATATATATATATATATATAACTTATTCTATTATTTGTATTTCTTTTATGGGGATCAAATAAGAGGAAAAATAACATGCATGTACAAAAAACAACACAACCTTTCCAAGGAGAATGTCTCATACTCCTTCCAGATTTGTTTGTTTCTCTTTGTTTACTTTTCTCTTTCCCCCTTTTCTTTCTCATCATCCTCTTCATGCTCCTCTCTAAATAGTTGGTCCCCATGAGGGAAAGGTGAACCAAAACTATAGTTTGAGCTGCTACCTCCCAACATGGCAAAAATTCAACAAAACTTTGATACGAGAATACCCCGAAAATCGCCATGAGGAGTTCAAGACTTCATGCAATCACCCCACTACCACTGCTGCCAAGAAAAATGCTAGTTTGCAAGCTTAAAACCGATAACAATCCCCGCCCACCTCAACTTCTCTTTACCTCAAACCCTTGCAGTGTATTTTCTGTGCAAAAAGTCTCCAAAAAGGAGAAACATTGCAACGATTCCCAAAACAAGCGTAGGCATTCGAATGGATTAGGCCAAAGACCTAATGAATTCAGATGACTATGAGCAAGAAAGCCATAGTCTCCAACCTAACCCAAGTTAGCACTAGCTTCCCAAGCAAGATTCATTTATTGTAATTAACTTCCCTTTTGTCCTCCAATTCCTTTTTGCATTTTTTACCGGGCAGGTCCCCAAGTGGGTTTTTTAATTCATTTGCAACAAATCTAACCACCCAAAGTCAAGTTGAACAAATGTAAGCTGAGACCCTAAGTGGGTTATGTTCCGCTTTTTATAAGCTTAACATAAGCCAAGGTCCAATGCCTTTTATATGTTTCTAGCCAGTCTAATGACTTTTAGCCAACATTATTAAATGAAGGTTTTAAACCAAAAACAAACAATGGAAGCACCCTAGGCTTTTAATGTCTTAGCTGATACAAGCAAGCAAGATGGTCTCACTACAAAGTGACAAGCCAATACAAGGGAAGGCAAGGGAACTGCCACCAAGAGTGACCAACCAATCACAAGTACAAATGCAACCAAGTTGTGATAAGAACATGAAACGATCATGTGACCAAGCACTCGCGCAAACAAATACAACCAAGCTTCATAACTGCCAACAATGAAAATAAGGACAACACAACCAAGCAAACCTAAGACCCTAGTGGCTGTAATGAAATCATGACACATGATGTTGGCATTTTGCTGAAATGATGCTCGTATCAGGTGGAAAGTCTATGTCATCAAAGCCACCCCCTACCAAAGTCTATGTCATGAAAATAAGGACAACACAACCAAGCAAACCTAAGACCCTAGTGGCTGTAATGAAATCATGACACATGATGTTGGCATTTTGCTGAAATGATACTCGTATCAGGTGGAAAGTCTATGTCATCAAAGCCAATGCAAGGGAAGGCAAGGGAACTGCCACCAAGAGTGACCAACCAATCACAAGTACAAATGCAACCAAGTTGTGATAAGAACATGAAACGATCATGTGACCAAGCACTCGCACAAACAAATACAACCAAGCTTCATAACTGCCAACAATGAAAATAAGGACAACACAACCAAGCAAACCAAAGACCCTAGTGGCTGTAATGAAATCATGACACATGATGTTGGCATTTTGCTGAAATGATGCTCGTATCAGGTGGAAAGTCTATGTCATCAAAGCCACCCCCTACCAAGACTCGTCTTTGCATTCTATTTCTGCACACACGCATAAACCAGAATCTGCTGGGAAACAGATATACATGTCAATGTAATAATGCTATAATTGTATCAGCAGCAGAATCAATGTAATAACATCTATTTATAACCAAATGATAAAACTACATGTATCCACATGGTACATGAGAGTTAAATATCTCAATATATCATAAAAAAATAATAAAAACTAATCAAAGTCACAATGTCAGGAAATGTCTGCGTAAATGGGAATATTACATTTTTATCAACATAACCATCAATTGTTGTTGGTGATCTTTGGTCTATTATTATTGAAACTTTACCGTAGTGCTCTTCTTGAGATACTTTGCCACTCTTTCCTACATTTGTTTTTAAAAATTGTGTTGTCATATCAAGATTTAAACATACCATTTGTTCTTATAAAGTGTGCTGGCCATTAGTCTCTGTGCTATTCATACACTGTTATATTGATTATATACTCGATCTAAACTGATTTTATTTGCAAAAGTTGAACTTGGAGCTGATTTTTGTCATTTTATGCTTGCCTTCCTTTGAATTTTAAGAACAGCTTTAATTAGGAACTCAAAATCAGACGTACTTTTCATAATGCTACATATTCTTCTATCCTTTTTCTGATGTGTCATGCAAAATCCTCAGGCAAAAGCAATGCAAAAACTCTTCTGAAAACTGCAAAATGTCCATATAAATAATAATTGTGTTGTACAGACATGCTTTTAGTTTCACACCCAACTTTATCCAGACACTACTGCTGTGAACCTAAAAAGTCATATCACTTAAATTCATTATAGCTTTTAACATCATATGGTTGGTGAAGTTTTCAATTTTAGCTTTTTGACAGGCAGATTTCGTGGTTGTTGAGCACACATGCTAATAGAAATAACTTTCTAAATGTCTAATTGCTAATTACTATTTGTGTTTCTAGATCCCAGAAGATGAACCACCACCATATGCAAGGAGATGAACTTTATCAAGTCCACAGGTTGTCTATAAAAGCAACAATTACACGGGTATCAGGATAATATTTTGCTGCATAATGAAAGGTTTGGTATTCTCAGTATCAATGCATGTAATAAAGGTGTACGCTATTTCTAACTTGTGTGGATACAAAGAGAGACACAATAAGTTTTGTGATGATTTTCTTCTAGGATCACCATGTGAGAGTTTTTAAGAAATGTTTTTCGTTTCTATTTAAAAAAGATAAAAATTAGGTGTTTCCATCATGTCTGCCCTCTTCTTTTTCCACTTTAAGGGCGGCAATTGATTTAGGTTGCTTGTATTTATGTATGGTTCTTTCCATTTATAATTATATCATTCTTTTTCCAATCCAAATTCAGATAATGGATATTTACTGAGAAAGTAGTTCAAGGAAATCAGAGATTTTATAATTTGGTGTGGAGCAGAGCAGATCAGAAATGTTCTTTGTTCAAGCTAACCTTGCATTGTTTACAAGGAAATAATTGGAAGCATTTACAAATGGAAATCAGCAAATCAAGTCTGCTATTTGATGGCGAAGGCAGATCTTTCAGAATATTCTTCCAGGCTCTAAAAGCATATCTGGAGAGCTTCTTGAGATCATCATTAAGCAGCCTGTACCTTAGTAACTCCATTGTGGAAGCATGTGCGCATCAAGATATAGAAGTTTTAATGCAATTTTTTTCAACCACAATTTTATTTTCAATATTGCATCTAGAAAATAAATACTAATCACTTAAATCCATGTTCAGAGTTACCAAATTCATTGCATGGTTCATCTATTTTGTCTGTTGAGTTCAAAGACACCAAACAATTTCAATCCTGAGATGAAAGCAAGGCAGCGTGGCTCTTCTGTGTCATAAGCCTGTGCTGCAAATGAGTAATTGTGAATGGTCCATAAGTAAAAAAGCATTTGTATGAAAAACATTTTTCTTCGAGCAAGGACTACAATGATGAGCTTGTCTTGTTTGATATTTTACACCCTATTTAGTTTTATGTATAATTTTGTAAAACCAAATAACGTAGGCATTTTGCTTTGTTATTGGAATCAAATTATTTTTCAAGTTTGAATTTGTAAGATATTTTGAGGCTTTTAACATAGTACTTAACGTGTAAACCATAGATACATATTATAAATCGGAAATCTATGTATGCAATCACCAGATTTCAGATGCATCTTGCACTCTTGAAAACGGCACGACTTTGTTGTGAAACAATCTCAAGGATGCGATATTAGCTTGTGTAATGCGGATCAAGTGAACAAGATGAAATTTTAGTTGTGAATGGCATTACACCCAATGTAGGAATCATAATATCAGATATATAATGCCTGGTTGTAGGTGGATTTACAAAGGCTCGGGTTATTCCAGAGCGTGGTCACTAGGCAGGAGCCTGACTACATAAACATTGAACAATATATTAAGCAGATAGAAAGACTCCGCATGTGGGCTTCTACAATGTTGGGTCTTGTGATTCAGGGATGCATTTAAGTTAATAAACTTTATTAGTTTGCTAATGGTTAGATGTGGCACACATCTCATGTATGAGATGCTCCCTTTGAGTTAGTAGTAGGCTCACTTTATGGTGAGTCAAGTCATGTATGCAAAGTTTGTATGTAAAACAAGAAGGAAACCAATAAGCACATCCCGAATAATTACTTTGACGTACTCTTGTTTGAAATCAATATTAATGTAGCTATTTTTCGCTAATTTCTTATTAGTGGTATCAGAGCTTCCTTGAAGCCAGCTCTATGAGGAAGCCATGAAGAACAGGGAAAGAGAGATTCAGAGGAGTGAGTTGTTTTGTTGCTGAAGGTTGCTGAAAGAAGACGTTGCTGTCCAGAAAAAGGCGTAATTGTGGGTAGAGTGTGTGGGCTCCTATGGGATGTCCAGAAGACATTGAAGAAAGCGCAGAGGCAATTCTTTTTTATTGTAAGAGAAACTTGCAGCCTTACCATATAAATGTGCAAGCCCAAAAGCATGTGATGACGAGGAGAATAAGGGAAAATCTTTGCATGTTCCAAAGAGTTGTTTGTTGTATTTGACATGCCATTTATTATAATGCCGAAGGCAGGTTATATAGTGACCAATAGCAATCTGCCGCTTTTTTGCCAGCCAATCAAATTTCATTTGCATGGTTTAGACTATTGTTTTGATTAATACATTTAATTTTTGTTTTTTGAAAAATCAAATTTTCTGAATGGTGATTGGTTGAAGGCTAATGTCCTAATCATGCGACCTTTATTTTCAATTAGTTTTAAAGAAACTCAACCAATATAAATGTAGGATTTTTTGGGGAGGGTTGTAGTGGACCATAGTGTTGTTTTTTTGCAATAATATAATGTTGTACGACTGTAATGCAAAAAAAGAATTTAGTGATTTTTTACTCGAGGTTAATGTATAGTTTTAAAGACCTTTAATTAAGGCCATATAATACGGTTGGGGATGGTGTCATACGAAGATTGAAATTATTTGGTTGAAGTTTCATAATGATATTTCAGAAATGTAAAATTATAACACTAATTCAATTATTCATTGAAGGCAATTACATATAACTAATTGAACTACTAAAAAAAGTCTTAACATATCAAGAAACCCCTAAGATCTCGCTAAATCTTCTATGTATCTCTCAACACACAATCTCTTCAAACTCTCTAACAAAGGCTCTTTAAGTGGGGTGATTATCACCAAACCCACTTACAATATATTAAAGCTCATTCCCATATTATATTAAATTACAAAGTGAACACTAATATTCTTAGCAGAGGCACGTGTGTTTGAGTGCGGTGGGCTCGCCAAGATATCTATGTTTGAATCTATCACATCGGTTGGGAAATTTTGTGGGAATGTTTTCATGGGAGAAATAGGTTGATGAAGTTGTTAAGTTTGTGGTGGAGGTGTTGCAGTATTGAATAGTAAGATATGACCAAGGGAGTATTGTGTTAATTTGAATTTGTTTGATATTGTATCTTTTGCTATTGGTGTGGTACGTGTTTACGATACATGTATTTGGATGGCCTTGGTCATTAGTGAATGGTGGTGGTTTGGTTTGTTTGCATGTATTTGGATCTTGTGGTTTTCTATTAATTATTATGAAATCATTTCCCAACTTTTGTTGCAGGCAATACATTGAACAACCTTCTTGTGTTTGATTTTTTCCTTGGGCCATTTTGCCTATCAAGTGGGTGTCAATAAATACTTTGTTTTATTGTTTGAATACAATTTTGTTTGTTTTGGTAGACTCTATTATTGGTGTATACAATTTTTTTGTGAAATGAGTGTGAAAAATTTCATTTTTTTGTTTATTTTATTTTTAAATGGGTGTTGAAGGAAATACATGTTGCTATGTGAATGACAAAGGGCTGTTAGCTTTTCGTGTATTTGGATTTTCATTGTTTTTCAATTATGGAAAGATGTTTCTAGAACATTGTTTCCTTTGGGTTTGCAATAGCTAGTGAACAGATTTTGATTTTTTGTTGTGATATTTTGTGCCTCTTGCCTTTTTGGGTTATCTTTGGAGGGACTACATTGAACAACCTTCCTAAATTTAATTTTTTCCCTATGTCATTTTTCTTGTTAGAGGGTGCAAAACAAAATACATTGTTGTGTTGTTTAGATGTGGTTTTGTTTATTTTGGTAGACTAGCATTTATGTGTGCCATTTTTCTCGTGAATTGGGTTTGTGAGTGCTTATGAAAAGGGTTTTGACTTTTTGTTGATGTTTTGTGCCTTTTGTTGGAGTGTGTATGTCATGTTTGATGTTGTTCATTCTAGTTTATCGGGATCATTTTTGATATCAAAATTTCCCTAAATATCCCTAAATTATGTCAGTGCAAAAGATATTTTTGAGAGCTTTCCATCGACTATGAGAACATGACAAACAGACATTGGGAGCTCCAATTATGTCTGGTCAAAGTTTAGTCAACAGAAAGTCAACTCTTGTCAACATGTCAATAGTGGACCAATAGCATTGTGACACGTGGCAAAAAGACATTGGCAAAATTGGAGGGGTTTTCACCGTCGATCTTCGACGATTAGCTCGTGGGAACAAGAGGCTCAACTTTTGTTACGGAAGGGAGCCTAGCCGCCGTGAGAGCTATATTTGTGTTTCGACGTGGTGGGCTCTCAAACCACCATGTCGACGTCAATTTTGCATTGCATGTTGATAACCAGACTTGGTCGAGCTATTTCTAGCTCAATGGGGTGATCAACTCCCCACCAAGTTGATCACATTATATTACTACATGGATTGAGTTTATTTGCCACATTGTTCGAGATATTATATTATCCAAATTCAACATTGTTTGGGACTATGACTATATGGTTCGGGATCTATTTTATCCCATATACCTTAGCGATCAGCTTGGCATCAATCACAGAGCAGCTCCAACAAACTCGGTGGATCCATAATGAACGGCTATGCCTAAGACCACATGACTCGGCCTTTGGAACGGGCATGTCAAACAATGAATAATGCATCGCCACATAGTGGCTTCAAACAACTTGGGGTAATGTGGTGAGCCCAGCAAAAGGGCTAAGTGTGGCCTTAGCCACGTATTAATTGGGATGGATATCCCAAAATAAACAACAAATCCCTCGTTCTACAAGAAATGTGGGATATCCCACTTCATAGCAAAACAAACACCGCCAAAAGAATAGTGTCACTGGGATTTGAACCGCAAACCTTGTGGTCCCAAACACATCCCACCAACCAACTCACCGCCCAGCTCGGATGGGATAGAAGATGAGCTCGCCTATATAAATAGAGTTGTGCTATGTGTAATAAAAGGAGCAACCAGGGCAGTTTGCAGTCAAGCTCAATTTTGAGGCACTTAGAGGCACTTTCAGAACTTGGAGTAAAAAGAAAAGTTGCTAGAAATTTTGAGATGAAGACGATGGTGGTCTTCTTGTCTCATGAAGTGCTATATATTTTCCAATGTAGACGTTTTGACGTAATTGCACAGAACGAGCACTAGGAGCAGGTAGAGATATGCATTTTCCAACCACTTCTGGTCCAAATCAGACCATGGTGTAAAAAGGGAAGTTTTTCATAATTTCCTCTAGTTTCCAGAAATGTAAACCTCTTTTATGTGGGTAATGTATATTTCAAGTTGTAGACGTTTTTCCAAACGTAATTGCATAGGAAACAAATAAAAAAAAGTATTGTAGGAGCCACGATGGACTTGGGAATGTTTCTGGGAAATTGCAGAGTTCCAAGAGGTCTGAATCAGCTCAATTGCTGGTATAAAGGTCTGTTACGTCAATAGTGAAGGGATATTGTACTTCATTGGGCAATAATAGATCGATTCTCATTGCGAGAATCCGGAGACGTAGCCTTTGGGTGAACGTTGTTATCAAATTCTTATGTTGTGGATTTGTTTTCAGTTTGTTTAGAAGCTTTTGATTAGATAAAAACATTCATGTTAGTTTATTTGTTTAATTATTTAAGTAAACATAAAATTGGATTATTTGGATTGAAGTCACAATTTCAATATCCATAACAAACAACAGAAAGGGAATTGCACATTTCAGATTTGGAATCAAGAATTCAATTTGAGTGAATTATAAAATCAACTGTGAATTTTTAAATGGATTTGTAATAGATTCAGTATATTCACTTAAGTTGAAAATTAAGGATAATTGATTTATATGGAAGAGTTGTTCAAATTTGGGTTTCAAGAATTCCCAAAATTGCTAATACTCTTAGTCAGTTATCAAGTTATTAAATGAGAATTTTCTAAGTACTACTTCAAAAAAATTAGTGCCATTTTCATATCACTAGTACACTCTAGAATGGTTGTGAGCCATTTTTTTACACAAAAGGTATGAAAGAAAACATATGTTGGTATGTGAGTGGCGATGGTATGGATGTTTGTGGGCTACTTACTACCTAGTACATGGGTTGATAGTTGGCATTTGTTGCTATCTAAATGGTGAGGGATCTCCATTGTTTTGCAAAGATAATTATGGATTTGTGAGATGTTGTAAAAAGGGTTTTGATTTTTATTACGATGTTTTGAGTCAATTGCCAAGGTGTGCATGTTGTGTTTGATGTTTTTTTGTGAAATGAGTGTGAAAGAAAATACATGTTGTTATAGAGTTTGTGATAATAGTTTTGATTTTTCGTTACAATAGGGTTTTGATTTTGTCACCATATTTTGTGCCTCTTGTCGAGGTGTGCATGTTTGAATGAAGTGGCCTTGTTGAGTTGTTTGTTGGCGATGTAGGTGTTATGGGCATTGATTAGTAAGATGTAACCAAACAAGTATTGTTTTAATATGAATGTGTTTGATCTCGTGTGTTTTGTTATTGCTTTGGTGTCGTCTTGTGATGCATTCATTTGGACATACTTGATAGTGGATGGCGGTAACTATAGCCCATCACAACCCAAAATAAAATCTTGTGTTTGTATTGGTCAATAGTTTTGAAAACTAATTGAAAATCGACTCAAATGGTTAGGAAATGAGCACTTTAATTGGTTGTTGAAAAATGAGTGATAAGCTATACAACCAAGTTTTTTTGGTTCACGAACAATGTTAATCACAAAGATCAAACAAACCTTCATCGTTCACATTTGAGCATGTATTTTCTGTTACACTCGTTTTACAAAAAATATGGCAAACAATTTCACAAGCTCTTGCATTTCACACCCATTTCACATAAAATGTGGAGGGGAACAATATTGAAGTGCATCAACACACATCTCGACGAGAGGTAAAAAAACATTAAAGCAAAAATCAAAACCATTTTCACAAGTTCTCAAATCTTTTTCCATTCACATAGCAAAAATAGCATGTTCAATTTGCTAATGTATCATAATTATAAATTTTCTTGGCATATAATGTATCTTTTCTTCAAATGGAATGAAAAGAAAATTATTATACATTGTGCATAGATGCATGTGGATTTGAATTTTAAAATGCCAATTAAAAGGACAAATGCTTGTTGCCAAAGATACCAAGTACAAACCAAATCTGGAAAAAGTGTTTAATTTTATGATTTTGTCCACTTAAAGTATATAACAATGCATTCTCTTTGTATGGATCAAGTACATTCTTGAAATGGAGTCTTCCAAGCTCGAACCAATGTAACAAACATGCCAAGCACCGGACCTATAGGAAAACCTTTGGAGGATACATTTAAGGTTTCATAACTTAGTCGATTGTTTAATATCATAATGAAAAACATATAAGCAAAATTCATTGGGTATGTTGCAAATATGCATTTGTTGCTTCTAACTTAGTGAGTTATACATGTGGTCTAGGTATTCTTGTATTGTAATTGATTTTAATGTTGCTCAAATCCATAACAATAACCATGATAATGGAATCGTTATTGAAAATATGTGATTGGTAGTTGAAAGAGCATGCACAAATTTAACGGTATTTGACAAACATACATGCTTTACTCGATAAGAAATAAACTTATAATGTGTTAAGATATTCACCCATTCTGTCTTAGTCTTGAATTCTTTAAACTCACAAAGATGTTAATGTTTGTAGGTTTTATAAATAGTTTATTAGTATTTGGAATGGCACAAGGACCCTTTTCTATAAGCATATTACTATCAAATATGTTTTTGGAGGACATGTTAAGAATTTTGGCCTCGCAACCCCCTATAAGTGCCTCGATATTCATAATATGTATGTGTAGAGATGGTTATGCAAATTTCTCTTTGCCATTTTTTCCTTGTGAAAAGGGTGTAAAAGAAAATACATCTTACTATGTGAGTAGTGGGGGTTTGTTTACTTTTCATGTATTTGGAATTTCATTGCTATGCACAAATCATACCAGTGTTTTTGGTCCACATCGGCCTAACATGAACTATATTGTAGCTATAGTCGACCAAAATTATCAACTTACGTTATTCGTCAATATGATGAAAAATGTTTCTTTGGCAAAAAAATGTATGTGATTAGAAAAGTTGTAAGTGTCAGCAATAAGGAAATCATCGACATAGGGAGGACAATGTTTTGTTTCTGTTTCTATACATTTATATTTCATAGTTGTCAACTACATATTTGTCCGAAGATGAACTTTGGTGTTGCTAAAATCATGTCAATGTTTACAAAACTGCATGTTGATAAGAAGCGAGAGGTTCGTAGTTGGGGCGAATGATGGCAACATCATAGTTCATCATAGGGTGGTTATGTACCTACATATTTTTTAAATCACCAAACAATTTTCATTTCATTGATATGGACTATAGTTTTGATGAATACAATTATTTTTTATTTTTTGGAAAAAATATATTACCAACTCAAATCCTTTCTTTGTAAGGTAGCACTTCTTCTATACATGTTTACTAGTAAATGTGTTGTGAAGAAAAATATTGAAAAAAGAATTGCTTTCTTCTTAGCTTCAATATTCATGAAGTCATCAAAATAAAATGCATGTTGGTATGTAAGTGGCGATAAGTTGTTTTCTTTTTGGGATTAACAATGTTTTATGAGCCAAAAACTTCTCTAGATAGTATGTCGTTGTTTTTTCAACAACCATTTAGATTTCATTTCAATGGTTTGGACTATAGTTTTGATAAATAAACTTATTCTTTGATTTAAAAAAAACAATTTTTGTGATGTGATTAGTCGAGAGCTAATTTCCGACCTTGTAGAGATGAGTACTACTTTCTAATGATCATGCTCCTATCCTATTATGAAGTGTAATGTTGCTATAGTTCACACCAATTAGAAACTAATGTTACTTGTTTTAGGGGAAAAAATGAAATTGTTTAGAAAAAGTGTTTCTAAAATACTATTTCTTCCGATTTTGCAAGAGCTTGTAAAAATTCTTTTGTTTTCTTGTCATGAATGTTGGAAGGACCGCACATTGATAGGTTGCACACATTGATAGCTAGAATGGAGTATAGGACATTAGAGTTAATGTCGGCATACTTATAGAGTTGAATACTTTTTTAGTAATCAACAATATGTGTTTTCACTAAGTAAATGCATATCTGTTTAAATGTGGTTCTCTTTGATCCAAGACACTCTAGTATTGTTTTTTCCTATATTCATTGTACGGCGGGTTTCAAGCAAGATGCATATTCAATGTTTACAACACATCAATATTCATTAGCGAAGGCATATGTGCAGTAAGATGGATTCTAGTGTAACTATAGTTCATCCCAAGTATGAACTCGTGTCGCATATCAACAATCGTGCTCGTGAAAAATGCACACACTTCAACAAGAAGGTCGTTGTTAAGGGTAACACAACATAACCTATATGAATTTTTAAATGCATCGCATTATAACAATATATACAATGTGTTAGGTCTACGAGACACTAAAATTTGGCAATTTACCCTTTTGGCACTATTTGTTGTGATTGTGCTCCTTTTCTAAGACAAACACCCACATCCTATCCCCACTAAGTACACTTTTCTATCTCTCCCCAGCTTATTCCCACACACTAATGTGTCATGAAATTTTAAATATAAATGTGTAAAATCAATACTTCACCCTTGTTTGTCATGATGCAACTTCCAGATTTCACTTACTGTTATCCTATCTAAAATTGTACATTAAGGTCAGGATGTAATTTTTTGTCTTGGCTGACCTATACAAATGTATTGGACCAATACATCCTCCAACTTTTCTTTCAATTTGATTATTTATGTTGGGTCTTTTTATCCTCCTGGTTTGACCTTATCATGACAATTTACCCGTGGGACCCTATTTAAACAAGTTAACATTACCTCATTTAGAAACACTGCACTCTCATGAGCTCTTATTACAAATACTAGCACAAAAGGCACCCAAGACTCCAAAAATCTTACCAAATTTGATGCACATTCACTAGGGCAACCACTACTACAGTTATGAAGCACTCAACCAAGTCAAGGAGTTCAAATTCCCCATTTTCAAGCACTCAAAGATTTCAATCAAATGTCTTAGGAAGAGCACAAATATTTCAAGCATGGTCAAAGTGGTTCAAGTTACTAACTAGTTGCATTCGTATAGATATCACATGTTAAGTGGAGAATTACATGTGGTTTGAGGCCTCTCGAGTAGTGCCAACGTAGGCAGTTACACACGAATTGCATTCCAACTCAAACACTAACCTTCTTGCAAGGTATTCCACCCTTGGTTAGGGTTTGAGTTTGATTCGGCTGATTTCAAATGATTTCAAGATTATGCGGCACTTAGAATTTGACAATGACACATATTTTTAGACCATTAAAGGGCACCAAAATTTGTAGAACACTTTCAAGCAGTCTAAGACCATAATAGGTATAGGATCGTCTGATTGATCATGACAGAGTTGTATGGTTCCTATCAAGGCAATTTCTAGTCACATTCTCGAACGAAGCATTTATAGGTTCATTACTTATTGTTTATCTAATCAATGCACCCAGGATCTGTCTTGTATCACTTTGTATATCTAAGTACGTCTTTCCTTTTGTGTATTTGAGCTTGTAGCATATTGTAGTCATTAGTTGCAAGCATTAATACATTATTAGGATATTGCATGGTTAATATTAGAAGTTAATTAATCAAAACAAACCCCTACAATGAACATTAAATTCATTTTTATCGTTGTACATTCCAATAACAATCTACTAAACTTAAAAAGTTTTAAACATTTGGTGAACCCACTTTTGTTTAACCCTTCACCTAATATATGGTCTTGTTTAGTTGTCTTGGTTGGGCCTTCTCTAATTTCCAAAATCCTATGGTTGTTTAGTGAGTGTATGCCATTTCCTATTACATTTATTATTCTTCTTTGTTTGGTCATGGTCTACTTTCTTGCCTTACAAAACCTTGTCATCTCTCTAATAAGATCCATGGGATACCAACACATGTTGTTCCTCATTCATAATCTGATCCTGATAATATTGACCATAATTATGATCAATCCCTTCATCACCTTACGGTTCCCAATTTTCCACCCCGTCATAACCTATCCCCAATAACTTATCTTAGTACTCATGACTATGCCTCAACATCCAAAGTAGGAGTATCTTGTGTAAAGCATTGCCTTGATGATCTCATTTCTCCCACTCCTTCCCATTATGTTGATGATGATAACTCTTCTTGTAGCACTTATGATTCAACTAGATGGGATAGTGACCATTTTCAAACCCTTTCACAAGTGGAGGCTCTCGCTCATTCAATAGAAACTCTAAATATCTAGTGATGATGAGAATGTCTCTAGGTTACTTGATGATGATGTTCCTTTAATCTAATCTTTAATTGATCATGTCTCTTATTCTTCTAATAAGTTATGACATAGATTTCGAGTAGTATTGAATGCAAAAGTGATAAACCTATTTGTGACACCTCTCTCCCACTTGCACATACTATGAATGATTCCACTTGTGTCTCTACTCTTCCTCTTGAATGCAAAATTTATGAAACTACTTATGTTAATTCTTTCTTTGCTTGCACACATTATGAATGATTCCACTTGTGTCTCTACTCTTCGTTTTGAATGCAAAAGTGATGAAACTACTTGTGTTACTTCTCTCCCACTCACACACACTATGAATGATTCCACTTGTATCTTTGAATTTAAAATTAATGACATAAATTGTGACTCTTATCTTCCGCTTGCACTTATTAGGCATGATTCCACTTGTGTCTCTATTCCTCTCCATGCAAGCAAAAACAATGAATTTATTGTTATTTCTTCAAGTACCACTTGTAGCCGATAATGTAAATAAGAATAATCTCATTTCTATTTTTCCTGGAAAATGTGATGTTATTCCTTTTCCTAGTGTAGTTAATTCAATGGTAGATAATAATGCTACTCCTTTACCACCCCAATGTGAGACTAAAGCTGTAAAATATCATGATATATCCTATGTACCTTTACATGACACATCATCCCATATCATTTTCAAACAAAATAATGTTCATATGGATTCTATTAATGGTAAAATACAACCCTTGAATGAGCCTTTAGATGTTTATCCCATGCCTCCTCAAGAGGTCCTCTCCCTTATACATGAGGTAAGTGATTTGTTTCGTAAAGTGCATACCTTAACTTTAGAAAGTAACCTACTATGCTAATGTATATTTTAATACTATTTATTGCAATCAAATTCAACATAAAATCATGCAATCTCCTTTCCTAGGCATTTTGTTATGCCCTCCAATTATTGACGGAACTTTGGATCCTTGCCTTCATCTTAATCATTATCGAACAATCATGGCTTCACATAATAATGATAGGTTACTTCTCAAAGCATTCCTAAGATTTTCAGGGGATGCGAGGTATTGATTTACACACATATTCCTTGTTGTTCTTTGCAAACCTTCCTCAAACTTGAAGAAGCATTTATTTCCCACTTTAGCCATCATAGAGGCCCTAAGGTTACATATGAGTGTTTACCTTCCTAACATCAAGGCAAGATTGAGCTTCTATCTCGATTATATTTTGTGGTTTAAAGAAAACATCCACATTATTATTGTATCATCCTATTGATCTGGAAATGTAATACATATTTTTTCATGGTCTCATACTTCCTCTAAAAACAATTACTTTACAATACATGTGTTTCATTCACAGATATTTTTTCTCAGTGTTATAAATTTAGAACAAGGCCTCCTTCTCCCATATCAACCTGCACATTTACATAAGTACATTTCAGTTGCTTCTACCATACCGATTGTGATATGCATCTAGACTCATCATTGAATGAACGTCAAGTTAAGGTCCTACATCATAGAAACACTATTTATCATCCAAGGCCCAAACCCACTATAAAGTATCCTCTTGTTCGTAATCCAAAGTCAATGTGGTTTGAAAAATCTATCGATTGGCCACAATATTCTACCCACTTTAATGGATAAGAGGCTAATTAGATAACCTTCTAATGACCATCACCCTCTTCATAGGCTTGAACGTGAAAAAGTCACCCTTTTTGTAACGTTCATCGTATCAATGGACACCAAGACAATGGTTGTTATGCATTGAATCAAAATTTTAAGTTACTCAAATATTTTTGATTAATGGTTCAACTCTACGATCCTCTATAAACGAGAACTCTCAAAATGGATTTCTTACTATGTCACAAGCCACAACAACTACACACAAATGGATTGTTAAAGACCGGAGGTTGGTACCATAAGTTTCACATGGTAATCATACATCCTCTTTGGTACCATCTGCAATGCATCGTATATAACTAACTAATTCTTCACATATAATTCACCCTAGTGCGTTTTCAAATTTTTGACTGGCTAGTCATATTTTATTCATTCAGGTCTTCAAGTTACACTATGATGACTTAGTCAATCATCTAGTTTATTTATCATATACACCTCTTCTTATTCCTACCCTTCTCAAGTACACAGGGGCATATGCAGATCCCCTTCCTTCTTTTCTAAGAATATGTTTCCTTGCACTTTATATACCCCTACATAATTTGGTGGGGTGATGCTTCCAATATGGTTGCAAATATTGCTAATACTATCACATCTCTTCAATCATAATGAGTGTCGCGCATAAATCAAAATCAAAATCAATAAATTTCAATCTCTCCATACACAATACTCTTATCAAAAATCTCAATTAAAAGCCTTTTTCTAATGGTTACACCCCTCTTTAGCTTTCTATCATGATATGACTCTAAAATTCTATATTGTTACTCTTATTATCTATGACATATTTGAGGCCTACGACTACTTCACCATTTTGGGTTCATCTTCCCCCTATTCAAAATATCATTGGGTAGCTCTTGTGCCACCCCTCTCCCTATACATAGATATATTCAAAAGTACGCAAACATTCAAATATTTGCAAAAATACAAAACTAATACCTATACACATAGCTTGAGTTGTTAGCACTTTACATTACATATGTTGTTTGTCACTATGGTTTGATTGATAGCATATATTTTCTACTCCTTACACACATGTTCATGAGGTATATTGGAATTGATGTAGGACATATATAGAGTGTTATATGATGGTAAGAGCTAGCTTGGTTCATGACTTTCTTCTCTTGGGGGAATCCCTCCACACTATACAGTGTTTCTAAGTTAATAAGACTAACACTTGTATCTTGTGTTGTGCTAAAATATCTTGCTTTATGTGCTTCTTTATTACTTGCGCTAATATTTTTATTATTGTTTGACATTAATATTTGTAATACATTTTGGTTTCCTAGTATGTGTCTTGAGTGGATTGTTTTTCTTGAGACACTAAATTTGTCCCATATTTTTGTTCTATGCCTTTATTGTGTGAGGTTTCTTTTGTTGTATGTGGCTTACGTGCCCCTATTGTCTTGTGACACTGTGGGTGTCCCATGTTTATGGTTTTATAGCTTGATGTAACTTCTTCTTTGCATATTATTACTTTTGTCTACCCACTTATCTCTCTCTCTCTCTCTCTCTCTCTCTCTCTCTCTCTCTCTCTCTCTCTCTCTCTCTCTCTCTCTCTCTCTTGTTTATTATATTCTACATGTGTTGTTGTTATTATTGTTATTGCTACTATGGTTGTTTGTTTCTTTGCACGCGATGGTATCCACCATGTGTAACCCCTTATGCATGTACAAGTTATCAAAGGTGGTCACCACTTTAGCATTCCACATTCTCCTACAACTTATAAGATATATAGTACATGAGTACACATTTATTCCTTTGAGTCGCGTTCTCAAATTCTTTATCACACTTGCCTCAATAGAGAAGGCATTCATCAAAATATATTCTACATCTACGTGTAGAATTTTGGGTTCAAGCATAGGTTATCACAAGTTACTGGTCCTTAGAAACATCTCCATATACATAAATTTAACAAAAATTAAACATGTTCAAAACCATACAAAATGGTTAAGACCGTATGGATGCTCATGATGCTACCATATGTTTTTCCCTAGGAGCCGTTCTATGAATTTTTCTAAAGTTATATATTTTCACTTATGGAAATAGATTTTTGGCATAATATCATACTCAGTTGACGCAATTTAGAGCAAATTTATAAGGGGAACAAATATTTCACTCCTCTCACTTTAGTACTTAGTTTTAGTTACAAAATAAAGGGTTTTTTTTTTTTTTTTTTGGGGGCGGAGGTGGGCATGAGTCTCCTTCTCCATCATTATTTCAACATCCTACATACTCCTACTCAATTGTGTGACACATGGTGAGGGCATGGGGCACCCATTCTCTTTTATATTTTGTGTCTATATATAAAAAATTGGGCCTAGATTTGTCTGTAGCGGTGCGATTTGTGGGGTTATGGAAATTATAAAAGAAACTAAGTTTTTGTGGGTAGAATTTCCTATCCTCTTTCAAAGGGAGTATATCAAGGTTACTATTAACTTTGATACATGGTCTTCTTCCTTTGAGGGGTGTTATGATATTTCTCTCTTCTTCTTCTCTCTCTACCTTTTATTCGGTGGTGGGTTGCATGCACCTAATACTTTGGTTTCTCCTTCGGCACAAATGGGGACTGATCACCCCATCCTTTGACAAGTTCAATAATACAATCCAAATCTCCAACTGCAAGAAAGGAATGGGAGCTCTTCCCTCTATAGAACAAATAGGTGTATTCCTTCCATGTTTTTCATCTCTTTATTTCACTTTGTACAAGTTCAAATTCTATATTTATATTTGAGTTATAGTTCAATTTCTACTATGGACATTGACTACACTATGTGTTGTAGGTTTCATCATGGAGCATGCCAACACCAATACATTTGGATGATAAAAACTCGAGTGAAAACAAAGTGTTTCTACACACTCAAGTATCTTTTCTTTTAAGCATGTAATTTTCATTTCATACTTAAAGGAGGAAATGTAGGCACTCAAATTTGGAAATTTACTCTTTTGGAAATGTTGGTTGTGATTATGCTCCTTTACTTAGATAAACACCCACATATTATCCCTACTCAAGACATTTTGTCATGAAATGCGGGGATAGATAATACAACATATTTATATATCCACCAAAATAAACAAGCCAATAATTATAGTTTATGATTAAACAATAAGTTAATATGAATTATATCATAGTATGAATTAGATATTAGATTGCATGCATAAATAGGAAATTAAATGAACACAACACAACACAAGAACACAAGATATAAGTGGGAAAACCATGAGAGGTAAAAAATCCACTAAAAATCACTTATCTTTATTGAGAATAAACATTTCACCCAAAGACTCCCACTATTTCATAAGATCCACAGTTGTTACACCTTCATGGATCTTCTAGATTACTCACACTTCTTGCTTAAATGTTGTTATATCATTTTCTTTACCGATCTCTAATGAGATCACCTTGTTTTATACAAGGCGATGATCAATTTAGGTCACTCTTGATGTCGAATCAATTCATGCTTATATTTTTGGTGTCCCCAGGATTTCACCCTAAAATCTGGGACTACCCCTTTTAAATTTTTCGTTCTTTTTAAGTGACAGGTCATGTTTTTATGTTTTGTTTTGCCTACGGTTGCTCGTAAATGTCCCCAGGAAGTTATAAAGCCATGATCGTCAAATACCCACATGCTAAAGCTCATTCAATTCCCTTCCCAGACTTAGTCTAATTTTATAAAAGCGTTTTATTTATTTATTTTAAATAAAAATAAATAAAGTTCTTTTAAAAATAGATTGAGCTAAAATTAGAGAATTTGGGTTATATAAGTCACTTCACCCCATCATTGTTACCACACCAGTATTACTTTCACCTCTAAGTGGAGCATTCACCCAGGGAAGTGTTTTTATAAACTAGTTAATTGGCAGATTATTTTCGAGCAATTGTTTACACAACTTCGGGTATTTCGTTTTTATTTATTTCTTTTGTGTTTTGTTTTGTTTTGTTTTTCTCTGTATTCCATTTGGAAATTCCCTATAGTCTTTTCTTTCTTCATGTCGGATTTGGTCTAGTTGCATAGGGTTTTGAGAAATCATTCTTTGCCTCGATAAGGGAAAATTAATTAATTACGCTGGTTTTCAAGCTATTTTCAACGCAGCTATGGGGAAAAGAATGCAGTATTTTTGCATGGGAAAGTCTTGTTGATCTTCATGGCCTTGTCTACCAAATTGGAAGGAATCCAATTGCCTCAAAATCCACGCAGCTTCCTTCTTCAAATTTCCACGCCAATTCCTAGTGCAAGTCGTAGTTTTTGGGAAGCAATTTACTTGTGCAAGTCATTGTTTTTGGCTGCCCTTCCACTTGACTTTCCACACAGGTATTAAAGGGAATTTGCAAGTTCAAGTCATAGTTTTTGCAAGCTGCCTGCTGCTTCTAACTTTTACGTTGCCTTCCGCTTCTACTTTATACACAAACTCAAAGCAAAATCACTTAGCAAGTCGTGAATGTAAGCTGCCTCCCACTTCTAGTTTCTTCGCAGCCTTCCTCTTCATGTTTTCACGCAATTATTAGGAGTTTGCAAATGCTAATCGTGAATATTGAAGCTGCTTCCATGTCTTACTTTCACGCTGCCTTCACTTATGGATTTCCATGCAAAATTTAGAGAAAAGGGCAAGTCATGATTTTTAGAGCTACCCGCCACTTCTAATTTCTATGTTGCCTTCCTCTTCATGTTTTTACGCAAAACTTAAGTGGAAGTTTGCAATACAAGTCGTGAAGTGTAGCAGCTTGGCATACCTTCTTTCTTCTCCTCTTTCTTCTCTTCTTTCTTATTTTCTCGAGACAAATTTGTAAAACTAAAGTAATTGGTTAAAAGTCATTACTTCAAGTTGTTTGAAAAGGTCCTTTAATTAAGAATAGGTGGAAGCCATGCATGAGTTTGATTTAATCTTCAGATGCATATCATGTAAAGAGGAATTATAGGAGAAATATTGCCAATTGTTTCCTTTATAGCTTCCACATGCGGGAGTTCATTTATAGTTTCCTATTTGTATTTGCCCTCTATGTATTATAAATAGAGGAAGAGCCTACGGGTTAGAGATTATCACAATTTTTCATCAAAAATTGTCTAGTAGGGCATTCTTGAGTTTTCGAGACTTTGTGTTGAAACCCTTAGTGTGATTTCTGTGAAAACTGGGGGATTGAATAAAATGTGGATTTCCGGAGAGCTTTGTGTCTATGGTGTTTATTTGTCTGAATTTTTTACAGGGAGTATTGCACTTGTGCACATACTTGTGAGAAGAAAGCGAAGTCAATGTTTGATACATTGAATATATCTTCAAAGTCGGGAAGCGGTTGAAGCCTCTGCAAAAATAGATCTAGTGCTCACAATTGCAAGAGCTTCTGGTAAAAATAAAAAAAGAAGATCTCAAACAAAAGTTTATTCAAACACAATGAAGGGTGATGACAGGAGTAATCCGGTAGAACCATGCATAGTGTCCAAGCTTGCTGGGATTAGTGATACAGACATGGGACATGAGTCTATCAGTGAATTGATTGACAGATCTAGGGCAACCGGAAGGACATCCCTTATGCGGGCTATAAGGGACAATGGAATTATCCAAGCTACAACAATCAGGGATGCAACAGAAAGATAGTGATTAGACTGGATGCACAATTCATCAATTATTGCCTCAAGATTCTAACAAAACCTGAAGTGATTAAAATCAGCATGCAGGAGGCTTTTGATAGGTGGGAGAAGGACAAGGTGGATTGTGTGGGCATAATGAATAGGAAGTATATGAAGAAGTCCAGGGCACCATCAAAATTTCCAAGGACTCTTCCAAGGTCAAATCTGTGCGGGAAGTTGATGACATTTCCGGTTTCTTTGTTGTGCAGGATAAATGGGGAAGGTAATGCAAAGAACTTTCACTCATGGATGTATTCCTTCGTCAGAACAATTGATATTAACAAACTTGATCTATGATCAATTGGGCAGAGATCATTAGCAACAACATTAGTGAGCAGCTCAGAAATGTGAGGCAAACATTCAGTTTTAAAATGACTTCATACCTTGTGTATGTCGCAGCCTCACAGGGAGTATTCTCCAAACTAGACAGAAGAGGGATACTTTCAAAGGATCCTATTTATGAGTGTTACCCACAGCTGGTGATACTTGAGTGCTACAAGGACTACAAGGTAGTGAATGATGGTTTCTTCTATGGATTCATTTGCAGGCTAAACGGTGATCTGAAGGCCAACAGAGTAAGCAAAGAGGCTTGGGAAGTTGTCACTCAGTACGGTTGTATCTTCATCCAGTTTGTTGACTTCACGTATCTTAGGGTTAGTGGCTTCTCAGGTGAACCAGTCAAGCTGCCAAGGTACCCTAATGATAAGTGGATTATCATGGAGCTATGCACGTAACTCGTAGAATGTTGAGTTGCACAGAGATTAATTGTTTCACATTAACATGCTTTATTAACTTGCTGGAATACACAGATGGTGAGTGTCGGTCGGTCGACCGGTGTCGATCACACAGGCACCGGTATCGGTCAAGGCAAGGAGGAACCAGCATCAGTTAGGGTAACCTACATCGGTTTCCTGTGTGTGATTGTTTTATTTAACTCATAGGAATTATATCTAACCTTTGATATAAAGTTGATCTAATAGTTGTAATAACATAGCTAAGTTGTCGATATATCACCGTAACATAGGTGAATTTTTGGGTTTAAGCGAGAGATCGGTGGACGTGAGAGGCCCGTGAGGGACGGTGATCTGTTGTGAGGTCTTCATGAGGATGGTGACAGCGAACCAGTTCAGCCAAGAGTGGCGCAGGGAGCATGGGGAGATAGCTAGGCAAGGAGGTGGAGCTACTGGAGGGTCGCAAGTTTATGTAGATGGCAGGAAGGATTACATGGAAGGTCGATCATGCCCTAACCCTAAACCCGATACTAAAAAGTGCAAAACAATGGTTAGGTAAGGCTCACAAGGAATCAATTCCGAAGGAAATAAAAAGGGTGGAGCGCAGGGTAGCAGAAGGACTTCATTCAAGGATGCCCTAGGAAGATCTGAAGGTAATAATCTAGGAAATCAATAGTATTTGGTTGATATTGCTGAAGAAATCTTGTCACTTTGGTCATCGAAGGCCAAGAAGTGGAGGACTATTATCAAAATTTATCTCAAGATGTCATAATTGGTGATTCAATGGAATATGGCCTTCTTCTACAACATTGTATCAATGGATATTTCAAAATTGGACGGATAAATGTGAAATCTTCCTCTATTCTAGAGGTTTTTTTGTGGTTCATTTTAGAGAAGCAAGGGACTTTCAAGCATTTCCTGGCTGATGGGCCATGGTTCTAGGGTACCGCTAGTTTATTCTTGACTCCTTGGTTCCCTGAATTTGACCCAAACACTCTATCAATCTCTAAAACACCGGTTTGGGTGAGACTTCCCAATCTTCCTCTAGCACTGTGGTATGCTTTGGAAGATATTGGCAATGTATTGGGTAGATTCTTAAAAGAAGACATAGATAGATCTCATGCGGACTGTGTTCCTACGCCCGTATGTGTGTGGAAGTCAATCTGAGTAAAGGTCTGCCTGATCGTATCAATTTAAAATTTGGTAATTTTCTGCATTCTCAACCCTTAGACTACGAAAATACGGCTTTCTCGGTGTAGAAATTGCAGAAATCGGGTCATTTGCAAGCATCTTGTCCAGTGATTAAGAAACCAGATTAAAAAGAATGGTTCGAGATTGACCAAAGGATGGGGATCTTTGGATCCAGAGTTGGTTGAGGTGGCAACTTTCAAGGTGGAACCATGTAATGTAAATGAGGAGAATAAGGTAGCAGAGAGTGTGGAATGTGGAAAAACGGAAAATGTTCGGGAATCGCAAGGGATTTTAGTTGTCAGCAGAACAAAAAGGGGTCTTTCTCTGTCAAATTGGATTCGGATCAGGAATCTTTATCAGACAATCAGATGGAGTCAAGCAAATCCTCTTCAAGTAGCTATTACAGATGGGAATGGAAAGTGGCAAGAAGTTAAGAATAAGAAAAATAAAAAAGGTCGAATAGGTAGTATCGAGGACTATTTTTGACCTAGGTTGGGAAATAGCCTCTTTTTGTCGGTTGGATAAACAATATTTCGTAGGGTTATAATCTTGGGGTTTTGGCCCAGCTTTTTTAATCTTTCAGGGGTATTTAGGCCCTGTTGTTATTGGGAACGGGTCCCATCAACCCGCCTTATCAATAAAAAATATAGCTAAGTTACCCTCGGTTTGTATATGGTTATATAAGCTAGAAAACTAGGGTTAGATGATAATAAGGGAGAATTATAAGAAGGAATTCTTGGAGAGAGAAAAAGAAAAAGCTTGTGAGGAAAGAAAGTATTGTACATCTAGGAGGTGTGGAAGATTATAGATCTTCATTGTATATTCTCTACAAAGCTTTGAATAATAAGATTGGTTGTTTCTTGGTGGACGTAGCCCACATTGGGTGAACCACGTTATATCTTGTGTATTGTTCTTTTGGTTTATTTCGTATTTATTGTTTGTATGCTTAGATCTGAATATATATCTATACAACTGGTGTGATTAACCCCAACAACTGGTATCAGAGATTTTTTTTGAGGGTTTTGTGTGTTGACATATTTACTCACAGAGGGATTTCTGATTGAGTGGGAGCTACAACAATGGTAGAAGATGGAAAATACAAAGTTGAAAAATTTGACAGACCATAATTATCAATTATGGAAGATGCAGGTGGAATATTATCTGTATCAGAAAGATCTATACTTACCATTGGATGAGAAGGAAAGACCTACAAATATGATTGATGAAGAATGGAAAATTCTTGACATAAAGGCTCTGGGATCTATAAGATTGAGCCTGACAACATTTGTGGCTTCGAATATTACTGAAGCAGCAACCACAGTAGAGTTGATGAAATCTTTAGCTAATTTATATGAAAAACCTAGTGCTTCAAATAAAGTTTATTTGATGAAGAAATTATTTAATTCTAAGATGCAAAAAGGTGAATTTGCATCAAGTCATTTGAATGATTTTCGTTCTATTGTAAATCAATTAAAATCGGTTAATATTTTGTTTGATGATGAAGTGAAATCACTTTTATTCTTATGCTCTTTGTCAGATAGTTGGGATAACTTGGTAATGGTTATTAGTAATATAGCGTCTGCTACTAATATTTTAAAGTTTGATGATGTGGTTAGTATAATCCTAAATGAAGAAATACGCAAGAAAAGTACAGAGAATTATCATTTGGTAATGCTTTGAATGTAGAAAGAAGGGGAAGGTAGAAGGAGAGATCCAAGAGCAAGAGTAATGGGAAATCAAAGTCTAAGAATGACATATCTAAATCCAGAGGTAAAGGAATAACTTGTTGGAATTGTGGAAAGAAAGGACATGCAAAGAAGGATTGTTGGTTCAAGGAAAACAAAGAGAATGTACCAAAGAAAGGTAAAGAGGAAAATGTTGTTACATCTGAGGTAATGCAAGATGCCCTTATTCTCTCCTTGGATAATAAAATTGAATCATGGGTTTTAGATTCAGGAGCTTCTTTCCATGCTACCCCTAATAAGGGTTATTTCAAAAATTATGTCCAGGGTAATTTTGGGCATGTTTATTTAGGAGATGATGAACCATGAAATATTATTGGTAAAGGAGAAGTTCATCTAAATTTGTAGAATGGAAATACATGGATATTGAAATATGTGAGGCATGTGTCAAGCCTCAGGAGAAATCTAATTTCTGCAGGACAACTAGGTGAATCTGGTTGCATGGTTACATTCACACCAACTCTTGGAAGGTTACCAAGGGATCTCTTGTTGTAGCAAGAGGCAAGAAGGTAGGAACATTGTATTTTTCTACTTGTATTACTAATTCATTTTCTATTATCTACTTCAGATTCATATGCAAGCATGTGGCATAATCAGCTAGGCCATATGAGTAAAAAGGAATGCATATCTTAAAGGCTAAAGACAAGTTATCATATTTGAAAGATGTAGATCTTGATTTCTGTGAGCATTGTATATTTGGAAAGCAAAAGAGAGTGAGATTTCTCAAGGTTGGGTCAATAAAGAAGGAGCAAAAATTGGAGCTTGTGCACTCAAATGTGTGGGGACCATCCTAGGTAGCTTTTTATGGAGGATCCCAATACTATGTGACTTTCATTGATGATGCCACAAGAAAGGTATGGGTTTATTGTATTAAATATAAATATGATATTTTTGAGACTTTTAAAAGATGGAAATCCCTTGTGGAAAATGAATCAAATTCAAATTTAAAATGCCTTAGATCTGACAATGGTGGTGAGTACTATAACAAGGCTTTTAATGATTATTGTTCAGTAAATGAAATACACAGAGAAAGAACGGTTCCTAGAACACCACAGAGAATGGTGTTGTAGAAAGAATGAATAGGAAAATCATGGAACGTGTGAAGAAGCATGAGGATACATGTTGGATTACCCTTGTAGTTTTGGGAAGAAGTAGTAGACACGATGGTTTATTTAATTAACTGTGGGCCTTTAAGTGCACTGGATGGTGGAATACCAGAAGAATCTTGGACTAGAAAAGAGGTAGATATTTATTTTCTTAGAGTATTTGGTTCAAGATTTTGTGCATGTTGATAAAGAAAATAGAAAGAAGTTGGATGCTAAATCTAAGAGATGTACTTTTATTGGTTATGGCTCTGGTGATTTCGGATTCTGTTTTGGGATTTAGAAGATTCTAAGATTGTTAGGATTCGTGAAATTGAATGGAATGAAAAGAGAATGTACAGGGATCAATTTTTGGTACCCAAAGATGAACCGGTTGGAAATTTTGTGGAAGAAAACTCATTCTCGGATTTAGAAAAGACATCTACAGTACGAAAGTGTCGGTTTTCCTGAATCGGTATCGGTTTGACAAAACTAGCGTCGATTAACAAAACCAAATGTCAGGCTATAGTATAGAATAGAAAGAATGAAGCCAATTTTCTAAACCGGCGTTGGCGGAGGTGACCGGCGTTGGTCATTGTCTGAGATTGATACAAATTTACAGAATGAGAAAAATGAACCTTAGGCACCCCAAATCTTAGTGAAAAGGTCACAAAGGGTAAGTAGACCTCCAAAAATATTTTCACCTTCCTTATCTTATTTATTATTGATTAATAGTGGTGAACCAAATATTTTTGAAGAAACAATGCAAAATGATACCAATGTATAGTGGGAGCATGACATGGATGAGGAGATGGACTCCTTGAAACAAAACCAAACATGGGATTTGGTCAAGTTTCTAGTAGGTAAAAGAACATTGCAGAACAAATGGGTTTACAGGATCAAGGAAGAAGAGGGTGGACAGAAAAGATACAAGGCAAGACTTGTGGTAAAAGGATTTGCACAGAAATTAGGTATTGATTTTGGTGAGATATTTTCTCCTGTAGTAAAAATGACTTCTATTCGTACTATATTGAGTTTAGTTGTAGTAGAATATTTACATTTAGAGCAACTTGATGTCAAGACGGATTTCCTTCACGGTGATTTGGAGGAAGAGATATATATGTAGCATCTATTTGGGTATGAAGTCAAGGGTAAGGAGAAACTTGTGTGCATGTTGAAAAAGAGCTTGTATGGGCTCAAGAAAGCTCTAAGGTAATGGTATATTGATAGCTTTATGCATGAGCATGGTTATATGAGATGTGAATCTGACCATTGTGTTTATTTCAAGAAGCTTGAAATGGGAGCTATATTATTTTGTTATCGTATGTGGATGATATGCTTGTTGTAGGATCTAATATGTAGGACATTGGTGAGCTTAAAGAAAAATTAGCTCACACATTTGTAATGAAGGATTTAGGAGCTGCAAAGAAAATCCTTGGCATGCAAATACATAAAGACATGAAGAACAAGAAATTGTATTTGTCTCAGGAATATTATATCAATAAGGTGTTAGAAATTTTTAATATGCGAGAATTCAAAACGTGTAAGTACACCTATGGTGGATACTTCAAATTGAGCAAATATCAATGTCCTACATCATATGAAGAGGTCAAGTACGTGACATGAGTTCCATATGCTTTAGCGATTGGAAGTCTCATGTATGCTATGGTTTTTAACCGAGACTAGACATTACACAGGAAGTGGGAGTTGTGAGCATATTTATGGCCAATCCGAGATAAAAACATGTGAAAGCAGTCAATGGATTCTCGGTGTTTGAGAGGGACATCCGGCATGCAGTTATGCTATGGAGGGTCAGATATTTCTTTATGCGACTATGTTTATTCAGATATGGCTGGAGATTTGGATGGTAGGAGAAGCACCACTAGATATGTATTCATAGTAGGTGGGATGACAGTTAGCTAGATTTCAATATTTTAGAAAGTTGTGGGCTTGTCCACCACAAAGGTTGAGTATGTTGCAGCTTGAGAGACTAGCAAAGAGATAAAATGGATGAGCGGGTTCATGAGAGAGTTGGGAAAGGAGCAAGAGGATTATAGATTGTATAGTGATAGTCAAAGTGCAATTCATCTAGAAAATAACTCAATATTTCATTCAAGAACGAAACACATTTAGTTGATATATCACTTCATACAATAGGTGTTGGAGGATGGGCAGCTAAAACTGGAGAAAATTCATACAAATAAGAACCTATGGATATGCTAATGAAGCCGTTGGTAAAGGATAAGTTGGAGCTACACTCCACTTTTGTTGGTCTTCAAGTTTGAGACTTGAAGAGGGAGAAACATGCCAAGGAAAGGATCCAAGAATGGAGTTGTACAATATAGTGCAATAATTTATCTCCAAGTGGGAGATTGTTGAGTTATGGAGCTTAATTGCTTCACATTATCATGCTTTATTAACTTGTTAGAATACACATTAATCGGCATCGGTCGGTTGACAAGCGTCGGTCACCTGGGGTTTGGTATCGGTCAAGGCAAGGAGGAACCGACATCGGTTAGGGTAACTCGCCATCGGTTGCATGTGCATGATTATTTTATTTAACTCATGGGAATTAGATCTAACCTTTGATATAAAGTTGATCTAATGGTTGTAATAGCATAGCTAAGTTTCCCTAAGTTTTTATATGGTTATATAAGCTAGAAAACTAGGGTTAGATGATAATAAGGGAGAATTGTAAGAAGGAATTCTTGGAGAGAGAAAAAGAGAAGCTTGTGAGGAAGAAAGTACTGTACATCCAAGAGGTGTGGAAGATTGCAGATCTTCATTGTATATTCTCTACAAAGCTTTGAATAATAAGATTGGTTGTTTCTTGGTGGACATAGCCCACACTGGGTGAACCACGTTATATCTTGTGTATTGTTCTTTTGGTTTATTTATGTATTTATTGTTTGTATGCTTAGATCTGAATATATATCTGTACAATTGGTGTGATTAACCTAACATAGAATTGCATGACTTGTAAACAAAGAAGCACAGGGGCGGCAGCTTAGCTTCCCAATCACAATGGGTAACTATACTTGCGATCGTAACCCGATCGCCCCATGGTCGCTACCCGATGCATCTCTAACCCTAGTCGCGTCCATGGCGGTGGCTCTGCTCCTGGACGGGATGGCAATGCGGCTGTGGGTATGGATTCCACGGGATGCGACAGGGCCAGGGTGGACAGTGGATCTCCTTCCTCCCCTGGCAATGGTCAGGCTCGTGATTCATTTCCTGCACGTAAGATCATGTGCGACCCTTTCAAACTGCAGTTGGAGGCGGCAAGACTTTGGAGGCTGATCACAAGGACTCGACACTATCTTGGATTAATCTCGCTTTTGCATCCTTTGAGGACGGCGGCACATTTACCGGTCAGGCTCCCTCTGGTGGGGAAGGGGCACCTGTGCTGGGAGTTCACCACGCTCTAGACGGGACTGGCCAAGGCGCATCTATTCAAGGCCACACTGTAACCTCTTTCAAGGAAGCATTAAGGGGCAAGGATTCTCCTTTGAAGCCTGCAGACAATACCCCATGCATAACATTTGGGGAGGAGGTCATTACAACTGAAAAATACTATCAGGAACATGCTCTGATCTGTAGATTCGGAGGACTCTGGCCCAGCCTTCCTGACCTACACGCATGGATTTCCAAGCACTGGACTCCTTTGCTCGCTGGGAGGTTAGACTTATATCCGTGTGCTAAAGGTATCTTCATTGTGACTTTTTCTGCAATAGCTGATAAAAACTCCATAGCTTCCAAGCTTTGGGTTTGCCAATCTAAGTACCTGGTCATTAAACCCTGGTTCCCCTCTTTTAACCCGCTCACTGAGTCTTTTTCATGCAAACCTGTTTGGATCCGACTGCCCCAATTACCCCTCCAATTCTGGAGTAGTGAATGTTTGAAATCTATTGGAAACACCTTGGGAACTACTCTTTTTATAGATTCTCAAACTGCTGAATACACCCACACTACCTATGCTCGGATATTGGTGGAACTTGATACGGCTAAAAACCTCCCTGCAACCATTGATCTCAGGGTGCAAAGCAGAACTTGGTCACAACCTTTAGATTACGAAGGTCTTCCATTTCGATGTAGAAGATGTTTCTGTCTTGGTCATACCTCTATTGCTTGTGGGTTGGCAAAACGCCAGCATGAGAAACGCAGTTGGTGGAAGGATGCCCGCCCGAACATTTGGTTTTCGATGCAAAAGAGGACCTTGAAGCAATTTCAAATGCTGAGGTTGAATCTGACTTTGTCCCTGAAACCCCTTTATCGGAAAATCCTATTGCCAATAGCAAGGAAATTGCAGCAAATTTATCTCATATAGTTGTTGACAGCAAGGAGAAATTGTCTCATGAAAACAATGATGTTGTTTCAGTTGGAACTTTTGCTACTATGGAAAATTCTCCTTTTTCTAACCCTCCATTCGTGGAGGCTTCATCAGGTTGGGTAACTGTCCGTAAAAAGAAAAAGTTTATTTTAAAGAATGACACTTCTCCGCCTCGATGATTCATCTCTCTTTTGGTGTTCGGCTGTTCTACATTGTCCCTTGTCTGTTCCGAACAGTGGTTTTTGGTTCTGCCAGGGTGCTGCGGTACTGTTGCAGACTGATTGTTGTTTTTCAGCTTTTTTTTGCTGAATTGTTGCTGGACGTTGGTACTTTTCTGAGCAGATTGTTTTCTGTTGTAGGGCTTCCATGTTTTAATCTTGGCTTTTGAGCCTTCCTGTACAAGGGTATAGTCCCTTTCAAAAAACTATTTGCCAATAATAAAAAAATATATACTTGTCAAAATATTCATAGAGCCAAAAATATCCAAGCTGAAATGTCTCTTTGCTACGAACATGAATTCTTCCTTGCTCGGATGAATTTTGATCCTTATGGAATAGCAAAGAAGACAATCTCCCAAGAATACATCCACATCCCTTCATTATAAGATTTCTAGATGAAGTGTAGAAACGAATATGAAGTCATAAAAAGAGATTTCAGCAGATTAATAGCTCAACAAATTCTAACTTTGGATTGGCAAGAATACCTACAGATCATCCTAACAATGGTCATGTGGTACTTGACACATATCATCAAATGGGAGGAGATAAAGTTGCTCTTCAAGCCAGTGTAGGTGGTGGCCAGACAATCAAGGAGAGGTCTTCAACAGTCCTTGTTAACACCTCAAATTGGTTGTTAACAAAAGGATATTGTTTGAATGAGGCTTTGATGAACCAGATCATGGGGAGTTTTAGCACAGGGAATCTCAACAAAAGAAATTATGATGGTGAAAGTAGAAAAATACCGGAGAAGCTAAAAGTGCACAAAAAGTATCAGACATTGGAGAAAGGAAAGTTCTCATCTATTACGCCAATGCCATTTACAGACAAAGCTTCTCCTGGATCAACTCACAACACTTCAACAGTTTCGACATCATAGGAGGTCATGGTTATTCCACTATTGAGGTCAACATCATTCATATACACTCATCCTCTTCCGCCACTCAGTTTTCCACATCCTCCTCATCCTACAGAGGAATTGAGGGCACAAATGATATAATTCAAAAGGGCACTTTCCTTAGATGGCACAGAGGAGGGATTCACAATATAGTGGTGAATTCAGATACTGCAGGGCTCGAACAAGAAAATGTAATGTAAGTTGATGCCTCTCATTCCCCAGAGAGTAACTTCTCATTTTGGTTAGCTTTGCAAACAATTCCATAAGTGAGAGTTAGTGATTAACGTAGAAGAGGAAGACTTGCAGTTGCTCATGAGTTTGGGAGGAAAAGTTAAAAGGCCTAAAGCTACCAAAGTGACTTCAAGGTTGGTCATTGAGGAATTAGGGAAAAAGTTTGCAAAACTATCTATTCTGACTAAGGGAAAGCAAAGGGAGAACTAACGGCAACAGAGATATATCAGTGACCAGAGTGTCATTGGGGCAAGTCACCATTGAGGGACTGAAGCAAGATACCCAAATGTTGATAGATACTTTGTTCCTCAAGCTTGACAGGGAGAAAGCAGAGAAAGCCAAGCTTCATGAGAAGATCTCCCAGTTATGTGAGATTATCACTAAGGTTGTTAAACCTTCCTCACAACTAGTGCTAGTACAAGAGTGGGTAAGCTGTCATTTGATTGAGGAGGTTGAGGATGCAGGTAATAAAGTCAAAGATATTGATGAATGGAAGAGAAAAATCATCCACCAAGCATTAGAGTAGTTCAAAAAGTACCAACTAGCTTGGAAATTATGCACATGGCATTGGCTCAATTAAAATAAATAATGACAGTATTAAAGCCGAGAATGCAACTACAAGGTTACTTGGAGATTTTGACTGTAAAATCAATTCACTACCTAAGAGTGTATTACTTGAAGAGAAAATAGCGAATGACAGATCGATAGAAAAGGGTAAGCAGTTGGAAATGATAGTGTCTTTCCGCATGGAGATTCTCAAACTTATGTTGAGTAGAATGCAATTGCTAGAAGACAAGATGGAAGAAGTGCCAAAGAGCATAATTGCTTTCACTACAGAGGAGGAAATTGATGGTATTCATTACTATACAAGGTACATTCCAGACAAGTCACCAGCTTCCCTTGAAGAATTTCTTCCAGTCATCCAGAAGAAGATTGATGAAGCTGTCATGCCTTTCACGTTGGATTCAATTGGCAAACTAGTGAGACTTCATGCAGATATCAAGGATTTTGGACCTAGTTTAGAGAAGGTGAAGGCAAGCATTGATATTCTATCCAGGGAATTACTGAGGTTCAAGACTAAAAGAGAAGTTATTGCTAAAGCATATGGGAAAACAATGAATCACATGCTTGACAAGTACATTCAGTATCAAAACAAAGGGAAAGCGTGAAGTGTAGCAGCTGGCATACCTTCTTTCTTCTCCTCTTTCTTCTCTTCTTTCTTATTTTCTTGGACAAAATTGTAAAACTAAAGTAATTGGTTAAAATCCATTACTTCAAGTTGTTTGAAAAGGTCCTTTAATTAAGAATAGGTGGCAGCCATGCAGGACTTTGATTTAATCTTCAGATGCATGTCATGTAAAGAGGAATTCTAGGAGAAAGATTGTCAGTTGTTTCCTTTATAGCTTCCACATGCGGGAGTTCATTTATAGTTTCCTATTTGTATTTTCCCTCTATGCATTATAAATAGAGGAAGATCCTATGGGTTAGAGATCATCATAATTTGTTCATCAAAATTTTGTTTGGTAGAGCATTCTTGAGTTTTTAGAATTTGTGTTGAAACCCTTCATGTGATTTTGATGAAAGTGGGGGATTGAATAAAAGATGGATTTTTGGAGAACTTTGTGTCTAAGGTGCTTTGCTCATCACTTCTATTTGTGGTTTTAGATCAACTTTGCGTTATCTTAGATCTAGGTTAGAAGCTATTTCTTTCCCTTACTGCTGAATGTTGTGATTTTTCTTTGTTTATTTAATTTGTGTGGATGAGACCAACTCTGATAGCTATTGGTTAAATCAACACATCTTCCTTTCTTCTTTCCTAAATTCTATTATATCCCACTTCGTAAATATTTCGTTCATGACTTCTTATTTGTTGCAAAATTGTCCAAATTGGTTCATGATCAAAGTAAAACCCACGAAAATAGTTATTAGGATTCACCCTTACCAAATTAATAAACATCTTACACGAGAGCCTCACTTTGTTAAATGAGGGATATTTATCTCATGATTGCCTTGGCTTTATGTTGTGCATAAAATCTAGACAACAACTTTAAATTTAATTCATAATCCATGACTATTAGTCTTTTGCAATTTTCTATTAATTCAGTTTCCGCTTAATATTACAACCCCAACACTCCCTCTTAATGTTAAGTAGGGAAACATGAAAATTTTCCTTTTTATACGAAAGGACTTCCAATCCATAAATCATCTAAGTGATTTAGCTTAGCATTCAATAAAACATTTATTCTACAGTTTGTGTAACTCTGCGATATACTCATCCGGTGTCATGTTTCAAAAATTGCAATATTCCACGGAATTTAACAAGTCACAAACCAAATGCAAGTGTTTCCCAAATTTTAGAAAATATGTGGTACAAAGCAAGTGTTTCGCAGGTTTTCTAAAAACCGCAATACATTTGAACAATAAAAATTCTCAAGATAAAGTGATTACCTATGAAGTCTTACATAAGATTATGGAGTTAAAAACTCGCATATCTAATACTTATTGGGTATTATAAGTAAACTCACATAGTGACAATTTACTTTTAAAAATGGAAATAGTATAGGGAGTTTATAATTTGCATACTCGGGTCGATAAGAGGTGGCATTGCAAAGAAGTTTGTTAAGATGTTTCATTATTCATTGTCCACCTATTGTCTTCATTATTACCCCTCAAGGGAAACTATGAAAGGCCATAGCTCATATGATTCAAAGGTGAAGATCAAATCCATTCACATGATCATTTGAACCAAAATTTGAAATGCCCAACATAGCATGAAATTTGTAGAAATTTGTAGCACATAATGGCTTTGTAAAAATGTCTGCAACTTGATCTTCAGTAGAACAAAACTTGAGGTCTATGTCACCATTCAAAACTTTCTCCCGAATGAAATGCATATGAATCTCAATATGTTTAGTTATTTGATGTTGAATTGGATTGTTTGCAAGATAAATACAACTTTGGTTGTCACATAGAAGAAGTGTACTTCCTTTGACGCCCATATGAATTTCATCCAACAATATTTTCAGTTACATAGTTTCCTTTACTACATCCATAGCACTTTTATACTTTGCTTCAGTAGAAGAGATAGATATTTTTGGTTGTTTCTTGCTACTCTAAGTGATTGCACCTACACCCAACTTGAAAACATATCCAAAAGTAGATTTTCTATCCACAATATCAAAGAACATGGTCAAAATCACAATAACCAAATAAATTTGCATCATCACAAGAAGAATAATACAAACCATAATTGATTATACCTTTGATATACCTTAGAATCCTTTTTCCATTTTCCAATGGTCCTCATAAGGATCCTTCATAAATGTAGAAACAATTCTAACTACATAGGATATATTAGGCCTAGAGATAGTTAAATAAATCAAACTACTAACAAGTTGTCTATATAAAGTAGAATCAAATATATCACAAGCATATTTTGGATCTAAATTAATTCCAACTTCCATAGGAATAAATATTTTAAGAAGGTTAGTGGCATATTGTGCTTGAGATGCAATAATAGATTTTTTATTTTAACAAATAATTGTGCCTAAAAAATTATTTAATAGTCCTAAATCAGTCATTTCAAAACGGTGTTTTAACTTCTTATCAAGACCATACAAATAACCGAGCATACCAATATCTAGGAGCTTGTTTAAGACCATACAAATATTTTTTAAGCTTACACACATATAATTCCTTACCAGGTTCTTCAAACCCTTTAGGTTGATGCATGTAAATTTATTCTTTCAAATCACCATTTAAAAATGCATTTTTCACATCCATTTGGTGAATCTCCCATCCATGTTGAGCAACTAGAGCTAGAAGAATTCTAATAGTGCTCATTTTGGCAATAGGAGAAAAGGTTTCAACATAATCTAAACTAGGTTTCTGAGTAAACCCTCTAGCAAATAATCTAGCCTTGAATTTTTAATCTTACCAATAGAGTTATATTTGATTTTGTATAACCATCTAGATCCTACAATGCTTCTTTTAGAAGGAAGAGGAACTAATTCCCAAGTATTATTCTTTATAAGAGCATTGTATTCAAATTTCATAGCATTAATCCATCTTTCATCTAGGATGGATTCTTTAAAAGATTGAGGTTCAATCTCATACATATTTGACAAGGTATGATAAGCATGTTGATTGCGAGGTCATCTTTCTCAAATTACTAGGATGAGAATTAGAAACTAGATTTTGAGCCCATTTAAGAATTCTACATTGATACATGGATTTAGAAGGTTCCCCCTTAATACCAACATCAATCATATCGAAAAGGGTGATCAACATTTTGGAAATCAGTTTCCATATTTTCTGAAGAAGGATTATCAAATTGAAGAGATTCTGACTCGAGAAACGTAGAAGAGGGAAGAGAGGAGGTTTCACAAAATGGTTTCTCTAGAACATACACATTCCTATTTTCTACAATCACATGTTTAACTGGATCATACAATCTTAATTTATTTTTTGGAATACCATATCCAACAAAGATGCAAGAGTAAGAGGTAGGATCAAGTTTTTGTCTTTTAACTTTAGGAATGAGAAGGGAAGCAGGACTACCAAATATCTTTAAATAAGAGATATCAGGTTTTTGTTTGGTCCAAAATTCATGAGGTGTAGTTTGATGCAAATATTTAGTAGGAATTCTATTTAGAATATGAACATCATTGTTCATAGCTTCATCCTATATAAACTTAGGCACTTTGGACACATGAAGCATGGTCCTAGCCATTTCTATGATTGTTCTATTCTTCCTTTCAGCTATATCATTTTGTTGTGGGGAATATGGAGTTGTTAACTCTCTTTTTATTCCACAAGACACACAAAAACATCAAACTTTTTATTAACATACTCACCTCCATTATCAGTTTTGATTCTCTTTATTTTTAGATTATCCATGTTTTCAACCAAGGCTTTAAACTCTTGAAACTTAGAACATCAGACTTTTTCTTAATGAAATAACACCAAGTCATTCTAGAAAAGTCATCAATGAAACTAACAACATACAAGGCTCCACCAAGAGAAGGAATTTCTAAAGTACCTCTTATATCACTATGAATCAACTCAAGAAAGTTAGAGGAATTCATGATGTTTGTGAAATGGTTCTACATGTTTCTTACCACGTGTTGAATGGATTTTATGTCACTAAATATACCCAATGGAAGCAAATAAAAACCAACAACAATTAGGTAAAATCACCTATTGACAGGGGTAATGTTCCTCTGTGTTTGAGAGGGCGCCTCCCTCGTTTAATGGGGTTTGTTTATATTTTTGGTGTTTTTAAGTGGAAAGCACAAAAGGGCAAAATTTTTGAAAAGAGAAAGAAAGAGAGAAAAAGGGAAAAGAGGACAATGAGAAATCTACATTAGATTGGAAATAGAGGACTGCATACAACGAAACCTCTCTATCTAACACGAAGGGTAAAATACAACAATAAATGTAAAACTATATAGCACAAAGTCTTTATTGCCTCAAGAATGGTTGGATATGGCACAAAATCCATGTACCCTAACATCTAACACTAATGTTAAATCATATGGCATCGAAAACACCATGAAGGAGCATCATCATTAATGATATTGTCCAATCATAAACGAGAATGATTGGTTTTATAATTTAAGAACATTAATACAACAAAGTGAGAAAAGCATTGTATTCATGAAACAAGAGGAAAGCTTGTGTACACAATATTTCCCCTACGAGAAGGGAAGATAGAGAATGTCCAAAAGTCCCCTTTAAAATTACAACTTAGCATTTTATACGCATTTGTTTTTAGAAGTATTTATAAAACTACTTTTAGGCTATCCCACCCTTAACCATAAGTTGACTCAACTTGGGTTTTATACAATTGTTTATATAATCACAATATTTAATTGATTTGACAAATAAATTAATTAAATTTATTTTAATATTTGAATTGCATATCATTTCTTCTCTTAGATCCATCATTTTCAATTTCTTTTATCTCTTTTCATGTTATCTTGAGCTTTTATTTCATACAATTTTGCTCTAGAGTAATTGGAGGGCTCGATCTTTGTTCTTGAATTGAGATTGATCCTTGGTACAAATTATGCAGATTCTTGTATGTTTATGGAAAATATCGCCATCTTCTCTTAATCTTGCATTTTGAGCTCTATATCCTTGGGATCTATTATCGCTTTAATGTCATTGACCTCTGGAATAATTGCAACAACAACAACGGTAGATGTATGGACATGTTCAAGTGAGACTCAATTTGAGGAACACGATGAACTCCAAATTCATATTTTATTTTACTATAAACACATTCACCACTTATTTCCACTATATTTTTCTTGAAACCTCCTCCCTCACCTTTTTGAGGAAATGGGTGAGCACTTCCATGAACTTTTTTCTCTGTGTATACTTTTGATAAGATACATCTACCTTGCTTACTGTTCTTCTGAGGCCATTACTCTCTCCAACTGTAGTGGTCATGTTCGGTGCTAGTATGCTGAGACCTCTCATCTTCTTGGATCTCTTCGGATCAACATGGACCATCTCCCCCTTTTAGGTACTCCATGGATGCTCCTGCTCACCTCCTTCCGAGCACGCAGGATTTGCACAGAATTATCAGAGACGACATATACAGACTATTCACCCAGGTTACGTGGACCAACTCCCGAGAGGAGCTACGCCTGAAAATGGCCTTCTACGCCAATCACTTCCTGGAAGTCAGCAATGGACTCATCATTCGGCCCACCTATATCTCCCGTCATTGGATGCATGCTCTTCGCATATCTTTGGGCCAGTTCAGAGTCGGATCCCACAGGCTTCGGGTCGAGAGTGATCACCATTTGGTTCATTCTGAGAGGATCTGCCAGCTTTGCTCCCTCAAGAGGTTGAGACAGAGGAACATTTCATCTTCCGATGCTCCATCTATTATGAGATCAGAGGGAGGTTTCATTGTCTCTTCCGTGAACATCCTACGTTCACGACCTTCTTCAGGTATTATGATCAGAGGTGTCTCGCTCTCTATTTATAGGAAGCTATTAAGCTTCGTGACAGGGCTCTCCATCCTCCTTCCAAGGAGGCTACTACTCGACAAATCACATCTTTCTTTGATTTGCTCTCGGGTGTGAGGGGCACTAAGCGGGGGCATGATCCTAGTGGAGATCTTCTGGCTAGATCTATCAGGATTAGAGGAGCTTCTTCCTTGACCAGAGATTTCCGGATTCGTGCATAACCAAGAGCCCCCTCTTTTAGATGACAGACCACTAGGTCCACCCAAAGAGCTCGACATTCCACAAAACATGGGCGTCTCCAATAGTTTCCAGTCCCTGACACTAGATAGCAGCACATCACCAATTTCTTTTCAACTGACCTTGGGCGACAGTCGTGAGGGTTGGTGTCGAGGCCTTTCCCTCCACCTCCCTCTCATCCCTTGTGCTCTCTTCTTCTTCTTCTTCTTCTTCTTCTTCTTCTGTTGTTTTTGGAGACCCTCTTGGGTTTTCCCTGTTGTTTCTACTTTGCTTTGTATAGTGCAGTCCCATTGACCTATCTTTGTGGTCACTTGTTGGACATTTAATATAATTATCTTATCTTATCTTATCTTATCTATCTCATATCCTTGCTTGATCATCACCTATTCTTGCCCTCACTTCGGGCATAATATTGTGAAAATCTAGAGGATTGTTTGGAAGTAATAAACCTTATGTTTCGATATAAGTGGTGCAACATTTGTAAAGCTTGTTACTTTTTACAAAGATATCAATTCCCTATATGATTTTATTTCATTAAGACATTTTATGAAACAATGCACGTGCAATCTTTGATTTATGCAGATAAATTCAAGCATCTCATAGATAAACCCATTGATATACTTGTAACGCATCCATGTTTTTAAAATATGGACTCTATTTCATAATTGGAAATAGGAAGAGTAATTGTCCCTTCCTACTAGGCAATGTTTACCACGGGCAAGAGACCTTCATTTCCAATATGTAGAACCAGTGTGTGGAATAGCATAGGCCGGACCTTCGGATTCTACGAGGAACTTGAGAAGAGTTCCCGTGTTCCACATTTCTTCTAATGGACCAAAACATACTACATCCAAAACATAGAGAAAGAACTACACGTGTTGGACCTGTCACTCTTGCGGAGAACACATGGAACTTTAGAACAGTTCCATTAGTTCCATACAAATTTGTATTAATCGATACCATGCATGTCGTAATAGTCATAGATTCGCAGAATGTGGGGAATAGGAGAACGTGAGGAACGTTCCATTGGTTCATTCAAGCACCTCCTTCGCTAAATTGTATATTTATTTGACAGACTTTGTATATTGCAATGTTTTAAGAAAAGCTATTTTTGCATCGAACTGTGCATTGGTAATAACCTCAGTGATGTGACTCGTACATATTTATCCATTCGGCCAACAACACATCTTATACTTAAAAGGGATACGTATTACATCTTAACACTTCATTGGGGCTGAAACATGACTGATGCAATAATTATTGTAAAGAGAAGGTTTCAGACATTGATTTATATTTTCTACTTGTTTTGAGAGACTCCAAGAAGGCTCTGGTGTACTTAGCTCATCAAAAAATATGGTAGGAGGATTATTGAGATCATTGATTTATTCTTCTTTAGATTCAAACACTTGTTTTTCCACTAAAGAATCTAAGATAGAAAGAGATTCATCAACAATTACCTTGATCTCACCGTCTTGAAGCCCTTCCAACAAAGGAGAGAGATTAACCTTTCCTATGTCTCCATGGCGAGAAACAATCTCAACCACCATGGGATCACTTCTTTCCAAATAAGGGATTTCACTTCCAGTGTATGCTAAATTTTTCAAGGGATTTCTCTTTTTCAGGTGTAAATGAAGCCTCAAATAGTTTGTCTTCTTCATTATTTGAAGGAGTATCAAGTTGTCATTCATTAAGGGGAGCAATAAGAAGACATTCATTGGTTAAGTTGAAGTAACATTGAGGATGAAATACCTTGTAATGTGAAGAAACATTAGAAATTACTTTTGGAACTAAAATGTTCTCTTCCTTATTATGAAGTGTCTCAAACTCATCCATTGGTTCTTCTTCAAGTTGTTTTTCCTTCTCATATGCCTGCAGACCTCATGTTTTTTATTAAAGGTAAATGGTTTTGGAGGGACCTTACCCAGAGTACAACCAAAGGCTCAACGGCCAAGATGAGTAGTACAGAGCAATGTGGTTTTTCCCTCATGTGGTGTCTTTGTACTTCTTTCATTAATTATATGGGCTTGTGATCATCTGTAGGTGCAATTTTCATTTTCTTTCCTCTTACAACACTCTTTTGAAACTTAAGCCACAAATATTTAATTGTAGGATCGTCAGATGTAGAAATTCCCTCCACTCTGTCTATCATTTCCTACACTATTCTTATCATTTTTTCAGATAATACAAGTGCATGATGGCTTTCTCCTTTGTACATGGAATGTTAGAAATTTCTGGGAATGCCTTTCTTACTTATTTGTGTCCAATTGGTTGCATAATTTTAGTCATAATTGGAGATAACCTTAATCATGTTTTTGAATTCATACCTCCATAGAAATTTCTCACAAATTGGGTTTTTCTAGGTTGTCGGGAGCTTGAACATTTTGAATAAGGAGATCTCCATCTTCTTCCCCGTCACTTTCACTGTCACTTGTTGACACGGGCCAATAAGTGTTTATCGTTTTCCTTCATTCCTAATAAGGTTCCTTGATGTGGGAGCGAACGTGACGAGTTCGTTCCCTAGTAGAGTTGCTAAAAATTGTTAACTGGATTTTTGTCCCTAAATATTCCTAATGGAAGCACTTAAAACCACCAAAAATTAGGGAAAATCACCTATCAATAGGGTAATGTTCCTCTACGTTTAAGAGGGGCAATTCCCTCGTATAATGGAGTTTTTTTGTATTTTTGGTGCTGCTTAACCGAAAACATAAAATGACAACAAAATTGAAAAAGGGAAAGAAAGAGAGAAAAGGGGAAAATAGGAGAATGGGAAATCTACAACATGATTTGAAACAGAGAATTACATACAATGTAACCTCTTTGTCTAGCACAAAGGGAAAAATACAATGATAAATGTAAAACTCAATGGAAACACAAAGTCTTTATTGCCTCTATAATGTGTGGATATGGCACAAATTCCATGTACCTTGACAACGAGCACAAAGGTTAAATCCTAGGGCATCAAGCACACCATGAAGGAGTAGTAGCATTAATGATATCGTCTAATCATAAACGAATGACAGATTTTATAATTAAATAGAATTAATATAGCACTTGAGAAAAGCATTGTATTCATGAAAAGGAGGAAATATTGTGTACACAATATTTCCCCGATAGAGAAGCGAGATAGAGAGTGTCCAAAAATTCCCCTTTACAATTACAACTCGGCCTTGTATAGGCATATGTTTTTAGAAGTAGTTATAAAACTAATTTTAACCTATCCCACCCTTAACCATGAGTTGACTCAACTTAGGTTTTATACAATGTTTTACATAATCGCAATATTTAATTAGTTTGATGAACAAATTAATTAAATGCATTTTAACATTTGAATTGTATATCGAGTTCTTCTCTTAGATCCATCATTTTCGATTTTGTTATCTTTTTTCCTATTATCTTCGGCTTTTATTTCATACAATTTTTCTCATAGTAATTGGAAGGCTCGAGCTTTGTTCTTGAACCGAGATTGATCCTTGGTACAAATTATGTAGATTCTTGTATGCTTATGGAAAATATCGACAATAGTTTGAACTTTATTCACATTTTGACCTCCATCTTCTCTAAATCTTGCAATTGTGAGCTCGATAGCCTTGGGATCTATTATCACTTTACCTTCATTGACCCTAGCATAATTAGATCAACAATAATGGAGGACCACGATGAACTCCAAATTCATATTTTAGTTTACTATAAACACATTCACCACTTATTTCCACTATATTTTGCTTGAAACCTCCTCCCTCAGCCTTTGTGGAGGAAAAAGGTGAGCACTTCCATGAACTAATTTTTCTCTCTGCATACTTTTGATAAGATCTCCAGCCCATATCCCTACTTCATCACCACATGTTCCTACCCTCACTTCAAGCATGATATTTTGAGAATCTAGAGGATCACGTGGAAGTAATAAAACCTTATGTTTTTGTTGTAATTGGTGCAACATTTGTAAAGCTTGTTATTTTTCACAAAGACATCAATACCCCGTATGATTTTATTTCATTAAGACATTTTTCAAACAATTCGCGTGTAATCTGTGATTTATGCAGATAAATTCAAGCATCTCATAGATAAACCCATTGATATACTTGTAACGCACCCATGTTTTTAGAATATGGACTCTATTTCATAATTGGAAATAGGATTAGTAATTGTCCCTTCCTTCTAGGCAATGTTTACCATGAGCAAGAGACCTCCATTTCCATCAACAAATCTCACCCGCCAATCATGGGTTCCATTCTTCTCGCCATCTATTAACAATCTTAATTCGTTTTCAAATTCGATAATGGTTGCATAAACATGGGTCAAATATTAGATGGAAATGAAGCTTGACATATTCCTCAGGCTTTGGATTCTTCTGCTTGAAAAATGAGTACACTGCAAACTGTAAAACTGGTGATCAATCCTTTGGATCAATGGGCGTAGGAAACTCTTCAAGTATGGCATACTTCCTTGCTACTTCATTCACAAGAAAACCATAATCCCTGTGACCTTGACTCTTTTCTTGCTTCCTCATAGTTCAGAAACCAAAAGCAAGGGAAATAATGGAAAAATTATACAAAGCAAGGTCATAAACAAATAAACTTGTGGTCAATCCATTGTAATCAGATAAATTCTCTCAAAACACAGAAGATGGTGATCAAAACTGAAATATGACTTTCATAATTCACCACCACCTATGCAACACCCTCAATGTCATCAATGAACATGGTGATATAGTTTCAGAGAATCTTTCCAAGATTTAGAACCATTGCATTGAATAACATAGGTCAGACGTTCAAATCCTTCGAGAAACTTTAAGAACAGTTCCCATGTTCCACATTTCTTCCTATGGCCCGAAACATAATGCAACCAAAACCTAGAGAAAGAACTAATGCGTTTCGATCTTGTCACTCTTGCGGAGAACACATGGAACTTTAGAACAGTTCCATTAGTTCCATAAAAAGCCATCTTAACTGATACCATGCATATCTGACTAGTTAGAGATTTACAGAATGTGGGGAATAGGAGAACATGACAAACATTCCATTAGTTCATTCAAACACCTCCTTCGCTAGATTATATATTTATTTGAAATAATTTTTATTTTGCAATGTTTTAAGAAAACCTATTATTTTCTATGAACCGTGCATTGGTAATACCTTGGGTGATGTGACCCGTACATATTCATCCATTCGGCCAACAACACATGTTATACTTAAAAGGGATATGTATTAGCATTAATTTGGAGGTATAAGATAACTAGAGAAACTTTTAATCCCTAGAGTATGATGCTTTGAAACTTAGGATTATTGGTCACAAGAGCCAAAATATACAAGAAAAGATGGGTTTCATCATGATGTTTATACTCAAAGCTCAATATTTGGGTGATTTTGACATAACAATACATGAATTACATGTTTTTGGACTATCCATTTTTTTATTTTCGGTGACAACATCACACAAGCAACTTCCACATGATCCATGGTCATCTTTCGACTTAGGAAGACTTACAAGAAGGTCAATGTGGGACATTTCAAACATGTTTTTAAAGTTCACACACCCAATCCTTTCATGCCATAATTGAACATTATTACAAGAAGATGAAGAAAGACAAGATTCAACAACAAATCCTTGAAAAATCTACCTCGTCCATTCTTCTAAAAACCAATAGCAATAATCTTACCAAGCTCATTCTTTACATACCATTTATCTTTTAAGAAGACAACTTTGCAGTTTTCTCTAGCTAATTGAGAACAAGATAAAAGGTTTTTCTTTAAGTTAGGAACAAATAAAACATTACTAATGGTTTCATTTGCTAACTTAACATTACCACAACATTCAGACCAAATAATGAATTATCTCCTAGATATATATTCTCATGACATTCAAAAACATCATAGAGAGATTCATGAATGTATGTCATGTGCCTAGATGCACCACTATCTAGAATCCATTCTTTGTCATTAGAGGCTGAAAAGAGAGTATAAAGAGCAATAGTTTTCTCAACCTTATTAGCTTGGTTTTTAGATTGATTTTGATTTCTATTCTTCTTGTTTTTATTGTTGAAGTTCTTATTTTTAGCATGATTATGAACCTTATTAGTTTTAGAATAACAATCAGCTGCTTTATGACCAAATTTTCCACATTTAGTACAAGTTCCATCAAACTTAACCTTAAACTTTTTCTTATTCCTATTGTTTTTAGGATTAAATTTAGATTTAAAGTTTGATTTAGCATTGCTAGTATTATGATTTTTAACAACTTTTTATTTTGGGAGAACAATCCTGAGAGGCATTCTCTTTTGATTCAAAGTTCTCCATCACTCTTTCTTCTTGAATGAGTAAAGAAGACAAGGTATCTAAATCATGTAAATCAAACTCATTTTGATATTTAGAATTCAAAATAGATATATAATTTCTAAATTTCTCATGAATATTAATTTGAATGATAAAATATAACAATTTATCTTAAAACAATTGAAAATCACAACCATCTAACTAAGCCTTAATGTTCTTAATTTTTGCTAGATAATTAATTATCTTTTCATCTCCTTTCATTGGAGTTGTAAACAATTCCATAATTAATTTTATTATCTTAGAAAGGTGGTTTCCTTTATGCATTGTTTGCAATTGCATCCATACATCAACTAGAGACTCCATGTGTCCTATATGCAACAATAATTCATCTTTGATACTTTGCAATAGGATTGGCATGGCCTCTTGGACTTTTGGGAGAAGATGCTCAAGTTATCAAGGGTATTTTGTCTCCTAGTGGGTCTCTTTTCAACACCACTAACCAAATCCCATAGATTTCTATCCATAAGTATAGATTTAAGCCTAATACTCCAAATACTATAGTTAGTGTCATTCAATAATTGTGATTTATCCATGGAAAAGTTATAAGAACTAGTCATATTTGACAAAACTTTAGAAAATTTTGGAAAAAAACTAGTGTTATGCGGGTTTTAATTAGTTTCAGATATCTACGGTTAGAAGAAATTAACTTTAGCGGATTTTAAACACACATAATACTAACTTGCAACTTATTAAAAACACTAAAAATATATTTAAAACCAAGAAGGGAGTTGTAAAACACAATGCACTAGCCATGCAAGGATAGAGAAAGAGTTATAGAATTTTCAAATTTTGAAAATCCATGAAACAAAAAAATAATGTTTCATAGAATTATAAAAATGAAGATTTCTACAAGTTTGATAAAAAAAATAAAAATTATATGGATCGAATAAGGAGAAGTTGCAAAGCACCAAAACTAGTCGTAAATATTTGTAAGCCAACACACAAGAAGTTATAACTTATCCAAGTTTATAAGTTGTGAACCAAAGAAATAGTGTTTCACGGGTTTTGAACTTTTAGTGTTCTACGAAATTCTAAGGCAAGAGTCGTGAAACAAAGGAATCCATATAACAAGAAAAATGAAATACATGCAACAAGAAAATGCAAGTCATAGATCAAAGGAGTCTCGCATAACAAGAAAATGCAATCCACCGAACAAAGGAATATGTGCAACAAGAAAATGCAAGCCACTGAACAAAGGAATCGCCGTAACAAGAAAATGCAAGTCGTGGAACAAAGGAAAATGTGCAACAAGAAAATATAATATGTAGAACAAAGGAATATATGTAATAAGAAAATTCATGTTGCGAAACAAAGGAATCCCACAACAACAAAATGCAAGTTGCAAAACAAAGGAATCCACATAACAAAGAAAGTCTGCAAAACATAGAAATAAAGTCCGCAAAAGGAAAAAGGTCCATGGAAATAGAAAACTAAGTTTTTATAGGTTTTAGAGTTTTTAGAGTTCCACGAGAAAGATAAATAGTTGCGGAACAAAGGTAAGACCACGAAATGCTTAAAAACAACACAAGACCTAAGAATCCGCTACACAAACATGTCACAAAAGACTTGAAAATCCATGCAAGTCTTGAAAAAACCGCAAAACACACAAAAGACCATACAAGGCTCAAAAAAATTGTGCAACACTAAAATATGTCACACAAAGACACAAAAAGTTGCGTAACACTTTGTGAAAATTTGTGAAACGCACAAATAGGCCGTGAAATTTGAAAAAATGTTGTGCAAGATTGTGAAAGGCCGCATAACACTAAAAACAACGCACAACACCTTGAAAAACTATTGAATTCACGAGAAAATTCATGATAGTTTGCAAAAATTTGTGAAACAAGGAGGAGAAACCACGAAAGACTTAAAAAGACACAATAAGCAATTAAGCCCCATAATAATCGACACGTCGTGAAACATTCAAATATGCCACTAAACATAGATTAAACTATGAAAAAATAGGAAAAACTTAAGGAAGGTTGCAGATGATCAAAAAACACAAATCCAATCACTCCAAAGATGAGGAAAGGAAGAAACATAAGTACACACAAGGTTTTGATCTTCCAAACTTAATTTGACTTTTCAAAAACTTCCAGAATAACAAGGAATTGGAATTTTACACCTGTAGATCATGAAAAATTGGAAAGCACATAATTACACCATGGATTTTTAGAATTTCAAGTTACCTTCTTGAAACAAATCTATAGAGGATCTTACACCTACAAATCAAGTTTATCATGCACAACCACAAACATCTCACTCGATACCATATCGAGAAATGCGGGGATATATAATACAATAGATTTATATATCTACCAAAATAAACAAGGCAAAAATTATAGTTTATGATTGAACAAAAAGTTAATATGAATTATATCACAATATGAATTAGAGATTAGATTGCATGTATAAATATGAAAGTAAATGAACACAACACAACACAAGATACAAGATATAAGTGGGAAAACCATGAGAGGTAAAAAAACCCATTGAAAAATTGCTTATCTATATTAAGAATAAACATTCACCCAACACTCTCACTATTTCATAAGATCCACAATTTTTACACCTTCATGGATCTTCTAGATTGTTCACACTTCTTGCTTACATATTGCTATATCATTTTCATTACCGATCTCTAATGAGATCACCTTGTTTTATACAAGACGGGTAACCAATTTGTGTCACTCTTAATTCCGACTCAGTTCATGCTTATATTTTAAATTTAATTCATAAGTCATGACCGTTAGTCTTTGGTGGTTTTCTATTAAGTCATTTTCTCGCTTAATATTACAACCCAACACATTTGTTATCTCTCCCCTACTTGTTTATTTCTACACATTGATGTGTCGTCACATTTTGAATATAAATACACAAAATTAGTACTTAACCCCTACTTGTCATGATACAACTTCCAAATTTCACTTACCTTCATCTTGTCCAAAATCTTATAGTAAGGTTAAGATGTAATTTTTAGTCATGGAAGACTTGTATAGTCTTGGACAAACACATCCTCCAACTTTCCTTTCAACTTGATTATATTTGTTGGGTCTTTTATCCCCCTAGTTCATCCTTATCATAATAATTTACCTTCAAAACCTATATAATCAAGATAACATCACCTCATTAGGAACTTAGCAATCACCTGACACTCTCATGAGATCATATTGCAAATACTAGCACAAAAGGCACCCAATACTCCTTAAATATTCCCAAAGCTTATGCACATCCACTAGGACAACCACTATTACGGTTTTGAATCACTCAACCAATTCAAGGAGTTTAGCTTCCTTCATTTCCAAACACTCAAATATCTCAATCCATTGTCTTGGCAAGAGCACAATGATCTCAAGCATGGTCAAAGTGGTTAAAGTTTCCAATTACTGCATTCATATAGATATTACATGATAGGTGGAGAACTATGTGTGGTTTGAGGCGTTTCAAAGTAGTGTTGAAATGCATGGTGCATGGATTACACTTCAACCCAAACACTAACCTTCTTGCATGCCTCTTACCCTTAGTTAGGGTTTGAGTTTGATTCAGATTGATTTGAGATGGTTTTGAGATTGTGCAACACTTAGGGCTTGAAAATGACATATTTATAAACCACCAAAGGGCACATCAAGCTACAAAATCTCGTTCCAAACAAGTCCAATACCATCTAGTAGGTCCATGACCATACAACCAATCCTGGAAAAGTTGTACGGTTTTATACTAAGGCATTTTCTAATCGCAATCACAAGAATAAAGCATTTAAAGGTTCATTGTTTCCAATTTTTCTAATCAATGCACCCAAATCTATCTTGTATCACTTTGTGTAGATAAGTGTGTCTTCTCTCTTTTGTACTTGATTTTGTAACATATTGTAATAATTAGTTTCAAGTATTAATGCATTATTTTGATATTGCATGGTTAATGTTGGAAGTTAATTAATTAGAATAACCCTTTATAACGAACCTTACATTCCTTTTTATTGTTGTGCATTTGCATGACAAAATACTTAATTTTAAAATGGTATAAACAAATTCTTACTAATCAATATCCAAACATCTACATTGCTAACTTGATAGCTTTGTCGTCACATACCTTCCAAGAAAATATTCCTATCAAGTTTTTGGCTTGGCAAATCAATTTCTAACAAAGACATCGAAGGAAGGGTCGGCTCACCAAACTGTGCACCTCAACAATAAGTTCGTTCATGGGGCCATTCCCAACCATATTATACGACCTTAATTAAAAGTCTTTAAAATTCTCCATGAAAGTCTCGATTAAAAAATCACTAAACTATTTTCTTGCATGACATGTATACAACGCCGCACTATTACAAAAAAATAAAACAAACCTTCACCGTTCATATTTTAACATGTATTTTCTTTCACATCCATTTTTAAAAAACATGATGGATAGTAATATTGAAGTGCACTAAATGAAACAATGTATTTTATTTTATATCCATTTGGCGTAAAAATATCATCAAACACAATAGGAATAGTTTAGCAAGTGGTGCAAAAACATCATAACAAAAACTCAAACTCTTTTTACGATTTCTCAAAAAAATCAAAAGAATTATTTTTTGAAAATGCATCTCCATATCCGCAATTATAAAATAATGGAGATCATTCAACATTTACATAGTAACATGTATTTTATTTCACACTAATTTCATAGAAAAATGGTGCACAACAATATTGGAGTGTACCAAATGGACTTCCATCAAACACAATAGGCATACCTAAAGAGGCCAAAACATTTCAAAAAACTTTTCATAATTTTTTGTAAACAAAAAAGTTATAGTGTTATATAAATTCATTTCCATTATAGTCTTTACAAAACAATAGAAATTCAAACACACAAAAAACAAAAAAAAACCCTTGTTATTTACATAAACATGTATTTTTCCACATCTATTTTCAACAAAAAAATGGCCAAGATCATAATTGGATCCTACCATAGCAAACAAAAATGTGTATTTTCTTTCACACCCAACTTGTTTGATGTATTGCCTGCAATGAAAATCAAGAGTTGATTTTAAAAGATCTAATATAAAACCACATATTTCATACCACATTGTCGTCTATGCAAAACAAAAAAATACAAATACATGCAAACAAACCAAGCCACCACCATCTACCACCAATGTCATTAAAATAAATGCATCAAAAAGCAATACCACAACAATAACATCAAAACCATATCCTATTGGCTATTGAAAGAGAATGTGATAGCTTAGTAAGGTTATTAACTAGTCGGTGTTTGTTTCTTTTGAGTTCAAATATTTGTTAAATTAAGCATTAACCTTGTTGTCTTCTTGTGCTTAAGGTCCATGTACCAACTTAGGCTAAACTTAGACATGAAGAGGATTATCCATAACTTAATCTCAGTTGAGCATATGTACATTAAACGTCATGGAGTAATGAAGAATGCATTTAAAGGATGTGCATTTGACCATGTATCTTACATGCAAATGTTACTTCATGTGGCTCTAATGAAGAAGTTAATCATGTTCAAGATGAGAAGGTTACTCATGTTCAAGAGAAGCAAGCTAACTATTCTTGTTATTCTCAAGTTTCTTTTTTCTTTTTCAATTTCGTACTTGTTGGTGAAATATTTTGTCATAAAAAATATGGGATTTCCCGCCAACACTCTGAGACTAATTCCTTCCTCTTGAGAATGGGGAGGCTTCCATTTATTGAAAACTAGAAATGCTAAACACTAATGCTATTTTCTAGGTAGTGGAGACCGAGAGATCACATAGGAAATAGTGTTTGGAGGAAAAGAGTGTGAGGTAAGAAAAAGAGAAGGGAAATGGGGAATGGGTTTTGGGTAATGTAGACACAAAATCACACACTTGGGTACATTTCTAGGTCCGTAAACACATACATTCATATGATTCTTAAGCGAGAAAACTAGTAATTGACAATTATCTTTGGCCTCTTTTCTTTGTTCTTCGTTTTCTTTTTGGTCTTTTACACCCTGCACCCGATTGGTACTTTATTGCTTTATCTTTCATGACTTTGGACACCAACACCCGTGTGCCCTCGACCCCTTTAGGCACCACGACCTCTTTCTATCTTACTTGCTTCTTTTGGGCCTCTTTTATCTTTTAGGCATTTTATTTTCTTATGGGTCGGAATTTTAGTTGTCAATTACGAAATTCAAACAAGGGAATCATATAAATACAAAGCTATGTGACCAAAATAAGGGACCAAGCTCTAAGCATCTATTATCACCACCTAAGGTTGCATCCAAAGGCATCTAAGAGCATCAAAGGCATCCATCTAACACTCATACAAGGGACAAGGGACTGCATTTTCTACGCATACATGCATAGGAGGGGAAGTTCATTTTACCATCCACACATCTATTTACATTAGTACATCTAGTTATCGTCATTATCACGTGCACTTACACAAGGGCTTCCTAGGGCATGATTTCTACACACACACACACAAGAACTACATGGAGTCTGATATGTAGTGCAGCGCTTGGTCCAGTAAACTATGTTAGGTGACCACCAAGGTCAGTGTGACTCCCCATATTGTATCTTTTCTTTTTGGGATTTGATGTAGTTTGAGGGTTTTGCATATTATATTCTCTTTACAAGTTACAAGAAAATTTGGTGATCATCCAATGACTTACAAGTGACCAAATGTGAAGGTAGCAACCACCTTGTGAAAAAATAAAAATCGGTTTGAGCTTTTGCACAGATCACAAGTGCCTGTGAGGGTCCCCAGTGCCTAGCGCCTAGTCTTATTCCCGACGCCCTAGTCCCGACTCATCCAACAGTTCCAAGATTTTCTTTATTTGATTGCGACAGATTGCTCCTCCTATTCATCACTCTTCCGGTCTAGAATACTTCAGGATCAAGTGCAAAATCAATTAAGTCTTCTACTTTCTCTCTCTATTGCACTTAGGGTTTCATATATCTTTAGCTTATTGTTTGTGTTAGATATGTACTTTAGAATTTAATTATCATATGTGACTCTGTAATTAGGGTTTAGCATAATTCTATATTTGTTAAATAATTTGGTGAACTCGTCATTCGAACACTCTCGATTTTTCTTTCTTCTTCTTACTTCAATATCATAAGCTTCCTCTCACCATGGATATCTCCATTTATTATTTCTTACAAGCTAATCCTAAATGTAAGGCTAAAATCAACTCTCTCTAGCTAATACTTAAATTCCTGCTAATACTCCTTTTGACCATGCATATCAATTATTCATTTATGTGTTTTCTCAACACCTTACTTTCCCATCTGATGTAGTTTTCACTCTTTCTGTTTATGACAATGATCCTCCTCTTTATATTAATGCTTGCATCTTTAACATAGGCATTAGGTGGGTACTAGTTGATAATGGATCTGAGCTCAATCTTTGTAATATTACATTTCTTCAGTAACTTGGCCTTTCCTCAACTAATCTCACCAACATCTATTTCTATTCGTAGTTATGATTCTTTTGCACGACCATGCATGGGACATATCACCTTACCTATCACAATTGGTCCAAAAATTGTCCCTATAGTATTCTTTGTTATCAATGTCAAGCTCCAATATAATTTCTTACTTGGTAGACCATGGCTTCACACTATGCAAGCAATACCTTCTATAGTTCATCAATGTGTTAAGTTCATACATGATGGTTGTGCGTATATTGTTCTTGCTAATCGTGACCCATTCAAATATTGCACTCTAGACCCACTCACTACTCTCCCTACTCCATTTCTCTATCACAATGCCAGTCATCCCCATAATCCTCCTACATATCTCACTGATGATTATCAAATCACGAAACCTCCTACCCCTACCACCGACATGATTCGTCTCCAGGGATCCATTTGTGCATTGGACACCATGCCATCTACTTCATCTCCCCAAGAACACTTTGTGTCGGCACCCCCTCCTACTAATGCTATGGTACTTTTTTGGGGGTCTGTCCATACATTGGATGTCATACCACCTTCCTCATCTTCCCATGAACAACCTACATTAGTGCTTCCTCCTTTCACATGCACTCTTTTCATCAAGAATTATTGTTGGCCTCACATTCCATTTGATCCTACTAGTTTTGATACTATTTGTACACATGATGGTTTAGCTCAGCTAGGATTCACACTCGTTGATCTCCTCCCTCCACCTCATTCTCCTCACCTTTATCATGGATATGTTCACATTACTACTGCTTATGGCCTTCATGTATTCCATTTATCAGTATTTGTTGCACGCACTTCTCCACTTACTCTTGGGCAGTCTTGGCTTGACTACATTGGTGGCACTTTAGATCCTGATCATATTGATATCACATTTCCCATGCCTTTCGGTCGTGTTTCTATTTGCAATGATTCATTTCTTAGCTATACACAAATCTTAGTCACTAGTATAAACATGGTTGTCCACTACCACCTTTCACTAATGAAGAGTACACAATAGGCATGTACAATTTATGTCACAATGGCTCTTTATATGATCAACCCCATATTATTGCTTACCAGGTCTCTGATGCATCTCCATTTGGCTTCGACCATGACAATGATGATCTATTAGATGATGTTACTTGATTATTTTATACATCATACACTTGGGGGAATCATGCTTTACTTCCCTCCTTAGCATTATCAGTGTTTCACATTTTTACTATTACGCTCTGTGCTTTGCATCTAGTCTTTCTCACTCATCTTATCTGACAACTTAATACACACAACTTGTATCATCATCACCTTATAGACGCACTTTTGTGCTAAGGTTCACATTTGACTGTTGAGGGCATACTACATCCATGAACCTCACACACTACATATATCACGATCTACGCTTTACTGACACATCATTCTAGCATTTTCTTCTCACACATCATATTACCCTCTTCTAGAATCTAGGCTCTATGCCTCATTAATCTATATTTCTAGCGCACATTTTCAAACCATTTCTGATGAAGCACGCTTGTTCTATGGTTCATTCCTTACTATCGAGGGTCTTTTATAAATGAACCTCATCTCATACTCATCCACATTTGCTTGGGGGGCATGGTGCTCTATCAAATTCACATTGCATACCATTCCATCTCATTCATACACAACATATTGCATATCTTGGTTGCACATACTCTTGATTTCTTATACTAGTTACATGTATACTTTGTTTCACATGCTAGATAGATACTATGTAAGTCATTGTCTTTCTATATATACACATGTGTGTTCACTTGTTCTCTAGTTGCGAATGCATGCTTTCTACAGATCCTTACACGTAGCATTGATGTTTGGTATTGTACCTCTTACAAGTCCCCAAGGCGAGGCTCCTGGGGCATCTACTTTCTTACACACTATAGGTGTTATTGTTTCATTTTATACTACTTCCTATTCTTACTAGCACATTACTTTCCATTTATATATACATGTTTTGACATACTCTTTCTCTTTCTAACATGTTAACGGTGCTTCATGTGTGATATTTTCTTTGTAGGAACTATTTTCCACCATGGTTGTCTGATACTTTGCTTGATACTATTTTCCATTGTTTTCCATTGTATGTCATTATTTGCGGGCTTTGCCTATATCTCACTTGATCATCACTTGTATGCTTTTGGTCGCAGCCACGATTGTCTTGTGACATTGTGAGATATGTCCCATGTTTGAATCTCACTTTTTGTGGTCTACTTTATCTGCATTATTGCTTTTTTGCATTGTCTTCTATAGCATGCTTGTCTCTTTTTCTACTAACACATGTTTTGAGACACTTTGTTTGCATGTGCCTTAGTTTCTACCATGCACATTCCCTCCCCTGCAAGGTATTAGTTTCATATTGTTTTTATCCTCTCCTTTGGGTCACATCCTCTTTGTGACGCGTGCATACACCCCAAATGAGGGGGCATACATCGGGTGAATCAATCACCCCATACAACAACTTAGAGCTTTAACACAGTGCACGCAAATACAAGAACATAAAATAGTTACTGATCACGGAAATGACCCATATTCTAACTTGGGTATTCGGTTTAGCATAGATGCAACGCTAGTTCCCAAATATAGAAACTAGCACTTGGGCTCTCTGACCTTTCACAGGCACACTGTGACCAAGGGCGATTCTACATTACTTTCTTAGGTCAAAGCTTTAATTTTCGTAGTTCATAGAAGCGAGTTTTCATAAGTACAATCTGCACAATCCTTCAACAATCAAAATGCATTATATCTATTTTTTCTACTTGGATCAAACTGGAACAACATAGAATCAAGCATGTGTTGGCTAGATTTGCTGCATAGCTAAAAACCTAGGCAGTCATGAGATGAATCTCCCTCATTTACCAATGAGGCTCCCGTGTAAGATTTTGTCAGTTATATATCCTAATATCTATTTGTGGGTATTACTTTAACCATGTAACTCATGAACCATAGCTATACGGTTCTGCAGCAAGTAAGCAACTGTAAAAGAAAGGAAAAAATCTGCAGAGAGGAAAATAATAGGAAATGGAAGAAAGTAGAGAGGATGTGTAACCCAAGCAATAGTTTACAAAGTTGATTGCATGCACATAGATTAAAACAAATAGATCATTAAGCACAGAATTCAAAGCAAAGGAAACTTTCAGATCTAGATCTAAAATAACACAAAGTTTATGAACAAATCTAGAAAGAAAGTAAGAAGCAAAATGCACCGTTGACACAAAGTTCTCCGGAAATCTCTTCTATATTCCTCTGCTTGTAGAAATCAGGGGTTTCAGCTCAAAGTCTGGAACACAAGAATGCTGATTACAAATTCGATGATTTAACCCGTAGGTTCTTCCTCTATTTATAGTGTATAAAGGGCAATTACAAATATGAAACTTTAAATGAATTCCCGCATGTGGAAGCTATGAAAAGGGAAACAACTGGCAATCTTCCTCCTGAAATTCCTCTTTGCATGACATGCATGATTTATAACTGAAAAATAGAACCTTCTATTTTGCATGTCTACCACCTATTTTCAAGTAATTGACTTCTTCAAGTAACGACTTTTAAACCAATCACTTAAGTTAATTTATTACTCAATTACTTTGTCGGAGAAAATAAGAGAAAGAATAAGAAAGAGGAAAAGAAATTAGAAGAAAGCTGCAACACTTCCAGTCTTGTTCTTTTTCCATATTCTGCATGCAGTTGACTCTTTGCCTTTGATTCTCACCAAACTGGATTTGGAAGCAGGTGACTATGATTTGCTTGTAGGTATTGTCTTTGCCTTGTCTTCCCTCTTATCCTTGAAGCTTTTTACAGTTCTTCTTCAGTTAAATTCAATGAAGGCTTCAATTGGAAGATTGGAAGCACATGCACAAGCTTCGAAAGGATTTATCCATGCACCGACTTCCACACGGGCTGCATTAGAAGCAAGAGGATGAATTTTTGTGAAAAGCATTTGTAATTATGAGAGTTGGATCTGTCATCGATCAAATTGGTGATAAGTTCGGGGCCTATGTACGTATCATCGACTTGACAAATTTGGAAGCTATACATGATTCTGTTGATCCTTTTCTTTCATCATGCTTCATCATGGTGGAACAATCTTTATCGAGCTCTTTTTATTTTAATTCTGCGGAATCTCTTGCATTGGATCAATTTTTGCAAATCGCAACTTCTTCATATTCGGAAGATATATTCAATGTACTCTGACATTGATTTGAGCACTATGGTGAATACTTGCAATTTATTCGAGACAAAGATAGAGTCCATGGCATAAATACTTGATTTTTATCACCAAAATTTGCATATAAAGTTTGTTGCCCTAAAATTTGAGGCTTTGTTTGCATGCAAAGCAAGCAAAAATATTATTTAATTCACGAGCACTTATACCAACACACGGATAATTATCATATCAAGAATCAAGCCATTCCAACCATAGGCGCCAAACCTTGAAGCTCCTTGGCAATGAAAAACACTCTTTAATGCAAAAACCTCCTTCCTTTGGTGCCAAAAACTGCCGGCTGCAATCCTTTGCAAAAATAATTAATTGGTTCTTCATTATGGCAGCTCATGCTTATATAATCCTCGGCATTCTATTTCTAATAATTTCCCTTCCTATTTATGGCAATTTAACTAACAAATAATCATGTTTATTCACCCAAATTGAGCGCCCAATTATGCATGTTGTTGGTTGCTTTTAAATAAATTTATTTTATTTATTTTTAACATGCATCATTGACTTCTCTTTAGCTCTTCCACTTGCATTGACTTTCCTTCTATTTATGGCACCAAAATTGGGTGAATAAATCATTAATAAATATTATTAAATGCATTGTTATTCACCCAAGTTGAGTCGCACTTTTTGCAAGGGTAGTTCTTAAAAATAAGAAGTCGACTTGATGGGAATTTCCACCCCCTGCACCGCAGCTCCAAAATCCCCTATTCCACTTAAGTGATTTGACTTTCATCATGGGAATTTTTACCTGTAAGGCGGGTAAGAAATTCCCGTCGATCTTGTAAGTGATTTTCTTTATTTTATAATGGGAATTTTCACCCCGAGCGGGTAAGAAATTTCCACACACCTGTGCCTCTAATTTTCCCATCGCAGCTTAAGTGACTTTGACTTCATGGGAAAAAGTACCCTGCAAGGCAGGTAAGAAATTCTCGCCTGCCTGCCACTACTAAAAATCCCATCGCAACTTACACTCATTAATTCCAGAAAATGTGACTTGCCTAGGAGAGGCTTTTTGTGCATGACTTCATATTTTTGGTCAGAAGCTTGCATTTTGAGGTGATTCCTTCTAGTGTTGTGTCGATAGATGATCTCTATATGCTTGAAATTAAACAAACTATCTTGGCGAAGGGATTGACTAGGGAATTTCTCGGAGAAACTACAGAGAAAATTGGAGAAAAACATAAAAGAAATAAATAAAAGTGAAAACGTTGCCTCCGGTGAAAACCCTATTGAGATGAGTGAATATTGGCATGAAAACTTCAACAAGGATTCAACCGAGCACAATTTACTTCAAGCGGGGCATTATTTATTCAATAAATAATTAAATAAAAATTTCATCGCAGAACAAAAACTTGGCGAGAGGGTAAAATGAGTTTGGGCATCCGGGTATTTGTCAAAATTGGCTCATGTGATTCATGAGAATATCTTAACATAATACATACATCTTCTAAAGCAATAAAAACACAAAAAGACCCATTATTTTAAAAATAACGAAAAATTTCAAATCGGTAGTCCCCATTTTAGGGTGAAATCTGGGACACCAACATGGATCATGAAAAGAGTTTGCAGAGAATCGAATCGAAATGAGGCACCATGAAGTAGTTGCACTCCAACGGAATCATGATAGCTCCAGCATAATTACAAGAAGAATTGATCAATAATGGAAGAACTTGCTCAACAGAAACAAAGCTTGCATATAGAGGAAAGACAACAGGAGTGTCTTGGCATGCTCATAAATGAATAGTAAAGGGGTACATATAGGGTGCTGAGTAACCCTAGTGCATGACACACATGAAACCCTAAACCTAACCCATGTGAGATGACCCTCCAATATGAGAGGAGGACACATAGGATAACTCACACTAACACCCCCTTCATCGAAGCTAGGGTAGCGGCTGTGATGAGTCAGATGAAGAGAAGACACTCCTAAACAACTAAGAAAGATGTGTCAATGGGGCCTGAAACTAAAGGCCTGATAAGGTGCCCATATACAAACACAATCTTCCTAGAAGAAGAAGAAGAAAAATGGGTCCCAACATAAAGCCTGATGAGGTACCCATGTACAAAAGAAGTCCCAAACAAAGGAAACCCAAAGGGGAAAAATCCACCACAAGAGAACAAAAAACTCTCTAATCTAAGAAAGATGCCAAAGATGGGTCCTGGCCATAGACTAGCCTATAAAGGTACCCATGTACAAAGGGGCAATCTCTCGGAAAGATGAAAAAGAGAGAAGATGAGGGAGATGAGATGGATGCGGAAGATGCCATGGATGGATCTAAACTCTGCAACTCTAAGAAGTCTCCCAGAAGAATGTCGATGATGAGATCCTCTACCTCTGGACTGAAGAAGAGCCATCTCACACCGTACTTGTGTGTCTACCCTTAGGAAGGACAGAAAAATATGTGCTGAAATCTGCCCACTCCACGAAGGAAACTGAAGGTAGTAGCATGAAGAACTCTGAGTCTGGTCCAAAAGTGTGACATAGGTCTAGCAAGCGAGTGCAAAGGAGCCGAGGGTAATGTCACGAGTGTAGAACTGTCAGAGTATGAAGGGTGAACACCTGTAGAAAGGATTTCCAACTGATGTGAAGGCAATAAAACATCCCCCATGATAGAAAATGGATCCACAAACAAGGGTGGATTAATGAAAGTCTCCAGAAAAGTGGAAGTGGCAAGAGTCCTAGAAGGGGCACTCCCAACAACGGAGATGATGAACTCCTCTGAAATACCTGTAGATGGATGAAGAACCTATAGTACATCACAAGTGTATAGATAGAGACTGCTCAATATCTGATGAGATGTGGGATGTGTCAATACTCTCTGGAATAGTGAGAGAAGGAGGAGAAGAGTCCTCTTGTAGTACTCTCGACATCAAAACTAGGGTGCACAATCCTCATCATCAGAAGTAGAACCAAGCGAGTCTGTATCAGTGGAACTGTCATCACATGAAGAAATAGAGGAGACAACTGAATCAGAAGCAGAGGTGAAGAAAGAGTGGGGTCCAACGAAATCTGAGCGAGTATGTCTCATATCCAAGTATCTCCAACTAAATCTCCAGCACTTTGCAAAGTTTTCCTAGCCCAAAGAGGACCAGGAGAATCAAGCTCAGAGTCAGAAGATTCTTCACTCGAGTGAGAAGGGACATAGTCCTCATCATCACTACTGTCAGAATCGGAAGACTCAAAAGTCTGAGAGTCATGAAGAGGAGCACGCTCAACAACATCATCATCTAAGGAGTCAGAGTCCGAATCAGAGAGCTGAAGAACCTCAGTAGGTAGAGAAGTAGAAGTCAATCGAAGTAAAGTGGGAAAAGGTATACAACCGTGAATGGTGATCTACCTTTCCCTTAGCCACTGTAGTGTCATCGTTAAGCTCACGAATAATCACAGTTAGGACCAAATTCCACTCACATTCCTTCACCAAGGTGAGTAATTTGGTAAACCGATAGGAGATTGGTAGAGAGATCAGGAACACTCAACACTTGGTTGAATGTTCCCCCATCTATCTCTACCGATCCACTACTAAACCGACACTTTCGTGTTATCACCCAACGTGATTTGGGACATATCACAAGGTTCGATGTTGGAGAACTCAACATGCGAAGAAGCCATGTGGTGCGAGGCACCGAATCTATAATCCACGTCAATGAAGGAGCAACTCGAGCTACGAGGGCCTTTCCTTTCTTCTTATCAAATTTAGAACCTTTTGCAGTGGAAGACTCGGCCTTCGGAGCATTTTGTTTTATGGATTCAGGAACACTTATTTTATTCTTCTCAAGTAAATGAGATAAGTGATCAATCTATTTCCAAAAACAGTGTTGCTCGTCGTGACCAAACTTCTTGCAATAGGAACACAAATACCTATCTTTCTGTGCTCTAGGCTCAGAAGTCGAAGTGTTCATGTTAATTTTAGTTTTGGTCTTGGTTTCTTTCTTAGGTTGATCCTTTTTCTCTATCTCATTATCAGTCTTCTTTTCCTTACTAGTACTTGCTACAAGGGCATGTGACTTGGACTTGAGAGACCCCATTTGAATGAGTTTGTCCTGTTCTCGAATGAGTTGGGATGAAAAATAGTCAAAGGAGGGCATATTCCAATCCTTGCCCAAGGCAGCTTTTGTAGCGTAAAAAGTTGACACAAAGACAGAATATTCAGGACCTAACTTAGAGAGAATCGACAAGATCAGTTGAGAATCTTTCTTCTCTACTTGACATCCCTTTAACAATGATCTAGTGTGGACAAACTTTGAGAAGAATGCTTGTAGGTTTTCAAAATCACTAGGATTTAACCCTAGTAGTTCGTTTTCCAACTCATGCGCTCTCATGTCATCGTGTTGTCCAAACATTTCATCTAACGTTGTCCACATAGATTTAGGTGTTTCAGATGCCTCAATGTGGAAGAGCAAGTCAGGAGAAATAGACATGCAAAGAAGACCTAAAGCTTCATCACTACGGTTTAACCACTTAGATTTTTCAGGTTCATCATCTGGTTCAGTCTCAGTTCCCATGGTGATGCGGAATAACCCTTTACCCCTTAGTTTCATTATTATTTTCGATCTCCATTCGAAAAAGTTGAATGCGTAATAAGCAAAGGAATTGAAAGTGCATCCATAGTGAGAGAGAGAGAGAAGAAATGCAGAAAAGAAACACAACCACCCAGGACAATAACAACCCCCTGCTTTCGCACTTTATAGTTTAGTGCATTGATTACAATCGGGTCCATGCATGCGGTTTGAAACACTTGGTAACTCATCTTGCAATCAGCATAATAACGCGCAAGAGAGGAGACCACAACAATAGTGTTTCGTGGAGCGCAAAAAAAAGGACACCGTAAACAAGCACAAGCAAAAAACAAGAAAGGAGGTGAAAGCCAACCCTGGTGGTGAGAAAAAAATGTCTCACGTCGTAAAAGGAAACCCCCTTGCTGCAGACTATGGCGGACGCGCTCACTAGTCGCAAGCAATAATAAGGGTGAAATACAAGGTTTTAAATGAACTCAAGGAGTTCAGAGAATCTTCAAAATGCTGGAAAAGAGCTAGAAGGTAAATAAGTGCTCAAAGTGATGCTTGCACACTTGAATGCACAATTAGAGAAAAAAATGACAATAACCTTAAATTTTACCGTTTGGAAACGCCCAATTTTGCTATTTTTAGAGCTATTGGAGTTTTTAAAAAAAAAATAAAAAAGATAAATTAAAAGATGATTTTTTTAAAATTAATAATCAAAAAATAAGAAAAATTAATTAAATATTATTTAATTAAATCTAATTAAAAATAATAATTAAATATTAAAATTAAATCCTAATTTAAAAAAAAGCTTTCCTCTTTTTTAAAAAAAAGATTTAAATAAATCTAATTTAAATTTAATTTAAAAAGCTTCTTTTTTAAAAAAAGGAAAGAATTTTATGTTGTTTTAAAAAAATTTAAAAAAACACTTTCAAAGCTTTTTTTTAAAAGCTAAAAAAGCATTGAAAAAAGGAAATAAAATTTAAAAAAAGATTTTTGTTTTTAAAAGGATTGATTTTTTTTTAAAATAATTGTTTAAAACTTACTAAAAACCTTTAAAAAAGCATTCAGATTTTTTAAAAAGGTAAAAGTACAAAATCCTTTCCAAAATAAATGAAAAACCTTACCACGGTATTTTAAAATTGGAAGTACTTTTTTTGTTAAAAACTTACCAAAAAAAGTAAAACTTACCAAAGAAAAGGCGACTTACCTGTTGTACAGGAAAAAGCAGCCGTGAAGAAAAAAAACAACCGTGGAAGAAAAAGAAAATGCCGTGACAGTGCACAGGGTTTTGAGTGAAAATGCAGTGCAGGCCGTGAGGAAGACACGCAGGCCGTGAGGAAGAAAACGCTGTTAGTGGGAAAAAAGATAGGCAGGGGGTTTGAGTAAAAAAAAAAAAAAGCAGTGTTTTTTTTTGTTGCAGCGTACGTGGGAGGCAACAGCCGTGGGAGGGAGGATGTGGCCGTGGTTGGAGAACAGTTTGAAACTCCTCTGTAACACAAAATATGCCACAGCAACAGCTCGAAACCACGAACTCAACAAACACGGCGGCAAAAAAAAACCCATGAACCCCTGAATCACGAAACACGACACGGCCAGGAAGAACACGAGCTCGGGAGGTGGAAAACCTTTCAAATGAACTCCAAGCCATAGAAAAAAACTGTATTCTGTAAAATACCAGAAAACAGAGAGCCAAAAACCACAGAGATCTAAAAAATTCACTTCTATTTTAAAAATTTTATTAAAAAAATGAAATAATCTCTATTTTGGCTGAAAAGCCAGATTTAGCTGTAGATAGCTAAATGTGGCTGTAAATACCCTGAAACCTCCAGGAATACCTAGCACAAGTACAGAAAATAGGCACAAAAAATGACACAACTTTCCGAGAAAGCTTGTTAGAGAGATTAGCAAAATAATTCCAGAAAATAGTGATCAAAAACTTGCATGCAGAGTAAAAAAACGAAACCAAGAAAGAGTAATCGCAACTAAAAAATAATGAGTGCATGTTTACCCGATCTCACTCTCGATACCATGAAAAGATTTTGCGAGAATCAAATCGAAACGAGGCACCACGAAGTAGTTGCACTCCAACGGAATCGTGATAGCTCCAACAATTGCAAGAAAGAATTGATCAGTAATGGAAGAACTTGCTCAACAAAAACAAAGCTTACATATAGAGGAAAGACAATGAGTGTCTTGGCATGCTCATAAATGAATAGTAAAGGGGTACATATAGGGTGCTGAGTAACCCTAGTGCATGACACACATGAAACCTATCAATTATTCACTCAACAACATAAAGTGGGGGAAAATGTAGACATAAAATCACACACTTGGGTATATTTCTACGTCTATAAACACATACTTGCATTCATATGATTTTTAAGTGAGAAAACTAGTAATTGACAACTATCTTTGGCCTCTTGCCTTGTTTCTAGTTTTCTTTCTAGTCTTTTACACCCTACAACCCTAATTGGTACTTTATTGCTTTATCTTTCATGACTTTGGACACCAGCTCCCAACCAAGAGCCCAACGCCCAGGCGTCCTTGTCCCCTTTGGGTGCCCCGACCTCTTTCTATCTTACTCGCTCCTTTTGGGCCTCTTTTATCTTTTGGGCATCTTATTTTCTTATGGTTTGGACTTTTAGTTGTCAATTATGAAATTCAACCAAGGGAATCATATAAATACAAAGCTATGTGACCAAAATAAGGGACTGAGCTCTAAACATCTATTATCACCACCTAAAGTTGCATCCAAAGGCATCTAAGAGCATCAAAGACATCCATATAGCACTCATACAAGGGACAAGGGACTACATTTTCTACATACATGCATAAGAGGGAAGTTAATTTTTCCATCCACACATCTATTTACATTGGTACATCTAGTTATCGCCCACTATCACGTGCACTTGCATAAGGGCTTCCTATGGCACGATTTCTACACACATGCATAAGAACTATCGTAAGTTTAGTCTTTCGATGACCACCGGGTCAATATGAATCCCCATATTACATCTTTTCTTTTTGGGATTTGATGTAGTTTAAGGGTTTTCAAGTCATCTTCTCTTTGTAAGTTATAGGTGAATTCATAATCATCTAGTGACATCTGAGTGACCAAAGGTGATGGTTAATGATCACCTTGGACACAATAAAAATCAGTTTCTGAGCTTTTGTGCACATCACATGTGCTTAAGCGCCCTAGTCCTGGCTCATTCGTCGGTTCGGGATTTTCTGTGTTAGATTGTGATAGACTACTCATCATGTTCATCAGTCTTCCAGTCCATAATACTTTGAGATCAAGTGCGAAATCAACTAAGTATTCTACTCTCTCTCTCTTGCACTTAGGGTTTCATATTTCTTTAGCTTATTACTTGTGTTAAATTTGTACTTTAGCATTTATTTATCATACATTACTCTGCAATTAGGGTTTAGCATAATTCTATATTTGTTAAATTAGGTGATAAATAGAAATAATGAGTTTATTAACTGCCAAACCATAAGTATTTCAAGATTTAATGAGAAGACACCAATAAACAAAGTAAGACAAAAATCACAATTAACACAAAGTTTAACTACATCATATTCATCAAAATATTTTTTCTTTCTGTAGTTGTGCAAGATTACAAAGCTCTATTGGAGTGGAAGTTGAGAAAGAGAGGAATAAATTAAGCAAGAGAATAGAGGAAATACAACTTGTTATAAGGGAGAAAAAATTAATGCCTTACAATAAAGATAGAGTCAATACATATCCCAAAGGCTAATGACTCCTCACATTCCTGCAGGATTGTTCACCTCATTTTCCAAAATACGACACTTTTTCTTATTTTAAGAAAAGTACTTTTATAAAAGTGGAAAAGAGGTGACTTAAGTTACTTTTAGAAAAGAGTTTTTCCCAAAAAATAATTAGAACATACTTAAGTTTATTTTGGGAAAAAAATTGTTCCATACTACAATGAGAGAGAGAGAGAAGAAGGAGAGGTCAATCGATAGAAGGAGCAAGTGAAGAGAAGGAACCTTTGGTATGATGAACTAGAGAAATCATTTGGCTTTCCATTGCTTTGTTGTATCTAGACATGGCTTCTAAAACTTCATTCCTACAAGGAATAGTAATATTGGTGATGACGTCCAACTAGTGATCAGTTTCACCTTGGATTATCTTACAATGCTTAAGCCACCTTGGAATCTTTTGAGCTGCATTTGAAATGATTTGATCTAATCTAAGTGAGCATATCCATGAGTTCATTTCCATAGGATTGAGGATCAGATAGTTCACCTCCTACAATGTTTCTAAAGTGCTCACAGAGCTCATCAAGCAACACTAACTCAAAATGTAATGTGGGACACCTCATCTTACTCAAGTGATCATTGATTTCTTCCTTGATCTCGTGAACTTTGATTTGATGAGATAAACAATTTTTATGGCCTCAATAATGGATCTCATCTTACATTCAATTTTCCTCACCCATGAGCAAGATCAGTTATCCTTCAAGACCCAAGAACACCTTCTTTTCTAACAATGATATTGTATTTGTAGTACTCATCTCTCAAATGACTAGTGCAAGCACGTTCCAATGATCAACCTCTTTTCTAACTATGGAGAGAACATCATTTACCTTCTCAATTGACAAGACTGTGATCTTGAATATTCTGATAATTTCTGGAAGAAATTCACAAACTTTGTGTATGATGGAGTCAATCCATGATTCGGTCATCTTTTCCACTTTACCAAGCCACTTACATTCCTGAACTGCATGTGGATCAATTTTTCTTATAGGAGTGATTGACTTAGAGGGAGCAAGAGGAGGAGAATATGGGTCCAAGTTCTGGACATATGAGGTCAAGGTGAGCACTTGGCTCTGTAATTTCTCCTTGGTTACTTCACTCTCCCTTGTTTGGGAAATGAGCTTGGCGGCAATTTGCTCAAAGTTGTGAATGTGTCCCTCGATTCCCAGCTCTCCAAGAGGATATCGAGTCATTTCATAATTTGTTATTCTCATTTCAACTTCATTTTTCTCCACTCTGGGTTAGGAAACTTGATGAATTGAGACATCAAGGCATCCATTATGAGCTAAGAATTCATCTTGGATTTCTGTCAATTAGGGGTGAGCTTCCATATTTCAGGAGAGAGATCAACTATTGGAGCCTTCGCCTTAGATACAATATAATCATTAATGATGATTTCAACCAAAGAGAACATGTGGTCGAGCGATGATGATGAGGCGTGTGTCACTAGGCTACATCCAGGAGATACTAGAATCACTGCTTGACTTTGTACAAAAGGAGATTTATGATCATTGCCCACATGACGTTCCATTGGAAGCATGATGGATTTATGGTATGAGTGAGTAAACAACTCTAAATACTTAGACATACCTCTTACTTAGAGAAACAAAAAAATTCCTGGGCTCGAGGGCACTTGATTTAGGTCTCTTTAGTGGCAACTTCTTATGAGAGGGATCAGCTGGAAACTCTGGAGGTGCTTGTGGAAGAACTTGCATAGCTTGAGAAGTTTCCTCATTCCTTGGACCTCTTGTTTCCCTTACATACACCTTACTTCATGATTTCTCTTTCTTCCTGTAAGATGATGAAGGATTGCGACTCATCTCATGAAGCCTCTTGAGAAACCACTATTTTGACCTCTGGAGGATTGTGGCAGTACATGAGTCAAGATGTCAATGGGTTCTACCATTGATCATTCCATAGGAGGATAAGCTCGAAATAGATGGCCTCCAAGTATTCAAGCTCAAATATATCACTACCATCATCTTCAATGTCCACAGTGACCCAATCCATTTAGAAGTATTTCATTTGTTGCATTATTAACCTTGAGAATTCCCTTTGCCTAACCTAAATTTTATCTACACAATCTTCCTAGTAGTCTTCCATCTCATGATGATGAAATAGGCCTAGATACTTATGTTCCACCCCATGTATTTCTTTCTATCAAACAACCTTCTAGATGATTATGATTACAAATTGAAGGCTCCTAGGGAAGCTTCAATGTTGCTAGCATCCACTAAGTTTCTGCAAGAGTACATTCACAACTAAATTGGGAATGTCACTCCTTTCCTCTTCCTTTTCGCAACATTTGATGTGTACCCTAGACAGTTGCCTACATAGCATGATGAGCACAATCTTGTTACTTAGATATCTTAGGAGTCTCGGTGAGAGCTTCATCAAACCCTCCAAGATGGATGTAGGAGAAGGTCCTAAATTGCAATAAATGGCTTTTGTATTTACTTATCAACATGTAAGCTTTTTCTTAAGAACTAATGATTGGTGTCCCTTCCATTTTCTTGATTATGTAAATTATGAAAACATCATTCACACTAGCATAGTGCATTTTTACTCTCTGATTGTGAACTAAGGATAGAATTGATACACCAACATGCCTTTTGAAGATTTATCTCGGAGTTAGACCAAGGCCACTTTTGTTGGGTGATAATGGCATATACCAAGAATGAAGCTACGTAAAATTTCTTCATTATCTCAAGATTAATCAATGATAATGTAGATTCTCACCGATAATTTGAATCTAGTCCATTATTTGCAATCCCTCGGTGGCTATCAACATGAACTATGACATCCATGGATGAAACTCTTTGGTTGATGGATCTCCCATGAATTAGCCGAGTAACATGATGTAATAAGAGAACTCTTCATGAACTCAAATATAGAAAGATACTTTGGTAGGAGAGAAAGCTTATATAACATCTTAATCCAATTTCCAATCATCATTCCTTGAAAGCATGATTCCTTCCTTTCCCACTCAAGCGGGCATCCTATTTACCTAGGATGATGACATTATTAGGTCTTGAAATGCGGAGGCATCTCGATATCCTTTACGGGATTCCACAACAATGATAGAGTCATCATCAAATGTGATGGACTAGATTTCAACTTCATAATTCTTAGCGCATGTGAGAACGAAGTCAGATTCTTAAATGGATAAGGGGAATCCAACAACTTGGTAGAGACCACTATGGAATATTTTTTCAGCTAAGAGAGTGTAAACTCCTTCCTTGATTTTTGCCTCAAATCAAAGAAGTCCATATGTTCCACGTTATCGTATCCAATGTCCGTACTCAAAACCAGAACTAAAACATGATCGTATCCTGAATAGTGGAACTTCATTGTGTAATTTTATGGTTTCATTGGCCTTAGAATGTTGTTGGAATGCAATGGTGCAAGTGAAACTAGATTCCAAGGCGCTTCAAAATCCAAAAAAATGAATCTATTTTAATGCTACGACAGTTGAATTTGTATTTTGGGAAAAATGAGATAAAATCAAATCCAAATTGGATGCAACTCAATTTATTGGAAATATATTCCCAAGACAAGAAGACGCTCCGAATTTGGTAAAATTCTCTCATCTCGAATCAATAGGAATTTGAAAAATAAATTTTGGCTGAGGGAAAAGCTTGAAATGACATTGATGGAAAAGGGAAAATTTAAAAAATCTTCCTTCGGGAGAAATTATTTTCCAAACGGAGTTATTTTTATTCGTTAGGAAGATATCGGGAGGAGGATAAATGATGCTCCAAATTTTTTGGAATTCTCTCACAGGATTTGAGAGAAAAAACAAATCAATTTTCTAGGTGTATGGGTTTTTAAGCGGTTTTGAAGGTGGAAATTGGGTTTTCCCATAAACTAAAAAAATCTTCATCTTAACACATGCCTAATAGCTTAAAATAGAGGTATCGGTGTAGGAAACTTGTTGGCAAATTTTGGGAACCTTCCTCCGTGTGGATTTTGTGTAATCTCCAACTCAAATTTCAGTGGTTTGGGCAAAACAGGCTTGCAAAAGGTGAATCCTTCAAGTGTTTACAACAAATAAAAGATTGATTTACATGCCATAAATCATATATCAATGAAAATTCTCCTTCAAGAGGATTCTATGGTGAAATTTTTAAGGGATTTGGACCATGAAATCTCAAGTTATGGGCAAAACAAGCTTTTGGAAACCTAGGGCACAAAAAGGTGGTTTTGAGAGCATGAAAAAGGAAATAACCAGTTTGAAAGGTGGTTTAGTTGAGTCACTTTATGTTTTTATTTGTTTTTGTGCATTGTAGGGTAAGTAGATATTTAAACTCCATTTGCACCTTATTGGAAAATTCACTTTGCAAATGCAGTGTGTATTGTCCATTTTTTTTGTAAATGCATGGCCAAAAGCGCCTCCACAAGCATGGGCGCACTTTTTGGGGGTACAATTACACCTCAAAAGTGTGCCTAGTGCAAGATTTTTCCCAAAGAGTGGCTAGGTGGATAATGTGGGGCTCACTTGCAAAAACAACTTATTTTTTACTTTTCCTCATATTTTTCATTAAGTTTGAATGGACCAATCATAGGGGTGCACTTTTGCAAGTGGGAATGCAAAGTAAAAGGTAAAACCCACCTCAAAAGGCAACCAACATCCTAAAGTGTGCCAAAATGCACATGGTGACATTATCTCACACAACACAAAAATAAAAGAAGGGAGATTATAGTCGATAAGCTACAAAATTCTTCATGGCAAGATTTTTTTTTTTAAAAATATTACTCGTGAGCATGGGCGGCCATAACCACGACAGACACACTAAATGAGGCAATGACTATCTCAACAAAGGAAAACACACCCTCATGACAATGGTATTTTTGGGGACCCAAAAGGATTTACTTCTACCTATTTATGTACAATTATCTATCCATTTCAATATAATAAATATGACAATTTATTCAATCTATGAAAAAGATCCATGTTATGTTATGCTTTTCTTTTAACCCTTTTCTCTAACATACACTATATTTAATTCTTACACATGATCTTTTAATAGTTGTCTAATCTATTTTTTAACATTCATATTTCTTTTATTCGAGATTTATTTTTGTTTCTTGTAATTTATTTAAGCATATTTCATAAAAACATCAGTTCCTTGCCAAAATATCACATCATTCTCCTTATAAGTAATAACAAAACTATTTTATGATCTTGTGCTTTATCTAAGTGTAGTGTTAGAAAAGACTAGTTGTGAATATGAGAAAACAAACAAATTTGTTTTCCTAATCTAATCCTTTCAAACAATACCTCAAATAGAGCAATAGATGGAAAGGGAGGAGAGTCAATACCTACACTTACCAAGAAGATGCAATGCTCCTCCTTTGTTGTGTTGGATTTGCTCTTGGATTGGTGTTGGTTGCTTTAGATTTGGTGGAGAAACTTGGGCAACACCTCCCTTGATTTCCTTGTATTGATTGATGAATAATGATGGATTGATAAATTGGATTAAAGATTGTGGATGATTGATAAAATGGTAGATATTTGTTATGGATTCTATGTGTTGTTTCTCATTTAGCTCTCATGGAGGAGGAGAGCTCAATTTATAGCTTGTGGGAGAGAAAATGGAGGGTGAATATCCATCCAAGTAGGATGAGGATCAATGGTTGGAAATTGATGAGAGGATTGGAGGATTCTAGAATGGAGAATTATAGAATTTGAATTCAAAATTCCATGGAGGGAAGAAGCTTCCATTGAATTAAAAATTCAATGGAAGGGAAGTGTACGTCGGAAGCGACAGGCGAGCGTGAGAATCAACAAGTAACTCTTCCGCGTACCCGACCTCCCGAGGTCGTGCCGAGACAGCCGGTGGGGGTAGAATATGCAGACAAACTAGTTAGGCAGTCTAATGTCTTCGACACGCACTAGCGGAATTTGCGAATCTAAGGCGAAGAAGGCCCTTCTAACTTGGATTGGTGTGATAGATCGATCAGCCAGGATGACCGCTCAAGGCAAAATGACCTCGGGATTGTTTCGTGTATATCTCCTGATAAGGTCATATAGTGGATGATGAATATAATTGACTCTATGGACGATTTTCTGGCCTAGTCCAGAATTCCCTAGCTTCGTTAGCCGCTATATCTAGTAAGGACAGTTGTTCGATGATGATAGGTGGAAGTGGAGTGGACCTGAATACCAAGATGCGTAGGCTAGTGTCTATGTCTAACTGACTTGTGGATTCGTTGGGCTGTGGGATCTGTGGATCACAACCATAGACTCTTGGTTGTTGCGGTCCTGTTATGGTCATACGCGGGATCAAGTTCTAATCCCTAGTATCCAGTAATCGTATGCTTTCTCAGCTTCTATGTTTAGAACCAATAGTTGTGCAATCTTCTCAGAATACCTTACAGGCGTTCTCGCAACCTGGATTCTTAAGCTGGTATCTATATCTACGAGGGTGTCTCCAAATGCCCGGTCATGGAACTAGAGGATCACACCCGAATGTTTGTTCTCTTTCGAGCCCTTCTACAGTCATGTGGATGTTTTCTAGGGTAATCTGTAGTTTGGCTGACTTGACCAAAACGCATGTGCTTGGTCGTCTTCTATGTTTAATCCTCTTAACTGAGAACTGATCAGTTGTAAATCTGTGGTTGTTCGGAATACTTGTATCCTGAGATTTTGGTCTATGTCAACTATTGCTGTGACTAGGTTTGGTTGAGGCACGATTGGCTCAAATATATATTCCCTGGGCTCTTGAGGTCCCGTGATTGTCATACGAAACAAAATGCAAATCTAATTGTAATGAAACAAATTCTAACTACGTGAAATAAATCTAACATATATATTTTTTATTCTTCTAAGAAATATTCTAATAATTTTAAGGAAAGCAAACTATTTTAAGCGTATCTAGAAATAATAACTAAACAATAATTTGAAACAGACAAGATAACCGAGTGTAGTTATTTGCCTGTGCGATTTTGTAGAATTATTCTAAATAAATAAAATAGCTTGTCTAATCTACCTGCAAGATTCTCGATCCTACCTCAGAAGTGAGGAGTGAATCATAGTTTCTCAGAAACTATCAATCCCCACAGCTTCCCTGGCAATGTCGAGAATAGAATGAAATGAAATAAAGCGATTAACTACTCTATTTGATATGAATCTAACTAGAACTTTGAAATTTAAAACCCGACTCCGCAGTAATGCAAAGGCGAATCCGATGGTGTATGTGATCTCGTCCCGCGCATGATCTCCTCGTTCTTTCGTGTTCACGTGATCCGTAAAAGCGTGTAATGCTAAGCACCGATAAGAGTAGATTTTGGGACAAGGACAACTTTCGTAATGCACTCGAGAATGCGAGTAGGAGAGGGATAGCGCAAGAGTACAGAGCTTGGCTTATGCGATTCCTAGCGGGGATTTTACATGCGAGTCATGCAACATGAAGCGACCGTAACTCCGTAACTATCTATACGAAGAGCAAAACCTGCAACTTTAATGGCTTCCTAAGCTATTCTGCTCCAATGGATTGATAAAATAAAGACACTTTGCACACAAGTTGGATATGTGGCTTACCAAATTTGAATAAAGCTAACTGCATATAATGGATTGAACTAAGAACTCCAAGACACAATAAAAACAAATCTACAAAGAAAGAGAAATCTGAGGCAAGCTTCTAACCGGATTGGGATGAGATAACAAAGACCGCCCGCACAAGATGGGTCTCGTGGCTTACCAACAAATTTGAATAATACTAACCAAGTATGAAATGAACTATGCTATCAATCCTAAGCAAGCTAATGACCAAATCACCGAAAATCAAGACTCTAAGAAAAAATGGTGGCTTCTTGCACAAGATGGATATGTGGCTTACCAGCTGCAACACAATACTAACCAAAACATGCAATGAAGAAAACTAAGTATTCTAAGCAAAGGAAAACTAAAGGAATTGCAAAGAGGAACCCAGAAAACAAAACTTGAGAGAGGCCAGCTTCTAACTGGATTGGATGAAATGACAGCACTGCCTGCACAAGATGGGTCTATGGCTTACCAACAGCTGAGCAATTTAACAAAAGATGCAAGTGAATTCAAGCTATGGCTTCTAAACAAGCTAACTAACTAAAACACTAAAATGAGGGAATGAGAGCAAAGATCAAACTTCAAAATCCAGCCAAGCTTCAGACCAAAAACTCTAGACCATTTGCATGTGCACAAACCATGCATTTATAGGAATTCAAACACCCAAAACCAAAACCAAATTGAACTCCTAAACAATAAACAAAGGAAAAACACTATTCCAGGGGACCAAAAACATAAATGCATGCTCAAGTCGGCAAAGAAAAGCTGGTGAATCGTGATATTTCACGCGAGTCACGCCAAAGAACGTTCTGGAAAATGCACACAGACCGCCGCCCGAGCAGGGGCGGCGGCGAGCATAGACCGCCGCCTGCCGGCGGTTAGGCGGCGGCGGTTTCACACACCAAGGTCAAGAGGCCAAGGAAAGAGGGAAAAAGGGGAAAACAAAGGGCGCGGGGGGCTAAGCAGGGCATGCGGGATGTTAACGCATACTCCGAGGGCTTTTCCGATCCCGAACACCTCATGCGAGGAGACTCGTATCATCATCGGGCACTTGTTACACTCGCTTCGCAAGATATAAGACCTTACAATTTTGGGTACGTACATATCGCTTCTCGAGAAGCGTTTTAGCCATGAAGAGGCATAAAACGTTGGGTCCGAGTATGGCAGTCCCGAAATGGGGAGTTAGAAGCTATACCTTACTCGTCCGTGTGTTGAAATGACGCCATCGAAATTCCCGCTACCTGCAAAATGAAAAGAGAACTCAAGTGCAGATAGATGCAATAACTTGGAAGATAAACGCTAAAATAATAGGGAAGGAGAACGTACCATTCGTGCGGGGATAGAAACTTACCTCCATCAGCGCTCCAAACCTGCGAAAAAGTCATTTTAAAACGAAATAGAACGATATATATATGAAAGTGGGCCCATTTTCCTATTCATTTGCGCGAGTTGATTTGATTGGTTTTGAGCTCTGGGACCCACGGTGACGGTTTCTCACGCGAGTAGAGTCAAACGTTCGCAACTGAGATCGTGATCATGCCTCCACGTGCGGAACACCGACCTCAGCGATCACAAGTTGGTTTTCTTCAATTTTGTGTTTTTCCCCCTTTAAATTTGAAATGTTAAATTCGTCATAATGGGGGTTATTTTTGAAAATGTTAGGTTCAAAAGGTCCACCTAGGGGGGGCGCCTACTGGGTAGGCTCCATTTTTAGTTTAAATGGTCTATTTTTGCTCATTTTGGGCTTTTTGGGGTTAACAACCCGCGCGGGTTTTCGACATGACGCGCCGCCCGCTGTGGCGGCGGTTACATGACCGCCGCCCTATCAGGGCGGCGGTTACACGACCGCCGCCTTAAGGCGGCGGTTACAAAACCGCCCCCCTGCTCAGGGCGGCGGTTTTGCACAGAATGCAAAAGAACTTATTTTTGAGATTGCACTTGTACTTTTATCATTTCTATATGCTTTTATGACTCTCTCGATATTGATTAGATACTAACTTGCTCTGTTTTGTGTGTTTTTGGGTGTATGCAGGCGAGGGAGGAGTATATCAGATGGAGCCGAGAGAGAGAGTGTGATCGCTTTCCTGGTATTGATGCCCTTTCTCAGGATGAGGAGGATACATTACAGAGGGCCGGCATATTGCGTATATCACGCGTGCCCCATGTCACACCATCCAGTCACATACTTTGTGACTTGTTTTCATATTGGGATGCAGATCGGAACACTTTCCGACTGCCAGGGGTCCGCGGTGAGTGGACCATCACTTTGGAGGATGTCTACCGTATCCTGGGGGTCCCGATCATCGGGAGGAGACTCACACCGAGACGGCAGGTCTCGAGCACAGATTGCACACAAAGGGGCAAAGCTACATGGGGGATGCAGCCATCTCTACGGGGTCGAAGAAGGGAGTGAGAGTTCGATCGATTCCTTCTTTGCCCATCCCCGTATTTCGACAGGCTATCATGGGGATCCTTGCCTCGAGGCTGATCGGGACAAGGGAGGAGATACTTTACTATACCGTCACCGGCCCCCATCATTGCACGTATAGAGGGGCATGGCCGGATATATGCCTCGGGGCGCAGATATTCTCGGGACCACCTACCATGACTTATACAGGTGGTCCGTTTACAGGATGGGCAATATCGAGCCACCCGACTCTAGTCATGAGTCAGGGTGTATGAGCATTTTATTCCTTATGGCAGAGGGGTAGAGGTGGCAGACCCAGGGCCGTGAGGGCAGCTAGATGGTCGAGATATGCGGTGCTTAGAGCACCTCACCACCAACCGCCTCCCTTACCACAACAGAGATATGGAGGCGACGCCGCACCGGCTTATGGCCGGCATATGGGGCGAGGAGACCCTTACATTGATCTCCTGCTCCCACCACAGGCAGCTTATCGACCGCGTGGGACGGGTGGAGGTACACCCTTTTGCGAGTTCCTCAAAGCTTCGGCCTTCCATATGCGGGCATGCTTCCCCAAATGGCACCAGCCTTATGATCACCGCGAGGCTGCAGGGGGCCTAGAGGCCGTGGTTGGACAAAGTGATCACTCCCGCACTCCCATTGCAGCCAGGAGGGTAGTTCGGCTGAGGGAGAGCCGGTGCACCCGGCACCTTTGCTTCGTAGATTGCTCATGCGGTCCCGCTCACAAGCAGCGATGACCCCATAGATATTGACTCCGATTCTCGAGAGTTTACAGAGGGAGGGTCGAGGAGCAGATTTGACGGATGATAGCGATCCCGAGTGGCATGACACTCAGATATTTTACAGCAGAGAGGGCCGAGCAGAGTGCAGAGAGAGAGACTCTAGCTTCAGAGGAGCCACTCTCCTGGGGCCATGGTGGAGAGGATGAGTCGGGCATGGGGCGCATGTTGCTCCTACTACAGAGCAGCCTCGCCGGCAAATGCAAGATCTGCGGCGGGTGCCGGCCCAACGACCCATCTTGAGGCCCTATGATCCGAGTAAGTTATCCTCTCATCTTTTCAATGTTTGTTTAATTTAGGATTTTTAATTGCTATCTCTCCTTGTGTTTTGATATTGTATCTTTTAGTCTCTTGCCTAGTTTCTAATTCGTTTTTTCTTCTTTGTTTGCAGAGACTGTTGACGAGTGGCGGGATCTAATCCGCAGGGTATGCACTGATTCTCTGATGATCCCTATGGATAAGACCCGCGGAGCTATCTCAGAGATGCCGGGAGCCTTCAAGCAGCCTGTAGGCATACCGACGCCTTCGCTCCCGCTTTGGCACGTGGCCGATGGTGTCGACTCTCCGTACAGAGTCGGCAGTGCTATAGGACAGCCGAGCGCCTTATGAGGAGCCATTCTCGTGGCGAGACCGCGGCTGCCCTCGGACCCCGAGCCCTCCGTGCATTCGTGAGCGCCGCGCAGCCGAGCCCCTAGCGAGGGCGCGCACTCTCGTGAGGGGGTCGCGCAGGGGCCGAGAGACTACTGGCTCCTATGCGCTTTGTACTATAGATTCTTTTGTATATCACGGCTCTTTGAGCGCTTTTGACCATGCCTAGAGCATGATGGCATCAGATATAAACATTGATTATTTATATATATGCATTCGTTTTTGGATCAAAACTTGTCACTCATGTTTTCCTTTCTATTTCCAACTGCTTTGTGTATACTACGATGTATGTTTTATATGCTTTTTTAGAATGTATGCAATGGAGAACAAATGATGCAAATGTTTGCTTTCTTTTTGTTTCATGATGCCGATACATGATATCAGAGATATATTGTGATCTTAAATCTTAGCTTCGTGAGCAATTTGGATACCTCATGTTTGTTTTGGCAAAGTGATGAAAATAACCAATATGATGAATAGATTAACTTGCCCCACTCCTAACTCCACGCAACTAGTAAGATGCGAGGGCTCATCACCAAGAGCCAAGAAGGGCGCAAGTTATGAAATATGGTGAAATGATAGTGATGAAAGATGAGACGAAGCTTGTGGAACCAAATTGAAAACTACAAGCTTACTCTACCCGAATGACTTCATAGTTTTGGGTGCAACTTGCTTTGCGGTTTATCTAGACTTAGACCCGTAGATGGCCACATAGTAGAGAAAAATCTGGATTTTTAGGATTTTAACTCTCTTGGAATTTTGAACATCCGATTCATTCGCTTTTGACTCAAAGTTTGAATAGTTTGTTTATGACCTTTAACGCTTGCATTGTCTAGAGGACCCCTACACTTTGCCCCATGCTACCCGTAAGAAGCATGGGTTTATCACCGTGGGCAAGGCATAGGCATAGTAGTAAGGGCATTTCCATCCTTTCCCAACCCTACGTCACTAGTAAGAGACGCAAGCTCATCACCGAAGGTTGGTGGGGCAAGGAAATGTGTAAAAATAAAATTTTCTGTTTAATCACTTTTTGACTTGTCTTTTTGAGTAAGATGTCAGTATATGCTTATTTCCAAAGAGATGTATATATGGGATAGATGTGACACCATGAAGCTTCTAGAACAGACCATAGGCAAGACACCTATCCTAAGAAGAAATCAAAGCGAGAACAAACTTGCAGATCTTGGTATGGTTACCGTTAAGACTTCGTCATGTTTGATTTTATTTGATAAAAGATTCTGAAGTGATTGATGATATCGTGAAAATGGAGAGATATGATTAGAAAGTTTTGTGCCAACAACATCATGAGTTTGTAATGAATTGCTTTGAGAATAGATTCCTTGATCACAATTTGTGTAAGAACAAGTGGACAAAATGATCCTAATCTATATGAAAATGCAATGTAGATAGTTATACAAGCAAGCTAAGTAATGCTTATGCGTAGAAACGCTTTGAGGTGCAGGGAATTGACTGCTTCACCAAATTCCTCACCTTCTAACGTACATAAGAGGTATGCACCATTTCCGTAGTCTTTCATGACTCGGTATGGGCCCAACCATTTGGGCCGGAATTTCCTTCCTTCGCCGGTCTTCTTGTCGATCCGGCTGTCTAGTCTTAGAACTAGATCACCTTCGTATATATCGCGCTCATAAACCTTCTTGTTATATTGCCGACATTCGGTCAAAGATAAGCTCTATGCCATTGCTCAAAGATCTAACCTAGTTTCATCTAGGCTTTCTAATTGGGAAAGACGTGCTTCTCTCGTAAGCGCCTTTCATCCGTAATCCTCAGTAGTGAAATGCGGAGATCGGGTATTTCGACCTCAAGCGGGAGAACTGTCGCCCCAAATACTAGCGAGAAAGGAGTCAAGCTCCCGGTGGTGTTCTTATTGAGGTTCGGTGGGCCCACAAGGCCGGATATAACTTTAAATGCCAATCTCGTTTGTTTTCTTTTACCGTTTTAAGGAGAATGGCTTTCATTGTTTTGTTTGTTGCTTCACCGCCCATGGCTTGGGGATAATACAAGGAAGCCGTATGATGGCTTATTTTAAATTTATCGCATAGTTCACGAACTTCTTCATTTTTAAAAGAAGTTCCATTATCGGAGATAATGATTTGCGGGATACCGTACCTGCAAATGATTTGGTTCAAAATGAACTTAAGCGATCACGTAACTGTGCATGAGTAAGAGGCATGGCCTCCACCCATTTGGTAAAATATTCAAAGGGCCGTGATTATAAAATTATGGCCATCTCAGGATGAGGGAGAGAATTTCCCTATTAAGTCTAGACCCCATGTAGAAAAGGGCCATGGAGTAGCGATTGGTTGCAGAGCTTGTGCTGGCATGTGGATCTCGTGGGAGAATTCTTGGCACTTATGACACCTGCGTGCAAACTCTATCGCGTCATGTTCTAGAGTGGGCCAGAAATAGCCCATTCGATGTATTTTTCGAGCGGTGGCATGGCCACCGAAGTGGCCTCCACATATACCGTGTGGATTCATGGAGAATCCTCTTGGACTCTTCTGTGTCAACACACCTTAAGAGCATTCCATCGAATGCTTTTCGATAGAGCACCTGCTCTATAATGACGTATTTAGCTACGATTATGCGTAACCGCCTTCTTTGTTGCGGTGTAACTACCTCCGGGTACGTATGGTCCATGATATAATTAACGATGTCAGTGTACCAAGGGCACTCAGAGATAGCGGGTCGAGTTTCGATGTAGTATACGCATTCATCTGGAAAATCCAAATCTACTAAATCACCTCCGTCTAGTGGGTCATCAGCTAACCAATCCGCGATGATTTGTCCTTTAACCGACTTCTGATTTACAAATGTTAATTCGAACTCTCCCATTAAGGTTATAAAACGTCCAGCCTTTTTAGACAAGGAACCTTGTGTGAGAAAAGTCCGTAAATGGTCCGTTTTTACCATGACCTTCGTTTCTTGATTCAAGATATAATGTCTTAGGCGCTTAGTAGAAAGACTATGGCAAGGCATTCTCGCTCTCCGCTTGTATAGCATGTTTCATAGTCGAGCAGTTGTTCGCTAATGAAATAAATCACACGTTCTCTTTGTCATCGCCTTCTTGGGCCAACATACAAAGCCAACGAGACACCGTAGCTCGTGAATATAGGATTAACGGCGATCCAACTTAGGTGGCATTAGCGTAGGTGGTGATAACAAAAACGCTTAACCGCATCAAAGCTTCATTGCAATCTTCACCCAATCAATGCTATAGTCTTTCTTGAGTAAATTGTTGATTGATGAATGGCGAAGCTTAAGTCCGGGATAAATCTCCGATCGCACCTCAGCTTTCCGAGAAATGATCTCGATTCCGCATTCACTCAAGGTGGGACCATTTCGAGGACAAACCGATTTTGGTCGATCAACATCAATCCTCGTGATGATATGATGTAACCTAGAGCTTTCCTCCCGTTACACCAAAGACGCATTTCTCTCGGATTTAGCGTGACTCCGTATTCTATTAGGTGTGAAAGAATGACGCGAGTACTTCGATGGTCACAACGCTTCTTAGCCTTAGCCAATAAGTCATCTACGTAAGATTCCACGATTTTATGAATTAGATCGTGAAATATGTATGTCATGGCCCGCCGGTATGTAGCACCGCGCTTTTGAGACCGAATGGCATAACAACATAGAGCAATAGGTTCCCAAGGAGTTATAAACGTGGTTTTAGCTTGATCTTGCTCGATATTCTGATTTGATCAGATCCCGAGAATCCATCCATGAGAGACAAGAGTTCAAAACCAGCTTTGCCGCATCAACAATAACATCTATGGATGGTAATGGGAAGTCGCCTTAGGGCATGCTTTGTTGATGTCTCGAAATCTATGCAATGCGTATCTTTCCATTCTTCGAGAACGGGAACGATGTTAGATACCCATCGGGGAGTAGTCAACTCGGCTTGATGAATCCTACCCGAAGGAGTTTTATTACCTCCTCTTTTACCATGAGAGCTACTTTGGGCTTCATGGGTCTTGATTTTTGTTTAATTGGCTTTGATCTCGATCTAGTGACGAGGTCAGTGCACCGCAATGTGGGGTGGACTCCCGCCATCTCTTTATAATTAAATGCAAACGCCTTCTGGTGTTCTTTGAGAATCTGAGTATGTATTTCCACTTCTTCTGGGGTTAACGAAGAACCTAGTTTCAATATTCTTGGTTCCTCTTCTGTCCCGATGTTGACATCGATTGTTTCTTCGATCAAAGAGGCGTTACCCTCTTCGAACTCGTGGGTGCCGGAGGTAAATCTAGATCATCCCCATTTTCCTATTACGTATATGCTAGGTTCCATTTGTGAGGGAAGATCCGTTACGGGATTTCCGAAGTAGGAAGACGAATGTGGAATCAGGGATAAATCTAGCATGTGATAGGAGAGATGTAGTGCTGCATAGGCATTTAAGTAATCCAAAGTAGCCGCATCATTTCCAACATGGTCTAGGATGGTAGACTCACTTCCGCTTGAAAGAGGATTTGTCATTGTTTTTATCAATGGTTTGTCACGAATGGATACTCATGAAGTGAGTATCTTCTAGCTCATCATTGAGTAAAACGTGATGCTGAGGTTGCTATTGAATCGGCGAGAAGATTTTTCTCTCGAGGGATTGCTTCAATGGATATAAAGCTAAACGCCTTGCTTAAATCTAATACAACGTTTTTGTAGAGTTGTAAATGTTCGGCTTTAGTTTCATATACTTCAAACTTGGTTTGTTACTAATCATGAGTCTCCCAGGACTCTGATGTTATCAATACCAATTCTTTTGGCTAAGGTAAGGCCAAGGAGGAGGGCTTCGTACTCAGCGCCGTTGTTTGTGCATTCAAAGTTTAATTTAAAAGCGAATGGGAGGACTTTCTCCTGGGAAGTAAGAATTATACCTGCCCCCGCTCCATAACGACATTTAGCTCCATCGAAATGGAGAGTCCAATACTTAGCCGGGAGTATAGATGTTGGGGCATCTCATTGCGCTTGCGCACTCTACTTCTACCATACAGAGATCCTTCTCACTGGCAAGGAACCAACACCTAGGAAAATCCTATGCCTACCAATCGAATGGTAAGAACATTGGTGAATCTTGTTCTATCAACTCAACGATTTTCGCAGAGTCCCTAATGATACTGCTTTCTTTAGTTTTATCTTTAGGGGTTGGAATTGTTTTGATATGCCGGGTAGTTTCAAGATCCGTCGTAGGTATCAACTTTTCCTCGGCTTTGGGTCGAGGGTTTATTAAGTTGGTTTGTTGGAAGTTCAAATTCGAGTGCACCCCGGTCTTTTTCTTTAAATCAGCTAGGTGCAAATCGAAAGGTTTTGATCGCCTTTGGCTACAAATACCTTTCCTAGATGCAAGAATCTTACTTCTTGAAATAAAGTAGAAGGGATTGCCTTCATTCGATGTATCCAAGGTCGGCGAGGATCATATTATAGTTAGTTTCCGATCTATAATATAAAACTCACCAAGATGGTTTTGGGCCCTAAGGTGACCGGCAAGATATATAGTTCCTATCGAAGTGGCTTTAAGGCTATCATAGCCTCTCAAGGTATTTCGTGTAGTGGAACAATTTGTTTCTCCATATCCAAGTTTTTGGAGGAAAGAGAAAGGGACTATGTTAATCATGCGCCCCATCATCAACCATTGCCCGCTTTACATAGTTATTATAAACCCACACTTGCAAGTGTAAGGTCAATCACCTCTGCGTGCGATCTCAAAGATCTCGTGGGCATTTTACTTATTTCAAATATGAATTCGACATCCTTGTCCGGCTGCCCCGAGGGTGGATATCAAAATCTACGTGATTTACTTGTGTTTCTGGAGGTGGAGTGATGTTAATTAGATGGCCTAGACCTAATGCTTCTAAAAGAGCAGCTCATGAGGGGGAGAGTTCTTTAGTAAGTCCAAAAATGAAATGTGTGAGAAGGTCTTTGTTAGGTCACTAATTAAATCATAGTACCGATGGGTTTTTCAACTATTTGATGACTCTTATCTGTCTCTCGGCAGATGACTTGGGCTCGGTGAGAGAAATACTCTCGTGTTCTTGTTATAGCTTCGATAGGTAGTTCAAATGCCTAATTCTACCAAACCGACTATCTTAGGTCTCGCTGAGCTCCCAACCGTGGCGCAACCGATGGATTTAATGAAGTCGAGGCTTCATGATCATTGCTTCCGTCACCGCACCTTTGTTTGTTCCGCTGGATTCAGCCTATTGCTATCATGATTTGGGAGTGGATCATTAAAGATCTTGAGGGGAGCATTCTCGAGGAGAAACTCGCCCCGCGAGAGTATTTGGTGATGATGAGACGGATCCGCCAAAAAGTGTCTCGTGAAGAACTGCCTTTTGTTCTTCCTCGCAAGCGTTGCATAAATTTATTGTAGTCACGGCACGCTCTAGTATCGTGACTCCCGAATTTTATGGAAACCACAATAAGAATTGGGGTCAGAATTCCCGCTTTGTTGGTTTGGTGTGTATTGTGGCCTAAAATTCCGATCAAACTCGTTGCCTATTAGGACCAAAGTTTTGGAATTGTTGTTTCTGGTTTTGACTTTGGTTTTGGTAACCAAATGAGTTTTGGCTTGGCCCTTGTATGGGATTTCGCCGTTGTTGTTGTTGTTGTGGATGGTTAAAATCCACTGTATTGATTGTCAGGGTAAAGTTGTTGTTTCGTTGGTTGTTTGTTTGTGACGGAGCATTAACAACATTTACCCTCTTGGGCTGGTCGGTTACCCCATCCGTTGTTACCCCACGATTTTTGTTAAGGATTTTGGGTCCTTGATTGACATTTGTGGTAGTTGTAGTGTTTTGAGTGGAGGTGATTAACCTCCCGTTTGTTCCATATGTCTTACGACCACTATCTATCGCTGCTTGATCTATTCGCAGAGCGCTCTCAAGTACTTCATCATAAGTCCTTAGTGGGAACTTCTGGACTTCTTCCTTCACTTCTCTACTGAGAGAATGAAGGAATAAATCACATAGTTCCATCTGATCCATGTTTGGAGCACTTGCTGATGAATAAAGAACTGTACGCCACCTTTGGATGAAATGGGCGATAGATTCGTTGTGTTCTTGTTTGATATGCAAGAATTCCCTGATTCCTGTTCTTAACAGTTTGTTCATGTCGAAGGCTTTGATGAACTCAGACACAAGTTGTTTGAATGAATGTATGGAAGCCTCAGGTATTCTATAATACCAATCGAGAGCAATGCCTTCCAAGGTTTTGGGAAATATTTTAGCAACAACCCCATCCCAAGGGAGTAATTCTCGTATGGCTGTAGCGTAAGCTTTGATATGCGCATTTAGATCTCCCTCACCCTTGAACTTGGGAAAATCAGGGAGAGGTCTTGGAAGCATGACGCTTCGTATGGTGAAATCTAAGGGTTCCTTTAGGTATTCTGAATAAGTCCCTATCGCATAGCTTTCGACCATTGATGGTGGTTGCTGAGGGAGTGGTGGTGGGATAGGTTGTTGATACGGTGCAGCGTATGTGTTAGGCAGGGGCATAGGGAGGTCCCTGCGTTTGAGCAAACATGCCGGGAGAGGAGAACATATCTCCTTGTGGTGATTTAGAGTATATGTTTAAGTAGGACGGGGTATTGTCAAGGAATGGATTGTTTGACACTAGACTGGAGGAATAGTGTTAGAGATGGTGGGCCTTGTTGGCGTTTGTTGTGGATATTGAGGAGGCATGCCTAACGTGCCTACTCCCGTAAGGAGATCTACCTGGCCAGAGTGGTATGGAGGATTGGAACTTCCCGTTTGTATGAACGGAGAATTTTGACTTGCTTGAGCCAGTTCTAACCCTCTCACTCTTTCTACTAACGTTGAAATGACTTCATTTGGTGAAGTCACGGTACTTTTCCTGAGTGGCGTTGTTGTATACCTTGGTGTTGTAAAGGTACGTGATATCCTATCATAAATTGATCGCTATCTTGCCAAGTTTCTCCAAGAATATTTCCTGTATGCAGTGGCATAGAGGTATTTTCTTGAAAAGAGATTTCGGGTTGTATTTGTAAACCTCCTATAGGTGGGTACATTCCCCGGGAGCGTTGTTCACTCCTAGGATAACGTATTGATTGTCCATCATCTAAGACCAGGTATGGATCCGATTGCCTACTAATTTGTGGTCTGAGTAGCATTTGAGGAGACGAACTGATTCTCCTAGTAAACGCCATATTGTTTGAACCTCAAGGTTTCTGCTTGTTGGGTTCGAGGGGGTTGATCTAACTCCTCAGCTTGAAAAGACGAACTATATCTGATTCTTGGGGTTTGTGTTGACAACTGATTAGTTGAATAGTTGTCACCCCATACTGAGAGCGAGGGTGATGATTGCCTATTCTGTTGGGCGTAGTATGCCTCAAGACCCAAGAGGGGTCTGCCATATGCATCGAATCCCGACATATTCGGGGGGTATATGAATACCCGCAGAATAATGGGAAGGAGCGAAGGTGATGAGAGAAGATTTGAAACTTCTCAAAGAGAAGGTGAAACAGTTGTTTGTTTCACGTCGGGTTCACCAATTTTGTACGCCGGAAAAGTGACAGGCGAGCGTGAGAATCAACAAGTAACTCTTCCGCGTACCCGACCTCCCGAGGTCGTGCCGAGACAGCCGGTGGGGGTAGAATATGCAGACAAACTAGTTAGGCAATCTAATGTCTTCGACACGCACTAGTGGAATTTGTGAATCTAAGGCAAAGAAGGCCCTTCTAACTTGGACTGGTGTGATAGATCGATCAGCAAGGATGACTGCTCGAAGGCTCCAATCAATATCGAGCTCTGGCGTGATTCGATCTATGGGTTGTGGAATACGTGGAAAATGACCTGGGATTGTTTCGTGTATATCTCCCGATAAGGTCATATAGTGGATGATGAATATAATTGACTCTATGGATGATTTTCTGGCCTAGTCCAGAATTCCCTAGCTTCGTTAGCCGCTATATCTAGTAAGGACAGTTGTTCGATGATGATAGGTGGAAGTGGAGTGGACCTGAATACCAAGATGCGTAGGCTAGTGTCTATGTCTAACTGACTTGTGGATTCGTTGGGCTGTGGGATCTGTGGATCACAACCATAGACTCTCGGTTGTTGCGGTCCTTATGGTCATACGCGGATCAAGTTCTAATCCCTAGTATCCAAGAATCGTATGCTTTCTCGCCTTCTATGTTTAGAACCAATAGTTGTGCATCTTTCTCGTAATACCTTACAGCGTTCTCGCAACCTGGATTCTTAAGTCGGTATCTATATCTACGAGGGTGTCTCCAAATGGCCCTGGTCATGTGGAACTAGAGGATCACACCCGAATGTTTGTTCTCTTTCGAGCCCTTCTACAGTCATGTGGATGTTTTCTAGGGTAATCTGTAGTTTGGCTGACTTGACCAAAACGCATGTGCTTGGTCGTCTTCTATGTTTAATCCTCTTAACTGAGAACTGATCAGTTGTAAATCTGTGGTTGTTCGGAATACTTGTATCCTGAGATTTTGGTCTATGTCAACTATTGCTGTGACTAGGTTTGGTTGAGGCACGATTGGCTCAAATATATATTCCCTGGGCTCTTGAGGTCCCGTGATTGTCATACGAAACAAAATGCAAATCTAACTGTAATGAAACAAATTCTAACTACGTGAAATAAATCTAACATATATATCTTTTATTCTTCTAAGAAATATTTTAATAATTTTAAGGAAAGCAAACTATTTTAAGCGTATCTAGAAATAATAACTAAACAATAATTTAAAACAGACAAGATAACCGAGTGTAGTTATTTGCCTGTGTGATTTGTAGAATTATTCTAAATAAAAAATAGCCTGTCTAATCTACCTGCAAGATTCTCGATCCTACCTCAGAAGTGAGGAGTGAATCATAGTTTCTCAGAAACTATCAATCCCCACAGCTTCCCTGGCAATGTCGAGAATAGAATGAAATGAAATAAAGCGATTAACTACTCTATTTGATATGAATCTGACTAGAACTTTGAAATTTAAAACCTGGACTCCATCGCAACAAAGCTGGCGAATCCGATGGTGTATGTGATCTCGTCCCCGCATGATCTCCTCGCCTTTCGTGTTCACGTGATCCGTAAAAGCGTGTAATGCTAAGACCGATAAGAGTAGATTTTGGGACAAGGACAGCTTTCTGTAATGCGCACCGAGAATGCGAGTAGGAGAGGGATAGCGCAAGAGTACAGAGCTTGGCTTATGCGATTCCTAATGGGGATTTTACCGCGAGTCATGCAACATGAAGCGACCGTAACTCCGTAACTATCCTATACGAAGAGCAAAACCTGCAACTTTAATGGCTTCCTAAGCTATTCTGCTCCAATGGATTGATAAAATAAAGACACTGCTTGCACAAGTTGGATATGTGGCTTACCAATAGCAATTAATAAAGCTAACTGCATATAATGGATTGAACTAAGAACTCCAAGACACAATAAAAACAAATCTACAAAGAAAGAGAAATTCGTGAGGCAAGCTTCTAACCGGATTGGGATGAGATAACAAAGACTGCCGCACAAGATGGGTCTCGTGGCTTACCAACAAATTAATACTAACCAAGTATGAAATGAACTATGCTATCAATCCTAAGCAAGCTAATGACCAAACCACTCAAAATCGAAGACTCTAAGGAAAAAATGGTGGCCTCAAGTAATGACTACACTTGCACAAGATGGATATGTGGCTTACCAGAGCAAAGACAATACTAACCAAAACACGCAATGAAGAAAACTAAGTATTCTAAGCAAAGGAAAACTAAAGGAATTGCAAAGAGGAACCCAGAAAACAAAACTTGAGAGAGGCCAGCTTCTAACTGGATTGGATGAAATGACAGCGCTGCCTGCACAAGATGGGTCTATGGCTTACCAACAACTGAGCAATTTAACAAAAGATGCAAGTGAATTCAAGCTATGGCTTCTAAACAAGCTAACTAACTAAAACACTAAAATGAGGGAATGAGAGCAAAGATCAAACTTCAAAATCCAGCCAAGCTTCAGACCAAAAACTCCAGACCATTTGCATGTGCACAAACCATGCATTTATAGGAATTCAAACACCCAAGAACCAAAACCAAATTGAACTCCTAAACAATAAACAAAGGAAAAACACTATTCCAGGGGACCAAAAACATAAATGCATGCTCAAGTCGGCAAAGAAAAGCTGGTGAATCGTGATATTTCACGCGAGTCACATCAAAAGAGCGTTCTGGAAAACGCGCACAGGACCGCCGCTCTGAGCAGGGCGGCGGTTACAGGACCGCCGCCCTGTTCAGGGCGGCGGTTTCATCACTGAAGGTCAAGAGGCCAAGGAAAGAGGGAAAAAGGGGAAAACAAAGGGCGCGGGGGCTAAGCGGGGCATGCGGGATGTTAACGCATACTCCGAGGGCTTTAATAAAATATTATTAGGGATGTGATTACATGGAAAGGCTAGGTGTAGGGTAGGTGTAGAGTAGGTGGGTAGGGAGTGTAGGAATATTAAATTCCTAGAAAATGTTAATAAGGATTAAGATAGGATAATAAGATCTTAAAGGGATTAACGATAAGATAGGATATTAGATAAATGATAAAAGTATATATGTGATGAAAGGGATAAATAATAATTAATCTTATGATTAATTATTAGAGGATTTAGATGGTGATGATGTTAGGTTATTTACGGGATGAATTAATCGTAATTAATTATGTCGACATTTTAGATGTCTACATTTTGCCCTCTTTGAAGGGTTATTACAGAGCAATGACCGTTCAAAGAAAAAGAAGAGAATATGTTAGGATGGTGATATGATGCCCCCTCGAGGGGTTAGGTGGGGAGGAACGAGTTGGGTAACACTCAAAAAGAGTTGAGGCCCAAACTAATATATGAGAGAGGATTATAGGATGAGAAGATTGAGGATTTAGAAGATTGATTGAAGGGGTTGGATTATAGGATGCCCTAGTCAAGGGGTTGAGATTAAGGATATTGGATTTGAGGATTAGAGAATAGAAGGATTATTGATGTTGATGAGGATGCATGATTAGAGGATTAGAAGATAAGAGAGAAGAGGAGTAGGAGATCGAATATTATGAGATATTGGATTTTGGAGAAGAGGATGCCCCTAGTCAATGATGTATGACAAAGGGTGAAGATTTAGGATTGTTGGATTAGAAGATGATCCAATGAAGGGGTTAGGATTAAAGAGTTGGGATTTAGATTTGAATATGTTGGATTTGGACGATGTTAGATGTGATGATGGAGGATGTTACATTTGAGATTTGATTATCCGGATAGGAGGATGAGGGGGTTAGATACTTATTTAGATGATGATGAGGATTAGGCGAGGATGATGATAAGGCTAAAATATGATGATATAAAAGGGGTGTACTACCAGAAAGTGCCCATGGTTATCATCATTAATAATGTTATGAACATGGTATAGAGAAAGAGGCACCAAGGTATAAAGAGCACAAGTGATTGAATTGCTAAATGCCCTTGTCCTTGTATCATTAGACAAATCAAAAAAATATGGTCCTCGTATCATTGGACCATGTAAAAGAAACAAAAGGGGCCTTATATCATCGGCCAAAATGTAAATGTAGACAAGCAAGCAAACACACACAAGAAAAAACACACACATTGCATTTTTGTATTTTTGTGATCGTTTTGTGGATTTTTTGAATGTTTTAATTTTTAGATTTTGTATTTTGGATGTTTAGATTATTTTCATATTGATGTTGATATTTTGGATTTGGGATGGGGGAATGGTTGAGGATAGGTAAGATGAAAGGATTCAAGATGGGATAGCTCATGGGGATGGGAAGGGATGTAAGGTGGGATGTGACTTTCTCCTATAAGTCCCAAAGCATGTTTGGGTAGGATGAAAGGGAAGGATTGAGGGAAATTGGATAGGTTGGATAGGATAGGGATTGGTTGATAGGTTAGGATTAGATGGGATGTGGGATAGGAGATAGATAGGACAAGGGATGTGGTATAGGATGAGATGGGGGATATGGAAGATCATAAGATATGCCCTAGGTATTGGGGATATATTCATGTATAGATCTGGTGTACCCCCAAGTTTAAAGTAAAGCGGCCTATGTGGATGGATGGATGGGTTCAATTTTCCCCTAGGTGCAAGGTAGGATGGGAAGTGATGGGTATCTAAAATGGATGATGCCCCAACGAATGGTAGTAAGGCTGCCCTAGTTATGATGATGATAGTTGGAAAGGGACACGAGTAGGATTGGATGAATATGAAAGGATCATCGTTTGCCCACAGATGTTCGATCAAAGGGGAAAATGATGTGGATGTGATGGACATTAGTGATGAACAAAATATGAGCCTAACAACACATGTTGTAAGGCAAGATTTGGACTAAAACAAAAGTGTGACCAAGGTCTAAACAATACCTGCAACATGTGAGCCCTATGTCTCTGTGAGATCAAAGTGTGTGTGATTGTGATGGTTAATTACCACTTGAAGTGAAGACTTAATGGGTAGTATGTGAAGAAAAACTATCCAATGTATAGGGAGTGATTAAGTCAAATAGGTGGATGGAAGGTGAATGAAAGGCTAAGCCATGCATTGTTCCACTACCACAGGACGTCCATAGCCCCGATGGAAATGCATTTGATTCTTGTCACAACATTTCTCTCTCTACCAGAGCATCCATAGCCACAGTAGAGAATTTAGAAAACTGAAACAAACCTAGATGATGAAGAACTAACTCTTGCCTTGGTCTATGTAGGAGGCACAAATCAAACGAGGGGTTCTTGCATGTTGAGTTAGATGTACCAACCTCTAGAGCATGCAATCGTTGCTATATTACCACAAATACTACAACCATTATAGGATGCCAATGCCATTATATGCAGAGGTTCACTTGGCCAACATGATAGAGAGCCATCACATGAGGCTTAACCCTCCACGACAAAGTGAGGAGATTAGGGCGGAGAACTCCCATGTGGATTCAGCTAGACAAGATTCACCTCAGAGAGGGCATGGAGATAGGGATGAGACATAGAGAGAGAGAGAGAGAGAGAGAGAGAGAGATCTAGAAGCCCTAAACATAAAGATGATCATGAGGAGAGACCCAGGGGAAGACAGATGACAGGTTGATCATATCCAAGAGATTCTGAAGCTTCATCTGTTTCACTTTGCTAGAGATACAAGAGGATTCCAGACAGAGGCTTGGTTAGTTATCTTGAGTGGATGCTTCAAGCTATATCTATGTACTAGAAACGCGAAGGCTCATGTCATGATTCATCTTCCGAGAGGAGTAGAGTCCAGTGGATGACCGAGGAGTAGAAGCTCCATGTAGATTCAAAGATAATGATATGGGATCTCTTTGAGGAGTGATTCAGGAGCCAATACTTATCTAAATGGTTAATCTAGCAGAGGATAGATGAGTTCCATGACCTACGACATGTATCTATGACAATGGCTGAGTATGAGAGTTAGTTTTTGGACTTGCTTCAGTATGTTGACTACATGCATGATGAGCAGGTCAGGATCCACATGTTCATCAGGGGCCCGAATAAAGACCTTAGAGGGGTAGTATGCATACATTGCCCATAGATATTAGCTGAGGTTGTTGCGAAGGCCTATATTGCATAGAAGAATAAGGGAATAGGTAGTAGGCTAGAGATAGAGTGAGGAGTTGCATTCAATAGATACATGACAGTCGGTCGAGGGGGACAACCCCTCCTCCTCGAGGCGAACATGGGTCCGCACAAATTTCCTTCAGCAGCCACAACACCACATCAACAAGAACGGTAGTAAACTTGTCCACCATTTAGACATCCACAGAGATTTGATGTGCAGAGAGGGCGGAGTATGGGACCTCCTCCTAGAGAACCCGTCGAACACATGCACCATCTAGAGCTCGCTTAGATGGAGCTCATCCACATGGCCAAAACAATCCATAACAAGATCATCGGGTCTCAGAACACGCACCACCGTGAGCACCAGGGGAATCGCTTCTCATTGAGGGAGCTTGGTAGTTGTTATGGATGTAGTGTACTTAGGCACCATTGAGAGATTGTCTCGCAAAACCCTAATAATAAGGGTAAGGGACCTATTTTTGAGCCTACAACAGGTGACATGACACGCAATCCATAGGATTTATGCAATCGAGAACCACCAGCAGAGCACTAGGGCACAATGATAGAGACTTCAAGTAACATCGGTGGTATTTCTACCTCTATCTTATTTGATTCAGGATCTTTTGATTCTTTTATTTCTCCATCATTAGTAGAGTGATGTAGGTTGGTGGTAGTTAGGCAGGGTCGTAGTTAGGATGTTGAGATGGCTTATGGAGCCAAGCTCACAGTGGACTCCTTAGTCAAGGAGTGTGTAGTTGACCTAGGACCCTTCACCATGACCTTGGATCTTTGCATCCTTCCTTTGGGTTCTTATGGAGTCATTTTGGGTATGGATTGGCTATCTACACACAAAGTTAGAGTGGACTGCTACAACAAGGTAATCACTTGTGCATATGATTTGGGGTTAGAGTCTGTGATAGTTGGGGTTAGGAGGCCTATTTCTATCCACACTATATCCGCTATGCAATTGGGCAAAGCAAGTGTGCACGTAAGGGATGTAAGTTATATGCTATCACAATCAAAGTGACGTTAGAGGATGACGCTAATGGGCCCTCACTTGATGATCATCACATTTTGAGGGAGTTTGTAGATGTTTTCCAGTGATTTACCTGCCTACCTCCCCCACGTGAGATAGATTTTCATATAGATTTGGTTCCTGGAGCAAATCCTATCTCATGCACATCGTACATGATGACTACCCTTGAGCTTTGTGAGCTCAAGTTACAACTAGAGGTCCTTCTTAAGAAATGCCTAATCCATCCTATTGTATCTCCTTGGGGTGCACCGGTGATTTTTGTGAAGAAGAAGGACGGATCACTGTGATTGTGTATTAATTACAGATAGCTGAACAAAGTAACGATCAAGAATCGTTACCCCTTCCATGCATAGATGATTTTTTTGATCATATGAAGGGGGCTACTGTGTTTTCCAAGATAGACCTTAAGTCAAAGCTAACATTAGGCTGAGGATTGTGGAGGCAGATATCCATAAGACAACCTTCGCACGAGATATGGCCACTACGAGTTCATAATTGTGTCATTCGGTCTAACGAATGCCCCCGCAATATTCATGAGTTTGATGAATGGGGTATTTAGGAAATTCTTGGACCGCTTCGTGCTCATATTCCTTAATGACATATTGATTTACTCATGCATGCATGAGGAACATGAGGAGCACCTTTGATAGGTTTTGTAGTGTCTTCAAGAGCAACAACTTATACGAGAACCTAGGAGAAGTGTGCATTCTTTCAGACATAGGTTTAATATTTGGGCCACATTATTTCTGGGGAAGGTATCACAGTCAATCCTTCCAAGATTAGAGCTATCATTGATTATCTAGTACTAACTAGCGTGACCGAGGTATGCAACTTCATGGGATTAACAAGATATTACAGGAGATTTGTTCAGGACTTTCCACACATTGCTCATCCCATCACTTCCTTGTAGCGGAAAGGGACGAAGTTTGTTTGGTCAAATAGTTGTGAGCATCCTTCAGGACTCAAAAGGAATGCCTTACGACATCGCCTATCGAGCAATGCCGATCCACAGAGGGATTTCTTTGTTTGTAAATATGCTTTTTGGCGGGATAGGAGGAGTATTGATGCAGGATAGTCGAGTTATAGCTTTTGAGTCTCACAAACTCAAGGATTATGAGCTCAAAAACTTCAAAACTTCAAAAATTCCAAAACTTTATTTCATGTTTCTCTAAAACTTCCAACACTTTATTTACATGTTGTAAGTGTTCTTCCCATGTCTTACTGTAAATCAATATGTCATCAAAGAAAACTAATACAAATTTCCTTAAAAATGGCCTAAAAATAGTGTTCATCAAGCTTTGAAAGGTTGAGGGCGCATTTGTAAGACCAAAAGGCATTACCAAAAACTCATAATGGCCCTCATGAGTCTTGAAAGCCATTTTATGAACATCTTCCTCTTTTATCCTAATTTGATGGTACCTCGAACGAAGATCTAATTTTGTGAAATAAACAACACCATGCAATTCATCAAGTAAATCATCAATTACTGGAATAGGAAACTTATCTTTGATGGTGTACTTGTTGAGTTCTTGGTAATCTAGACACATCCTCCATGTTTCATCCTTCTTATGTACCATGACCACTAGTGAAGAATATGCACTCTGGCTATGTCTGATGATACCCGCCTTCAACATTTCCTCCACCATTTTCTCGATCTCACTTTTTGGGAATATGGGTATCTCGTATGGTCCGATGTTAGGTGTTTGGCTCCCGGAATCAACCAATGGCATGATCATGATCCCTAACTAGTGGTAGTCCCTTTGAATTGCATAAAAACAGATGAGTGAGCATCCATAATCTTCTCGAAGATCGGGTGGCATTGAAGACTCTACGTATTTTGTACTTCTATGGAAAATAGCTTTGCTATAAAGCCATCCACTCCTTTTACTCGAGAACCTTCGCATCCGATGAGAGCTAATAATTTGTGGAGACTTAGCTACCATCCCATTCAATTGTATTATCCTTCCATCCGAATGAAATCGCATGAACAATTCTTGGAAATTCATCTCTATAGTACCTAAGGTCATGAGCCATTGACACCCAAAACAATATCTCGCCCCTCCCATAGAAATAGCAAACATAGGTGAGTCTAACATGTAGTCTCCCATGGAAAGCTTGATACTATGGCACTTTCATGTGCACTTGACTGTCCCACCATCCGCAATCATAACTTGCCTTTCTGGAGTTGGGTAAATAAAACAATTGAGGCGGGCAACTAACTTACTATTTATGAAGTTATGAGTACTCCCCGAGTCAATCAACATTGTCACTTTTGTTTTTGAGATAGCCAATAACCTTGAGTGTTTGAGGAGTACTAATACCTGATAATGCATGGCAAGAAATTAGTAGGTTGGTGATCCTCTACTTCATCTTCTACTGGTTCCTCAGCCTCTCCTATAATTTTAGCTTCCTCATCATCCTCATTACCTCCGTCAATATAGAACAACTTCTTCTCAGCACATTTATGTCTCGGTCCATATTTTCTATCATAGTTAAAACATAATCCTTTTGCTCTCTTTTCTTCCATTTGTTGAGGAGTCAATCTAATTGGCCTAGAAAATGAAGGGGAAGAGATATTACGGTCTCTGGTGTTAATGAAAGGTGGCCTCCTACTACAAAGAACTTTTTCCTCTACACGACGTGCCATGATAATAGAATCAAAAGCTTGAGTGGATTAAACATACATACCTCATGCTCGATGTGGTCCTTAAGACCCCCAAGAAATATGTCATTCAGATTCTCTTCTAGAATATTCTCCACCCTTAAGGATAGGTTTTGGAATTGATGCACATAATCTTTGACTGATCCTATTTGCCATAACTTTGCTAATTGACTAAATTAGTTCTCTGAAACACTGGAACTATAGTGTAATTACAACTCCTCGGTAAAAACTATCCAAGTGACACCTAGACCATTCTTCTGCCTCTGAGCACATAACCATCGATACCAAATAAATTGGTCGGGTTCAAGATATAGGGATGCCAATGTCACCTTTTGTCCTAATGGTGTTTGATGTAACTCAAAGAAGTTCTCCATTTGATTTATCCAATTCAGGGGATCCTTACCATCAAATTTGTGCATATCCACTTCGGATCATGTTCCGTGGTTGCGAATAAGTTGACTCGATTGACTCGAAAAGTGATCCAATATGGTTAGTTTGTCCATGATTTTGAACTGAAGGTCCTCCTTGGTTGATATGGGCTGGATTTGGGCCATACTGTTTACCCTTTACATGTTGCATGATATCATCCAACCGATGATTGATTTGGGCTATGTCTCCTTTAGAGGCCATCTCAGATTGTACATTTCACAGCTCATACTCAAGTTGGCTCACCTTATGATCAACTGAGGTAAACCCTAGTGCTAAGGAATTTGTATTTACCCCTTCTGACTCCATCTCTTCAATCACTACCCCATCTTTATCTGGGGTTTTACCCGGAGTAACCGGATTCTTTTTGCTCTTGTGGAAGGCCCGCCATGATGTCAAACCTTAGGGTTTAGGGTTTCGATACAATTTTGGCTGAACAAAAAAAAACAGAGAAGATACTAATACTATTTTTTTGAGAGCTTTCCGAAAATGTAAAGAACTTGAAATTTTTCCACAAATTTCACCCTAGGGAGTGATTTTATGAAAAACCTAAATTTGTAATAACTTTTGCAAAATAAATCAAAAAAGTCTGAAATTTTCAAGGAACCTTACTTGAAATGTTTTACAACTCTGGTAAAATATCTCCCACCAATTCGCTATGGTTCGCAATATGTGGTGAAAACAAAAATTAGGGTTTTGCCCTAATTTTGGCCCAAATCACAACTCTGATACCACTTGTAATGAAATTACTTGTATAATTCAGATTAAGAGAAACAATAGAACACCAAATAACACAATATTTCATAATAATGATCTCAATATGCAATTAGAATAGCTTCGTCACTTCGAGGGGCAACCTCCAAACCATAGGATAAGACTCAAATGCTCAAATGATAATGAAATACTACCTATAATCCCCTATATATACTATTCATATGCTATGGCCATCACCAAGGC